>OX451739.1:904271651-904801442 GCA_948472305.1 Vicia faba | reverse complement strand
AAAAGTATGATATATACATTATTATTAAGTTTAAACAAATAATATAAAAGTATTAAAAATGTTTTAATGTTAGAAAAAATAGAATAAAATGCCAAATAAATGTAAAAAAAATGTGAAAATATTTTTGAGCATTTTTTATATTTGGGGATAAATAAATAAAATCAGAAATGAAATTAAAATACAAAAAATAACAAAATATAAGAAAATGGGCTAGGGGGTGCATTTAACAAAATACGGGGTGCAGACAGCAAGAAGGCCAGGCCCAGCCCAGACTTCATCTTCTTCCTCCAGAATTGTCAAACGCGCGGCAGGCGCCTGGTTTAAAACTGGAACATCCTGGAAACGTGGATCTTTTGCCAAAACTCACAACATCAAACTTGTAGAGAATTTAAATACGAATCTAACCATATAAAGCATTAATCATAACTCTCAAAGACCAGAGAGAATTTCTCAGGCCCTAATTTCTAACCTAGTTTTTTCAGCATGTTCATGGATGAAATTCTCCTAGCACACTTAATATAAATGAAAACTGAGCATATGTACAGCTTCATGGCATTGAATACTACATTTTTCATTCACAAACCTAAGGTTAAATGTTCCTAAATAGAGAGATAGAAAGTGATGAAAAACCTGTTTCCGGTTGGATTCGAGTTGGACAATGCAGAGCTTCTCAACAAGTTTTGAGGTATCTGGTAGCTTGCCCTGAACTTCACTTGATCTTTTCCAATAGCTAGCTTGCCTTGAATGTCCCTGAATCAGCTACTAGAACTCAACCTGCACAAGCTCGAAATGAAAATGGTGAACACTATAAATGGAGTTACAGTTGGCAATGGAGTTTTGGGATAGCTTGAGTGAGTTGAATGGAAGGTGTTTGAAGTGGAAAGGAGCAAAACGCACGAGCAAAAATGAGCTATGGCACTCAAGTTGCAACAGCTGCCCTGTTTTGCAAGAGAAATGTGTTTTTGATGTTCAAGAGTTTTTTAGGGATGGATGGCTCGTGTTTCTGACTCAAGGCAATGTGCAAAACCTGGTTTGGAATGTTGACAAGGCTTGGCTATATCAGATTCAAGTGTTGTGTCCTTTTGACAAGTTGACTTGTTTTGAAAAAAAAGTGTGAAGTGATATGAGGTAGGCCTGTACAGGCTATCTCCAAGCATGCACAAGTTTCTTGTACCTTTGCCCGAGTTTGTGGAAATTGTTTGCTGCAAAGAAAGAGGTCCAAGGCTCAAGAAATACAAAATTGCAAAAAGTATGCTTTATGGAAATTGTATTGCAACCTTTATGCCATAAATGGATTTATTCATTGTGCCAAGCTCCATTGATCAGAATAAGACCATGTCCATTGTATTTGCATTTAATTTTTGAGTGTGAATTGGTTTAGAGACCTGTAATCAAGTACAAAGCAAGTTTGACAGATTTTGCAACTTGTGTCAACATGAAAATGCCATGGATCAAAGTGAGTTTTTGCCAACTTCAAGAATTCGATTCTCCCTAACCACAAATGTGTTTGAGGATTTTTTGGACAATTTGGAAATCTTGCAACATGATCTATAATCCATATTTGAAATTCAACTTGAGACTCCAAGTGGAAATATGTGAAAAATGGCCAAGAAGATGGGTCAAAATCCTGCTTAAACTAGGGCAAAATTTCTTCAAGTTAAAAGTTTTAGGGACCCTTGTTCCAAAAATCATAACCTGAGATCCAAGCTTCTTTTGAGAAAACTTTGTGATCAAAGTTGTAGACTTTGTGGAGGACTACAACTTTCATGTTATAAGTTTTGTTTGAATCCATTTGCATCATGGTGAAAATGTGGGGCAAAGTTAGAAAAAATTAAGAAAATTTCATAACTTAGAAAATTTCTAAGTTATGAAATTTTTCAATTTCAAACCCTAATTTTCAATTTTGGGTTTCTTGATGAACAAGTTTCATAATTTGACATATCTTGATGAAAAATGACCCTTTGCACTTGATTTTGACCAAAAAGTCAAAGTTTGACTTTTCAGTGTACAGTCAAATTTTGATCAGTTGATTGAAAAGTTCATCTGCCAATCCTATGCATTTGAGATCTTTTTGAACTTGTTGAATAAGTCAAGATGATGTCATTGAGTCCTTGAGTCCATGGTTGAGCTTAATTTGCCATTGGCTAGGTCAAACAGTCAAAAATTGCCTTTGTACAGTCAAAACCCTAAAAATGACCATTTTGCCCTTTTGGTGATCTGATCAAATTTCTTGTGGAATTATGGTCCAAACTTGATCAAATGGTTCATATGAGTTCATAATGTTGATGTGGGTCAAAATTCATGACGTTTGACTGTAAATTGGTCATAATTGATTTTTTCCCTAATACAGCTGATTTATAGGTCAACTGTCCTATTGACTGGGCAAGAATTTGATTCAAGGCTTGAAACTTGGTATGGACAAACTTATGAGTCCAACATGAAGTATGAAAGTCAATTTGGGCATTGAAGGTCCAAAAATCCCTGTGCACACTCAAACCCTAATTTAGGTCAACAGTGCAAGGAGGTGTCTTGAGCCGAGCAAACCCTAGCTTGATCTTGAATTCCAAGAGTCTTGTGATGAGAAATGTTGATAAAATGAGAGGGAAAATTTTGGGGTATAACACAACCCGTTGAGGAGATGATATTACTGCTAAGAAACTCGCGTTGAATTGTTTCATAACCTCAGCCTTGATCTTCTCTGACATCTCGGGACGCATGCGATGAACTTTCTGTTTTATCAGAGCACAACCCTGTTTCATCGGAAGATGGTGAACAACAATATCGATATCAATCCCTGGAATGTCTTCGTATGACCAAGGAAAGATCTTAACATATTCATGCAACATCTGTATCAACCTATTCTTGACACAGTCCTCTAAGTTGGCACCTATCTTGACCTCTTTTCTGTTTGTTTCAGAACCGAAGTTCACCACTTCAACTGGCTCTTCCAGTGGTTGAATAACTTTCTGTTCTTTCACTAACAGTCTGGCAAGTTCTCATGGTATATCACAATATTCCTTATCTTTGTTCTCGACTTGATAGATCGGATTTTCAAAGTCATAAGTGACAATAGCAGAATCGTTATCAACGGGATCTAGAGTGGATGTGGATCTGCAATGTATTATATGGGTGTGTGTAAGGACACATAGCTTGAAAGTGATAAAAGTAAAAATAAATACAGAGAGCACAAAATTTTAATGCAAAACATCCAATGCTTTATTAAATGAAAATATATTTATGAAATGACAACCCTTAACAAATGAACCGTTGTACCCCGGGTAAAGCCTAAGGTTTGAAGTCATTGTTCAGATATTACAAAGCCAAAACTTGAAAGCAATGAAACACATAATTGTAGCTATTACTCCTGACTAAAGGAGATAAAGATAATGTCCCCGACCTTCCAGTTGTTGAGCCCATTGCCAATGGTAGGAAAGATCCAACTGTCAAGGTCATAATCATTGTCAGCATCTTCTATTATGTTGACTCCTTTGTTGCTGATGCATAATGGTGGCCTTCCAACTCGAGCGCGACGAACAACCCTCTGACCCTCTACAGTGAAACCTAAACCAAACTTGTCATATTTATAGGGGATGTCAGGAATCTGACCCCAAATAGTACAACCACCTTCTTCTATAGTAGCTTTAGCATCTTTCAATGAGGCCATCCTGGGAAGAACCCTAGTAACTTTGGGAATGGCCATAACATCTTCAGTAGCGGAAGGAGGGGTGACTTCAAAATTTTGACAAGGAGTCTCGGTGAATTCATCGTCTATCTCTACATACCGGGAAGAGTTCAAGTGGCTAACCATATACTCTTCTTCACCGCAGACTGAAACAATCTTTCTGTTCACAGGATACTTTATTTTTTGATGTAAGATAGAGGTGACAACTCCTGCCCCATGGATCTAGGAGCGTCCCAATAAGCAAGAATAAGATGGCCGAATGTCCATTACATAGAAGGTAGATTCAAAGATCTGCAAATATAATTTGATCGGAAGACCCACTTCCCCGTGTACCATCCTTTTTGACCCATCAAAGGCTCGAACTATAATATCAATTGGTTTAAGTATGACCCCTTCGCAATCAAGCCTGTCAAGAGCGTCTTTCAGTAGAATATTCAGCGAGGAATCAATATCAACCAAAACATGAGCGAGAGTAGTGCCCCTGCATTCAATGGAAACGTACATGGCCTTATTGTGATTTCTTCCCTCAGGAGACAGATCAACATCAGAGAAACCTAATCCATTGCCAGTCATTAAACTAGCAACATAGCTTCCAAATTGATCGGCAAATATCTCTTGTGGTACGTGAGCAATCTTCAAAAAATTTACTAAAGTATGTGCATGGGCTTCAGAGCATAATAGCAGGGATAACATGGAGATCTTGGATGGGGTCTTCTCCATCTGTTCAACAATTTTTTAGTCACTCTTGCGGATAATATTCAATACCTCTTCCAACTCTTGTCTATAGGTGTCTTTCAACTATAGCTTCCTTAGGTGCCTCCGTCTGGGCAGGCTCTGTTATTTACTCTTTACCTTGAGCCTCAGCAGTTGACTCGGTGGTTGTAACTATGACAGGTGTAGAAATAGTCTTCGGAGAAATTTCCGGAGAGAAAACCCTTGCTCTTTTAGTAACCTTACTAGCAATATTGTGAATGTCGGAATTAGCAACTTCAGTAACTTCATCTTCAACAGTTGGTAGTTCTTGTTTGGCGCCATGGTAGTAGATGTCGGATCCATAGTTCCAAGGAATATCTTTATCCGAAGAATATAGGATATGTCCAGGTGTAGTGATGATCAGAGAAGCAGCTTCTGGATTGGAAGTAATCCTTATAGGACCTTTAGAGGTGATCCTGACAAGAGGGTCAAAAATTACGGATAAGTCTTGACACAGATTCTCAGCAGACGAAACCTTCTCGATTAGAATTATATGATTTTCCATTAGGCGTTGAATGCGTTCCTTCAGTAATTTGAATCCATTGGGTTGGGTTGTGCAGCAGTAACATTTTTCAATACAACCCGAAAATAAACCGGCCCGCAGCAGGTTCTTCTTAATTATTGGTAGAGGAGTAACCAATTCACTTATAGTAGCCACATAAAGAACATCATCAATTACACTTATGCCTTTGTCATGCTTCAGAATAGGCGCAGTAATTACATTTGGAGTCTCTAAAAGATCGAACTCAATCTCCTTGTTGTCAATCATATCCTAAATTTTGTTTTTCAGGGTCCAGCAGTTGTTGGTGTTGTGCCCAGGACTGTTAGAATGGTAGGCGCATATCACGTTCGGATTGTACTTAGGAGAGGAGGTGTTGGGGTTATGAGGAGGATCCCTTAGCATAATCAGCTCCACTTTTAGTAAATGTTGTAACGCCTGAAACAATGGCATATTAATCTTGGTAAACTTCCTTCTCATATCGTCTGACTTATGCCTATTGCCTTGTTGTTGTTGTTGTTGAACAGGCACAAGATTAGAAATTAATTCCGCTCCCACAGACTGATTGCAGTAACTTTTACCACGACCCTTCTGGCCATAAACAACATTGGCCTCCTTCTTACCACTAAATGTCTTCTTTACAACACTAGAAGACGCAACCACCCAAATTTTTCCACTCTTGATCCTGTTTTCAACTTGTTCTCCGGTTAGAATCAGCTCAGTAAAACCAGATGAAGAACTCCCAATCATATGATTAAAGAACGGATTTGTTAGAGTGCCCATGAACATATCAACTAGCTCCTGGTCCTACAAGGGAGGTTGCACCCTTCCAGCTAAGTCTCTCCACTTCTGGGCATATTCTTTGAACCCCTCGTTTGAACCCATAGTCATGTTTTGTAATTGCACGCGAGTTAGTGCAAGGTCAGCATTGTATTGATACTGTTTATAAAAAGGACCAGCCAAGTCCTCCCAATTACGGATGTTGGTTCCCTCCAGCTGATAGAACCACCCGAGTTGTGTACCTATTGTACCCTAAATTTCGCCCCTAATTTTTTCAATCGCACTTTCATATCATATTTTGTCATTTGGTTACAATCATTAGTAAATAGCTTCGTTCATCACATTTGCATCATTTAATCGTGTTTAAGTTGACCAAAAGTCAGTTTAAATCGACATTTGCATCATTCTGTAGTTGAAAAATACCCGACATTTCACTTCATGCATTTTTATCGCTTTATTATTTTCTTGCATTGCTACAAGTTGTTTATATGTCGATAATAAAAATATTTTGGTTTTATAGACAGACTGTTAAAAGCGATTCGACACTGTGCGGAAAATTAGCGAGAAAAATATTTCAAGTTTTCACCCTTTACCAATCATTTTATGAATTCGCGTTTCACGTAGATTATGACGGTATGCTCGCTTCATTTTTATGGTACAGTTTGAAGTCTAGTTTTTAACCGTAAACGTTTGTTCAGCCTGATATTTTTATTATCATTTTATTCCGATTTTGACTTTTTGAATATTTTTTCTTTAATCTTTGTGACATGTAGTTTATTTTAATTTGTTCATTTTATTTTTTCGGATAAATTTTTGTCCGTTTTTTATCGTTTTCACTCATTTTAAGTCTTTAATTTTTATTTAGAAAAAATTCAAAAAAAAAATTTTAAATTGAGTTATTTTTTATACTTTCAGGTTTTTATTTTATTTTTCTCAATCAAGGGTTTTTAGTCACATGAAAATATTAAATACACTATGCTTGATTTTGATTGGCTACAACTTTCTCAATTTTTATTGAAAATGTGCAAACTTTGTATGCCTAGAAAGAGGATGACAAATTCTCCAACTTTGTAGGAGTGGTCACAAGTCCAAAAAATGAAAGAAAAAAAAAGTTATGAAGCTTGAAAGATTTTGACACTTAGTGAAATTTTGGTTTAAAATGCAAAAATTTGACTTCTTCATGTCCCTTTTTGAATGACCATTTGGACTCAAATAAAAAAAGTTGGAAACATGAAAGTTATAGATTGAAGTTTTCTATTCATTTTTCTTTCAAGAATCATCTCAAATGGTTGAGTGTAGAGAAATATATGGTGATTAGGATTTTGAGCTGAAAACTGAATTTTTGCCCAGCACAAGCGCACCAAGCCCAGGCAGGCAAGGCATTTCATCAAACATGTTGTGGGCGCGCATTCATCACCATTTTTCTATGAGAGATATTCATTATTTTGAAAAATGTCCAACATCAAAGTTCAAACCCTAAATGTGAGGAACAACTTTGCTTCAGAAAGTTTCTCCAAATTCTACATACATTTTTAGATATAATTGTGAGAAATAGGCACCACGCATGCAGAATTTTCTGCCCAGCAAGGCAAGTCGCGCGCGCAGTAGGCCCAGGCAGGCAAGGAATTTTTTCAAACAGTTTGTAAGCACGTTTTCATGTCCAAATATCACATTGATTCAAGATTAATTTTGAAAAATTTTGAACATGAAAGTTGGAGTATGAAGTGTCCTCTACATTTTTGATTCAAAGTTTATCACATTTCATGCATTATGGAGAGAGATATAAGGAGGTAAAGAGGTGATCTTGAAATAGCGAAGTTGAATGAAAATGCATGAAATTTTTTGTGCCAATACAAACTCCCTTTTCTATCTCACACTCCAACCCTTGTTCACTTATCCAAAGGCACGCGATTTGCACTCTCACTCACTCAAAAATGCAACATACTCTCATTTCTCTCATTTTATTATTTTTCCTCACTCTCTTTCCTCACTCTATATAAAGCCTATGCATTCAACAAGCAAGGAGGGGGTTGAAAGATTATAAATCAGAAGCAAGCAAGCTCTTCTCTCTCATTCTCACGAAAAACAAGCACTCTCCTCTCTCTCTCTCTCTCTCTCTGAATTTCAACCTTCCTCCATTGTTGTCAAAGCTTACTTTCTCCATTTTTCAAAATTTCTTCACATCTATCTCCATTTTATCATCTCTGCATCATTCAAGCAAGCTTCTCTCATTACTAGCTCTTTATTTGAGCTCTAACATCATCAAATTCATTACAAGGTATATAATCCATTTTTCTCTCTCTTACTACAACTTTGCGTGTTGTTTAAATTCATGAGTTTTTTTGTAAAATCTAAGAGTATATTCATAATCCTTTCATTTCTTTGATCAAATTTCATTTTTGGATCGTTTAAATTGGTGGAAAATTGAGGGAGAAAATCAAGTTTGAAAACTGTTTGATGTAATGTGCAAATAAAAAAAAGTGTTCATGTAGCATTTTTCACGCACGATTTTCTCACTCATCAGGGCATCATTTCATAAACTTTTTGATCCAAACATGTTCTTCTACTAATTTCAATCTTGAACTTTGGTGTTGGAATTTATGGATTTCATCAAGAAATGAGTGAGTTATGGTGATCTGAAAATGAGGTTTCAAAACTGAAAAACATGAACAACATGGCTTTGGTAGGGATGATGAGGTATCTTTTTTTAATTGAACATGGTTTCAGTTCCTTTTACAGCGCATTTTGGCAAAAACAGGTGTAATAGCCTTTGAATATTAATTCTTTTGTTTTCCTGAATTTTATTTTAATATTTCCTTCACTTTAAAAATTATGAAAAAAAATATTTTAGACTTATTTTTCAATATATTTTCATATTTTGATTTTGATTTCATTTTTTAATCATTTTTCTTGATTAAATAAATTCATGTAAATAATTAGGATTTTAATATTTCTTTTAAATCTTGAATTTTATTTTCCTATTTCTATTAAGTAAAAAAAATCCATAAAAAATATTTTTGGACTCCTCTCTGAGTTTATTACTTGAAAATATTTCTTGTCCAATTTTATAAAATTTTTGGTTATATTTTAAAAGTCATTTGGACATAATATATTTTATTTGTATTAATTTTGTTAGTTTGTGTAAATAATTTTCTACTTCTTTTTTCCTTTTGAGATAAAATTCAAGAAAAATATTCTTTCTGATCCTTTTAATTTTCTTGATATTTAGGTTATTTTATATCAAATTTATTTGAACTTTAGATCTAATGATTTAATTTTGAACTTAATTTCCTCTTTTAGGGTTTTTGCTTGATCATGCACATTAATTGATTTAAAGTTCTAACTTCCCATGCATATAAAATCAGGAATGAAGTCGTTTGGAGTGCTTGAACATGTTAATGCCATAAAAATCATTTTTCTGGAATTTTACAACGTGATTTCGTATTTTTCACAAATTAGTTTTCACAAATTATTTTCCAAAATCATCTAGTTTAAGGCTTAAACTTGCTAGTTTCCTAGTTTTCATTTCTAATGCAAATTTCCACCTCAATCCAGGGACTCCAAATTTTATTTCTGACTTTTAAAGGACTTTAGGAATTTAGGATTTTAATTTCATAATTTTTCAAGTCACTTTCATATTTTAAAATTATTTTTGACTTAAGATTGCATTTTGGGTTTTACTTTTGATTAATGCTTGTAATTGAAAACTTTTGTACACGATTCTTGTTTGATTCTTGAGATAGCATGTGGTACTGACTTGGAGCATATCTTGAGATAAATTATTCAACATCATTGGGTCTTGGGTGTTGATAGGTTGATAAACCAAATCCATTAAAATGGGTGAATGATGTTGATGATATTTGAAACTCTAATCCCTTCCCTCTTCATATCACCCCCCTTTCTTATTGTATTACATGTTATGGGATGATGATCTATATATATCATTTATCCAAACATGAAGTACTTATATTGCTATTGACCGGCCTCAGAATAGGTGCGACTTCTACATAAGTCCACTTACGATTGCTTAACATAGCGCTAAATTTTGTCCCGATTCGAATAAATGATCATTCGTGACCCAAACCTATGTTTGCAAGCCCAAGTATGTTAATTTGGTCCCTTTGATCCAATAACATTTAGATTCATTGTATGGAGGCTTTGGTCCTACCAATCCTTTAATGGATCTTCATAAATTTTGGTCAGTGCGGATCACTTAAACATCCTTGATCATTAAATATTGCCTTGGGAATTCTTAAATGGATGATATACTTGACAAAAAGAAAATGCAACTTGTTGTTGAGAGGCTTTGGTTATACCCATCCTATAATGAGTTCCAAATGCAAGTTTCAAGTTGGTCATCCAACTAACCACTAATTCTTAACAATTGACTTTACTTTATGCTTTTATTTTTATGCTTTTACTTTATGTACTATTTACTTTAGCATTTACATTTCATGCTATTTTCATCTTTGCTCACTTGAGAATTTATTTTTATGCCATTTTTATTTTGCTCAATTGATCTTTTCTTTTCTTTTTGAAGATACTTTATAATCAACATGAACCATAAAAAAAATATTAATGATACTTGGAATATTTGGTTACTATCCTTGGCATTATGGAGTATTGGACTTCTTGGACTTAGGAATAGAAACCTTAGCTTATATTGGAGACCTTGTGACCTTAATTGATATTTTTTCTGGAGTTCTTGAGGTTTACCTCAAGACATTGGGTTGTTTGTTTGTTTTGTGTGCAGGTTATTGTGATTACATACTTTGTCTGTAATCTGGAATTCATCTGTATACAGCTGTTACTCTGCCCGATTTTTGTGAAGACTTGATACACTTGAAGTTTGGTTCTCTCAATAGGTCTAGTATCTTTGCTTGCTTTATTTGAATCCAAAGAATGAGAATTCTACATTGGCTCATTATGTCAATTATTGGCTTCTTTTTGGTTAGACGTTTCTTTTCCTAACTTTTACCTTATCTTTTACCCTCTTGTACATAGGACACTCTCTTCATCTTCTCCTATTATTTAATTTTCAAAACCTTCTCATCTTTTTCAAAATCTTCTTTGTTTATAAACTCGAATCTCTTTCATAATAAACCTCGACTTTGTCGAGTACCTTTTCTTTTAAAACTTCTTTTCTTTAAACAAACTCCAATTCACTTAATTGTACTTCGACATCTTTCGAAATTAACAAAAACACTTCAACTCATTCAAACCTTTTTGTGAGCTCGAGCACCTTTACCCTTCAAAACTTTTTTCGAGTTGAGACATGATTCATTGTTAGTCGAGCAACATTCTCCTATCCCCATGGTTATAAAGGTGTCGACTTTTCCACTTGAGTGTTAGAGGCGTTCTTAAACCTCACTCTTGTTGACGCATGGTCCATCTTTCCCACACCTTGTGGGCATTAGTCGTGATTTCTCTCCTAACAATGACGACTTGTCTCCTTGTTTAAAATCAATCAACAGACAAGTCTTTTCTAGCCGAACTACGGTGCTCTGACTTTCCCATTGCACGAGGGAATACGTAGGTACTAAGTCTTACGATCCAAGGCGGGCAACAAAAATAATAAAAAAACATTTCATTTTCTTTTGTTTACAAATACTCATTCATTCTTTTCCTTTAGCAAGTAAACCTTTACATGGCACTCCTTTTGAAAGAAACCAAACAAAGTGGATCATGCGGAGTACCGTAGATGCTTAGGGTGCTAACACATTCCCTTTGCATAAACGACCCCCATACCTCGATCTCTGATCTTTTATTTCATTGTGGGTTTTGTTCTCTTTTTTCCCATTCCCCTTTGGAAACAATAAAGTATGGTGGCGACTTCATTATGTTGAGATAATTCAATTGATGTCTTAATCCCAAATCTTTACCGCTACATTTCTTTTCCTATCATTACTGTCGCAATTTCATTCTCTCTTAGTTCTGATTTGTGCGTGCGACAGAAAGTGGCGACTTCACTGGGGAAAGATTAACCTATTGTTGATCTATCCCTAAGTGAGTCAATCCTAGCTTTGTTTGTTTCTTTTCTATGAGTGTTTTTATATTGTTTTACTTGCTATTTATTACTTCCCATTATGCTGTATATATGTTTGTCTGGATTTTCTTGGTTTTCAGGGGCTTGGTGATTTCTTATAAGTTCTCTACCGGACTTTGGGAAAACCTAAGATAGGACGGGCGGTCTAGTCATGTTTACTTTGAGGGAGTAATCCCAATAAAGGAGACATGAGATCTCCCACTCAGTGGAGGCCCCTTTGATTGTAGTGTCATTTACCGAGTAATCGGGAAGACGTACTTTTTTCGACCTGGGAGCCTACTGAAGCTGAGGACCGTAGAATACCTAACACTGTAACACCCCGATATTTAATTATTTATTTAATTAAATATTTTTGAATATTTTATCTTAATTCGAATTTTTATCGTTGAAGTCGGAATTATTTTATTTAGTGGCATGATAAATAATCAGATTTAATTTGGTGGAATTAAGTTGAAGTATCATTTTATTATTAAGCTTAAATATGAGATTGGGCTTAATTTGTGGTGTTGTGAAGTAATAGGGGGGTATGTCACTTAAGCCCATTTAGATTTATTAAGTAATATAATATTATTGTATCACTACTACGAAAATGGGCTTTCACAGCGCTTTTTTTTGCCCTTTAAAAGCGCTTAAAAGCGCTGCCGTAGCCAGCGCTGGCGTAGGCTACGAAAGCGCTTTTTTCTGGCCAAAAGCGCTGTCGTAGGTGGACCTATCCCAGCGCTTTTTCCTTAAAAAGCGCTTTGATAGGGGGGTCTTTCCCAGCGCTTTTTGAAAAGCGCTTTGATAGGTGTGCTATTTAAATTTTTTTTTTATTTATCAGGCCTTTTACAGCGCTTTTTATGGAAAAAGCGCTTTGATAGGGGGGTCTTTCCCAGCGCTTTTTCCATAAAAAGCGCTTTGATAGGGGGTTTCTATTTAATTTTTTTTTTATTTATCATGGCTTTTACAGCGCTTTATGGAAAAAGCGCTTTGATAGGGGGGTCTTTCACAGCGCTTTTTCCATAAAAAGCGCTTTGATAGGGGGTTTCTATTTAATTTTTTTTTATTTATCCTGCCTACGAAAGCGCTTTTTAGCCAAAAGCGCTTTCGTAGCTCATACAAATTTTTTAAAGTGAAACCTATAATTTGAGGTTCCCTGTGCGGCCTGTAATTTTTTTTTGGTCCAATAATTTAACCTGTAATTCAATCCTTATAATATTCACAGAAACCGGTATTATATTAACAGAAACCGGTATACCATATAATATTCAATCCTTATCTATATATATGTAACTAAATCATATATAACTAAATTTGTAACCATATATACATTTGTAACCATAACTAAATCACATACAAAGTATCGTGTTAATTTGTAACCATATATATATACATATGTAACTAAATCATATATAATTACATCGAAAATAATGCTCCACCGACACGGTCGTCATCCTGCAAAGTATGAATATGAACAACACGGTAAATTAAACAAACAATATTAAAGGCTCCAACACAATCAAACTAACACGTACAACAATATTTTATTCATACCCATCAGAATAATCTGTTTTCAACATAAAATTGACATATTTCCTCTTTGACTTCTTCCACTTGAACTTTCGTGTACGACATAGTATAGAGGTCATCAAAGTACTACATAAGAAATTATTACTTCAGTATATGCATGATGTTATTAAATGTAGAAATCATACAAAATTATTCTAAGTTATAAATCCATACCGTGCTTGGAATCTCTACTTGATTTTTATGAAGGATTTCTTTCATAAACCTCAAGCAAAAGTATCCGCAATCTACATCGTTATTCTGTAACGGACACTGCATAGAAAAACAGAATATATTTTATAGTTGTCGTGTAATTTTATCAAGTAACATTATTATTATAAGCAACTAATTTTGTACCTGCACTTTGATCCAAGTAATATTTGATGATTTACTCCGGGGTACCTGTGCGTCCCTTTGACTACGAAATATTTGTATATATCTAAGAAAATAAAAACATATATTTAGATCAATCTCACAGAAATAATTAAATATATAAATATACACGAATAGTTAGAACGATCTCACTTACTGATCAACAGTTTCCTTCATAGCGGGATAGTTAGTCCATTCCCCGTCTACCGAATTCAGAAAGTACACAACTTCTTTAATCGGATCGATAGCCAACAACAACCAGTGTTTTCTAAAAATTTAAGCAACAGTTTAGAAGAAAAGTTTCTACGCAAAATAAACAAAGATATATTAGAATAAATGAAAAACTCACCCCACTGGAACAGTGTTATACGGCAAAATAAACAAGCTATCTGGGTTGCCGACGTAGGCCGTGTATCGATTCACTAAGTACTCCCTAACTGAACCCGGTTCCCTGACAATTGTCGCTCCGCTGACAATATGGGCAGACAAGAAATGGAAGCGTCTTGCCAGTACAGTCTCGCGCATTTTTTTATCGTACAACAACCTTAAATAAAAACATATAAACATTAGACTATTTTCATTGAAATGTGTAAATAAATTGTTCAACTAATTAAATGATATATTTATCGGAATACCGGATGTATGCGTGAACATTGCCGATGCCTAATTCACCATGCGTCATAATCTCAGTCATTTCGTCCATTCCTATCGTTTCTTGGCAGTCAAGACCAAAGATATCTGCATCCATAAGGATTGTACGAATACCACCTGACTTCAAATCTGAGGTTTCCAAAAGTACTCCAAGTGTATTCCGATATCGAGGTACAAAAACGCCTCTTCCCCCGCCTCTTCCCCCCTTATGCATTGACTTTTTCGGGGGTGGTCTGCTACGAACAGGCTGGGTCACTTGTTGTGACACTTTCGCAGATACCTAACAATCATATAACTTAGGTAAATTATAAAATCGTTCAGTTTTAAATTCATATCATATAATAAACAATTTAAGTGTACCTCTGGAATTGATGCCATAGACTCGCCGCCTTGCTGCAAAATCTCCTTACCCTTATTAGCGGGTTTTGTAGGAGGCTAATATTAAAAAATAATTAACTTAACGGTTCAGAATTGACATTTGAAATCTAAATGATTCATATTAACGGTTTTAAACATACCTCATCATCAATGAAAATGAGGTCCAAGGGCCATGCAACAAACGACCCTACTGCGTCTCGCACCGATCTTATATCCAAGGCCACGTCAGGTACCGGTACCAACGCATCGGGATCAATAGGATAATCTACTGATACTCTCAGGTGTCCAGCCGGGATCGGTGTATTATGAATTAAATCTCCCAAAGTGTTGTACACTTTTCCCTTGCCAACAAGGTGATAATCTGATGCCATTACGTATAGTTGGCAAGATGAAATGCCCTAAACCAATATGCATACATATTACTTTTAATTCAATAATAGAAAGAGGTGGAATAAAAATGAGAAACTTGAACAATAGAGATTTATCAATATATTTATAATTACCTCAGGAAATTTATTCTGACGGTTGATACTAGCGTTGTCACTAGTTTCTTTCGCCATTGCCGCATTGCCCTTTTCCCTCATTAATACCTCTTTATCTCTTTCCAATGCATTGACTTTTGCTTGTAATTCCATAAGTACATTCATCACTTCTGCATTGGTAGGATTTCTTTTCCGATGATGCTGGTAGAAAGAGGTTGGAGTCACACCGTGACCTTTACCCCTAACCCGACCGGAATACTCAGGAACATTCAGTGCTTTACTAAGTACGCTCCTCGTATCCTGGTCGTCACCAGTGGACTCCGTTTGTGACAATGTCTCCTGAAAATAATGGAGATAAAAAAATCAATTAAATAGTCATAAAAATTTGATTTAATTATAGACACAATGTTATACTTACGCATTCATCATAAATTCTTAGAACACTTGGATCAACAGCTTGATTCTTGCCCACACGGGCTTCCTTTCACAGCAAATGTGCTGGAAGTGAGGTTTCATCACTTTTCGTCTCCTCTAACTATGCATAGAAACAAACGGTTAGATCGTCAAATACAACACATTTAGACAATTAATAAGAACATATCATTTCTATTTATTACTTACAATTTTTTCCTCTAAGCGCGCATATCCCAAACGCCCTTTTTTGTATGGGTACGCGGGCTTTGATGCTCTCTCACTATTTTTGGCACTCTTTTACCGGAATTCGTCATCTCTTTGTCTAATAAACTCAGTCCAATCTTGTTTAATGAAAAGATTATACTTTTCTGGCCTTCCGGCCGGGAACTCTTCCAGCCACTTTCCTTTGTCATCCTTAAGATAGGTGTTCGTCAACAGATTTTTCCACCCTCTAAATCTTTTCCCGGCCAACCCAAGTACGAAGCCTTTACGCTCATCTGGAACGTTAAAAGACCGCTGCGTATAAACCATATAAACATATAAGTAATTTAAAAACCATATAAACCATATAAACATATAAGTAGTTTAAAAACCATATACACCATATAAAGTTATAAACTTATAAACATATAACCATATAAACCATATAACATACATACCTTAACATCTTCCCAAAACATTTCTTTTCCTTGCTTCAATGCTTCACATTGTTTCGCATTCCATCTAGATATGGAGATTGGCACATGCATACGAACAAGTGTACCAACGTAGCTTGTGAATTTTGAAGCATTAACCCCAACTACTTGATTTGAATGATTCCAATCTACATTATATTTCACTCCCTTATCTCTAGCACGAATGATTTCGCGCATTATGGTGATGCCTCGTGCAACATCATTTGCTGAAGTATCATCCGCTGCATGATTTGTTTCTTGTGAGTTTTCATGATCTTGTTGGTTTCCTGGTGGGTTTTCTTGTTGGTTTCCTTGCGGGTTTTCTTCATTGCTAGCCATTAGACCTGTAACAAAAGTCAAACAAGCACATTAGTACACTACATGAAAATGGATAGTCGAAAAAGATATGAATAGAACTAAAGGAACTCAAAATTGAATAAAATGCTAAAAAACCAAACTTGCAAGAAATAAACCTCACCATCAGCTCCAGAAACATTGTTCTACTAATTAAGCACAAGCACATTCGCAAAAATTCAAAACGGTTCAAAAGATATGCCAAAAATTCAAAACATTATTCACATATTACTTACAATATTAGGCTATAATTATAATAATACCTTTTTCACTAACGTCTCTTTCTTTTCTTGGTAGCAATATATTTTACGCTTCTGTTAACAACTCGGATGGTTGGATTGATCCAAATACCCTCATTATGATCATCTCTAGTACAAGGTTCATTCTCATTTTGATCGTTTCTTGTACAAGATTCAATGCCAACGCCAATATCACCTTGATCTCCAATGTTTTCATCAATTACTTTGTTAGACAAAAGCACTATAGACCATTTCGTACTTGTCGGATCATTGACATAGAACACTTGTTTAGCCTGAGAGGCTAGAATAAAAGGTTCATCTTTGTACCCCACCCTATTGAGATCCACTTGCAAAAATCCTGACTTATCCATTCGTACGCCATTATTATTTTCAACCCACTTGCAATCAAATACAGGAATCTGAAACTTCCCGTAATCAAACAACAAAATGCGCTCGATAACCCCAAAATATGACAGATTTGCAAATTTCGGGTTTAAGTCATTCGCACTTGATATGTGCATCGCTTCAGCTACCAAGGTAACACCACTATTCTGCATAGTACTTTTATCATCCTGTTCTTTGGTATAAAATGTGTATCCATTAATTGCGTATGCGCTATAAGAAAACACAATCATACTTGGACCATATGCTAAACATCTCAACCTTTCTGTTACTGAAGCAGGATCCGAACGATACTTTGAATAAATTTGTTCCTTAAACCACGGTATGAAACTTCGATTGTGCTCTCGTACTATCCAATTCTCATTTCTATTCAGATTTAAACCTCGAAGAACACCCTTGTGCATTTCAGCATACGGCTCAACCTCAATCTCATTGTGCAGAACATACAAATGCACCTGATCCCGTTCGACCATTGACACTGTCACAACTTTATTTCCAATTAGTCTTTTTCCTTCTTTTTTCTCGACAATATGAGATTTGGGGAGTCCAATTGATTGAAAATTTGACAGATATTCAGTGCAAAACTCAACCGCTTCTTCAACAATGTATCGTTCTGCAATACAACCCTCCGGTCAACTTCGGTTTTTCACGTACCCTTTTAAAATTTTCATATAACGTTCAGCAGGGTACATCCATCTCATATAAGCTGGTCCGCACAACTGTGTCTCTTTGACAAGATGAACGACTAGATGAACCATTATGTCAAAAAACGAGGGAGGAAAATACATTTCAAGCTCACATAAAGTAACAACCACCTCTTTTTGCAATGTTGGTAAGATCGCAGGATCGATCACCTTGCTGCAAATTGACTTGAAGAAAAAACACAACTTAGTTATTGCGCTCCTTACTTTTTCTGGCAGAATAGAACGTATACCTATTGGTAGAAAATGTTCCATTATAACATGGCAATCATGAGTCTTTAAACTCTTTAACTTTAGGTCTTTCATTGACACAAGTCTTCTAATATCTGATGAGTAGCCTTCTGGAACTTTAACTTCACTGAGGAACTTACACAATATTTTCTTCTCCTTTCTAGATAGAGTGTAAACAGCAGGTGGTAGATATGTGCGTCTTCCTTTCGTCACGGGTGCCAATTCAGTTCTAATTCCCATGTTTAACATGTCCTTCCTTATGTTAATGCCATCCTTAGACTTTCCTTGTATATTGAGTAACGTACCAATAACACTATCAAATACATTTTTTTCAATATGCATAACATCGAGGAAATGTCTTACGTACAACGACTTCCAATATGGAAGTTCAAAAAAAATCGACCTCTTCTTCCACCCACTCGTGACAAGTCTATGTGCAAAAGGCTTGCCAAACTCAGTACTCACATCTTTCACCTTTTCAAAAATCTGATCACCTGTCAACATATGTGGAGCTCTACCGTGTTCTGCCTCTCCATTGAATGCCTTTCTCCACCCACGATAGTGATGATTAGAATTTAAGAATCTACGATGACCGAGAAAAACATTCTTCTGACAAAAGTTCAATCGCATCGTATCGGTTTCATCTTCACAAACAGGACACGCTTTTTGACCCTTAATGTTGTACCCTGATAGATTTCCGTACGCCGGAAAATCATTAATTGTTCCAAACAACATCGCCCTCAAGTTGAAACTTTCTTTCCTATACCCATCGTAAACCTCCACACCGGTCTCCCACAAAAACTTCAAATCTTCGACTAAGGGTGCCAAGTACACGTCTATGTCATTCCCTGGTTGTTTGGGCCCAGAAATTAACATAGATAGCATCATGTACTTACGCTTCATACATAGCCACGGAGGTAGGTTATATATCATAAGAATCACATGCCAGGTGCTATGCGAGATACTTTGAATACCATGCGGGTTCATTCCATCAGTAGACAATGACAAGCGAAGATTTCTTGCTTCTTTTCCAAATTCAGGATAATCAATATCAACTTTCGTCCACTGTGGTGAGTCTGCCGGATGTCGCAACTTCCTATCAATAATTCTTTCATCTGCATGCCAAGTCAAGTGTCTTGAATCGGTCTCACTACGATACATGCGCCTAAATCTCGGAATTATAGGAAAATACCATAACACCTTTTCCGGAGACAACTTTTCCTTATATCGAGGGGCACCGCATTTAGGACACTCATTTAACACTGCGTACTCGTTTCGAAATAAAACGCAATCTTTTGGACATGCATGTATCTTTTCATAGCTCATGCCAATAGAGGACAACATCTTTTTGGCCTCATACGTTCGATTGGGAAGAACATTATCCTCTGGTAGCATTTCTTTCACGAGGGCTAATAACTGTGTGAAACTTTTATCCGACCATCCGTTGTCCGCCTTTAAGTTGTACAACTTTAACACCGCAGACAATCTTGTGAATTTTGTACAACCATCATACAACGGTTTCTCTGCATCGCTTACCAACCTCTCGAACATTTTGGGACAATCCTCAAGATCTTCTTCAAGCGCTTCTGCAATCTCTTCGACTCGATCATAATCGTATGCGTCTGCGAAATCCTCATTTGAAGCATACGTCGTATTATAACTCGATTCAACATTCCCGCTACTTTTCTCACCATGCAAATTCCAACATGCATAACTTCTATCAATTCCATGCATCAGTAAATGCGATTCCAACTGAACCGCGTCAACCCGTCTCCCATAACAGCATCTCAAGCAAGGACATATCATTCCATTGGGTTCTCTGGCGTGCGCAACGGCAAACTTAACGAATTCTGATACCCCATCCTCATACTCTTTCGACAATCGATTGGCAGTCATCCATTTTTTATCCATGGTTTGACTATAGCAACTAATTAGTCACGCAACTATAGCAAAATAATAATTAATTACCTGTAAAGAAATTCAACATATCAGGTAATCAAATTCATAGTTATTCTTGCCTCACCTTAAGCATGTGCTAAACAACTCATAACTAATTACTAACTAGTGAAGTCGGATATAAACAAAAACACAACCGCATCTCATGAATTCCACTCAACTATAATCATTAGAAATTCACACTGAGCCGGAAAATAAAAGTAAAAACAATCAGTTATTCAAGTCAGTTCAAGAATAGGATAGAAACCTTTGAAAATGTTGAGAGCGTCCCGCGTACCCTACGATCAAGGACAGTTCGAATTTCTTCAATCGGAGAAAGTTTCACAGCTTTTTCCTACCACAATCGATATTAAATCGTTGAACTATCCGCTGCATGATTTGAATGTAAACAACGTGTTAAACTTAGGAGTAACTAAAAACAAAACATTTTCATTGACAATATAGATCACATTCCCTTATTTGTTTCCACCATACTAGTGAATCAAATGACGAATGGCAGCAACGCAAGGTTCTTTCAGCCACCTTTTTGTCCAACTGTTGTATAAGAAAAGTATGTTAATTAATTGGAATGTAAGCTTACTAGATAGATTTCTGTACATGTTGAAGAAGTTACCTCTAGTTCGTTTGCAATTATATCAACATCTGCTGCATTTATCTTAACAGCAGCTAATTCTTTCTCCCTGTGATTCAATCAAAATTCATACTAAGGTTCAGAGAGAGAAGAAAAACAAATCATAAATGCAGGATAAATGAGAGTGACAATGGAGCTTTCAATACCCATATGACACACATAGAACACGTGTCTGATAATTCAGACAAGTTTTCTTTTAAAAGTTGTGTTTTTCTTTTGCTCGACACACTTTATACATTTTCTAGACAAAAATCACGCACGATCAAAAGGTATAAACATGTATCGAAGCAATGTTATCAATGAAGAATTAAAGACATTCATTTTGATTAGAATATTTTTAACTCTTTTGATATTAGATGAATAAACGAAACTCAAATACTATGACATATATAGCCGTGTCAGTGTCCTAGATTTTTGACATATCGGTGTAGGAGTGTCCGTGTCCGTGTCGCGATGTTCGTGTTGGAGTGTCCGTGTCCATGTCACGGTGTCCGTGTCGGAGTCTGTGCTAAAAAAACCAAAACAATGGCATAAACAAAACCATATATGACCAAGACCCTTCTATGTTACCCAAAGGAACTACTTTCCCCTGAAAATACTTACGAATGGTATTTTTCATTGCACTTCCTGAATTTTAAAGCCATTTTACTTGAGGTTTAGGTCAGGCTAGTGATGGTGAATTAAATTGTTTGGGTAATTTGTAGAATCATAGGTTTGAAGCTATATGTCACAAATTCTACCAAAAAGACATGAGCATTTGAACTTGACACCTTAGACCCATATATTAAAACTTTATCAATATAAGGAGCAAACCAGATAAAAATAATCATATTCACTCATCACCGCAGTTCATCGGAATACTTTTCTAACAGCCTTGGCCAAAATAAACTACCACGTACAAGGATTACTCAGATGAAAACTGTCCAATATTAAGAAGACATTACCTTTGTCTCTCACAATTCTTCGTGAAATTTCATTTAGAATCTCAGCAACTTGTGAGTCATTTAATGCAGAAGCTCTTCTTAGCTGAATTAAATCAGCTACAACATCAGGATTGAATGGTTTCTCGTTCAGAGCATATCGAATATATTTGCGCAAAATTTCTTCCAAGCCAAAACCTGTCTGGATATGAACTTGTTGTTACATAAAATCAATGACACATGCAGAAGAAGTCAAAAGCATGGGAAGCCAGCAAACAGAAAATGAATATTCATGAGATTTTGCCAGCCAGCAAAATGAAAGCTAAGAACTACTTTCTTGATCTAGACAGATGGAATGATCCTATATTAGAAAAACACTGTAAAGATCATTTTCATTAAAGAAACATTTGCACAGAATAAACATGTCATGATTAGGAATCGAAACATATACACATCAACAACAAAAGTTTCACATAAGGTTAGTACTTATGGTCTTATAGTGGAATCATTGTTCTTACTATGTAAAACTAAGACACATTAACAATAATAACAAAACCGAAATAAATAGGAGCAAATACACAGCCTTATAGATTACCATGTAAAATAAAACAGTGTCTCTAATGCATATGATAATCAATCAAGTATGTCAAGTTACCCTCATCTGATAGGCTATGATAATCAATCAAGTATGTCAAGTTACCCTCATCTGATAGGCACTCATGCACAAGAACATACAAAAAAAAAAGTTATCATTATTTAAAAATTAAAACTATAAATCAGTTCATGACTGAACCCTGAGTGGAATATCAGAAAAGGAGAAGTAACAAATGATTCAATTCAGTGTTCTGAATATGAGATTCACTATATGTAGTTGCAGATAGTGTTATGACTATAATGATAGAGTAATATTTTACCTTATTGTGGCGACGACGACGAGGAAGGAACGAACGGCGGCGACGACGACTGAAGAGGAAGGAACGAACGGCGGCGACGGCAGAAATGAGGAAGCTTAAGACGAACGAAGAAATGAAGAAGATCTGAACGAAAGAAATGAAGAAGACTAAAGAACAGATTTAGGGATTTTTAATTTTATTATAAAAACAACCTACGAAAGCGCTTTTAAAAGCGCTTTCGTATGCCCCCCATATGAGAGCGCTTCTGAGGTAAAAAGCGCTTTCGTAGGTCCCCCTTTCAAAGCGCTTTTCAAAAGCGCTTTTATAGGGCCACCTATAAGAGCGCTTTTCAAAAGCGCTTTCGTAGGTTAGATATTTCAAATACCTATGAAAGCGCTTCCTGAAAAGCGCTTTCGTAGGGAACCCTATGCCAGCGCTTTTTAAAAAGCGCCTTCGTAGGTTTCCCTTTTTTTTAATTTTGTTTTTTGTGAAGGCTATGGCAGCGCTTTTTCAATAAGCGCTTTAGTAGAGGCGCTGCAAAAAGCAGTTTTTGGCGTAGTGTATTAAGAATAGAAATAGAGGGGAAAGAGAGGATAATGTATCAGGAAAATAAGAAATAAAGAGAAGAGAAAGAAGAATAGGGTTTTGGAAAGGAGAAGAAGAATAAGAGGAGGTTGCCACTAGTACCAATTAATCTTTATAAGCCTCCCTTCAACCATGCAGTCCCATACCTGCATAGCCTCGGGATCCCTCTCATTCCGATGTGGCGACCACCTTTGCCCTCTTAGGCCTCGGGTGTTACATGCGGTGCAACCACTCCTCACCCTTTTCGGCCTTGAGTGTTATATCTCCACCAGCTTCCGCATGGTTCATCCTCGAACCACATCGTACTGGGAGATGTATGGCTCTGATACCATTTGTAACGCCCCAAGATGCCTTTGGGATTATCGAATGACCCCACAAACCAACACATGTCTTTTCAATGTTTTTTATCCTCACTCACACGCTTTCCGGGAAACTTCCCAGAAGGTCACCATCCCATAATTGCTCCAAGTTAAGCACGCTTAACTGTGAAGTTCTTATGAATGAGCTACCGAAAAGAAGATGCATCTTGTTGGTATAGGTAGTACCAATTAATCCTTATAAGCATCCCTTCAACCATGCAGTCCCATATCTGCATAGCCTTGGTATCCCTCTCATTCCGATGTGACGACCACCTTTGCCCTCTTAGGCCTCAGGTGTTACATGCGGTGCAACCACTCCTCGCCCTTTTCGGCCTTGAGTGTTACAAACACAACTTGGCCTTTTAGGTGTAGTGCGGAAGCTATGACGGAGTAATCCGAAAATAGTTATCACGCGATACTATGCTCGGACGAGTTTTTCCTGAGAATATTGCTAATTACCGAGTTAATCGGGACGTTGGTAATATCCGAAGGAAGGATGTAGACTCTGGGAACCTCTTAGAACCTTGTTCGGCAGGTGATACCCGTTAGTCCATACCTTATGGGTTGTACCTTTGACTCCAGGCTCGTGACTCTGAACCATGTGATCCTATTTCTGTATAGTGCATTGCATAATATTGCATATCATTTGCATCCTCTGCATCATTCTACATATATCCAGGTTGTTCAGGATCTTATTCCCAGTTGCTTCTTTCTTCAAGTTAGTCGTTTACCGTCAAGTTGATTCCTCAACACAACTACGGGACTAGAGCTGCTGTCAGATTGAGAATGGGAAACCAAGAACAACACAACATGGAAGTCAGAATGGAAATCAATGAATTGAAGTCAGACATGGCCAAACTTACTAAGATGATGCAAGTCCTGATTTCCAGAGGAGAGCCACCTCAAAGGACTGTGATATTTGAAATCCCAACTGCTGCTGTTGACACTCAACCTATCCAGCATATATCTACTACATGGCCAGAGTTTGGGTTACCTCATAACTACTCTCCGCATGTTGCAATAACTTCAATGGTTGGCCAGTCTTCCCGACCAGTCTTTCAGGCTCAGGTTTTTGCTGAACCTTAGCCAATCGTTCATACTGCTTCCCGTCAACCTGTTGCACAAGCTGCTTTTAGGAATCCTCTCTTTGAGTACCATGCTGCAAGCCCTCGAAGTATGAGTCAGGGAGACTTTGGTGAGTTTGAAGAGTTCAAAGAAAAATATCAGACTTTAGAGAAGAGACTCCGAGCTATGGAAGGTAATGATGTCTTTGGTATTACTACTGAAAATATGTGCCTATTTTCTGATTTGGTTATGCCTGCAAAGTTCAAGACTCCCGAGTTGAGAAATATAAGGGGCATACTTGTCCAAGAAGCCACTTGGTGATGTACTTTCGAAATATGTCTGCTTACACAAAGAATGACAAGTTGCTTATCCATTATTCCAAGATAGTCTGAGTGGAGCTTCATTGAAATGGTATATGGGACTTGAGAAAGGTCGTATCCAATGCTTCCAAGATCTTGTTGATGCTTTCCTAAAGAAATACAAATACAACCTTGACATGGCACCTGATCGTCGCCAACTACAAAATATGTTTCAGAATGAGAAAGAATCTTTCGAGGAATATGCTCAACGATGGAGAGAATTGGCATCTCAAGTTGAACCACCTCTGGTAGAGAAAGAGTTAACTTGTTTGTTCATGGATACTTTGTCCCCTTTCTTTTGGGAGAAGATGATTGGTAGTGTGTCCTCCAGCTTCATAGACCTGGTGACTATCGGCCAAAGATTAGAAGAAGGAATTAAAAATGGTAAAGTGTCTAAAGTTGCTGAATCTTCTAATGGTGCAAAGAAATACCTTGGGAAGTTTCAGAAGAAGAAAGAGGTAGAATCCAATGTTGTCTCTACTGAGAGAAGAGGACCTCATCGTAGTCCTCAATACACTGATCAACCAGAAGTAGCGGTTGTTACTCCTGCGGTTAATGCTCAACGAGTTCAGGTTCCTCAACAACAGAATATTGCGTAGAATCAAAATCGGAATAGGGCTCAATTTGATCTCATCCCTATGAAATACACTAAATTGTATCTTGCATTGGTGCAAAAGGGCTTGATTACGACTAGGCCTCTGATTCCTCGAAATCCTCCTCCAGCCGGGTTCAGATTTGACCTTCACTGTGAATTTTATCAGGGAGCTGCCGGTCATGATTTAGAGAGCTGCTATGCATTGAAAAACAGAGTGCAAGAATTGGTGAAAGCAAATATTCTCATTTTCAAAGAGGTAGGTTCTAATGTTATCAACAATCCTTTTCCAAAACAAAGTGGCTGAAGACTGAGTCGGGGTACCCTCAAGTCACTTCCTAAAGCCAGTGTTTCAGACAAGACAACTCATCCTTGTTACTGATTAGTCACTAGGTCATCTTTCTTTATGTTTGCATTTTTCCGTTGTTTATGTTAAAATTGTTGCTTTCAAATATTGTTTGTAATTTCATTTTAATTCTAATGAAATGAGCATTGCAATGTTTTGGTTCAAACCATTTTCATTTACTGCTTTCAAATATATATTTCTCTTGTTTACTCCCTTTATCAAGCTTTTGTTTATGCAAAGATTGGAGGGAGGAGGATGAAAACGAAATACCCATAACTGTTGTTGGTATGCTTTCGAACAAAGCTTTGTTGAGGATGTACATGCATTGTTTCAACTTCCAAACACCAGGGCAATAAGGAAGTTAATCCATCGTTCACCCCTTTTGAGCCTAGAAGTCGGAGTTTCTTTCTATACGAAAAAACCCGCAATCTTAACCTTGGGATGGGTAGTTCTCAGTTAATTTGGATGTGCATTCAATTACAAGAGAAATCGTGTAAGACACCTTTCAATAAAGGTCGCGATCAAGCTTTCCTTTGCATACAACAACAAGTGTCGGAGATGCTCTCAAACAAAATGACAATGATGGTTCCCCATAATCATTGAGCAAGGCAGTTATTATCTTTCGAAAAAGAAAAATGAAATGAAAAGAAAAATCAAAATAAAAATCCCGCTAAGTCAAAACCTTTGAAGGAGACTTGGGCAAAAAACTGGGGCATCCCACTGACTGAAATTCCAAATGAAATAGTTCAGGCAAAAACGGGGGCATCCCGCTGACTGTAATCTCAAATGAAACAGTTCAGGCAAAAGTTGGGAATAATAAATTCAATCAGAAGAGATCTTCAAATCCTCAAAATTCTCCACCAGAGTTGACAAAAGTCCTCAAAACAATAAAATATTGTCATAAGAAGTGACAGCCGTCTCAAAAATTCCTTAGTTTCTGAATCATCTTCATTTCTACCATCAGTGCAATTCCAAAATCTCTTGGAACCTGAATGTATATTCTGAATTAACTGAACGTAGGACTGAATAACATCAGGAAGATTGGGTTGGGTACAAATAAACTTTGAGCCTTTATCCTTTATTTCTTAAACCGTGAACCAGACCACGTTACAACCCTCAAAAGACCTAATTGAATCCAGGTTTCTTTTGAAAGCATACTACAGCAAGGTTGCGTAAACTGACTCCTAAGATCTTTTGCAAATCATTTTTCTTGGTATGTTCATGCCTTTGCTTTCTCTTTCACTTTAAAAGTATAAACCATTGTGTTTTAACTAGTGATGCATTTTCTATACACTAATAATATCATTTCATAAAATGACTTTGAATTCAAAAACTTTTACATGAACTTTGCATTAAAATTACCATGTTTGAATAAACAATTTTGCTTGCAAACAAGATTTCCTCGTCAAGGAATTTCAAATAGGTGAGAAACTTGGTCAGTGACTCCTATCAGGGGCAAGTATCTTCCAGGTCCAATAGAGAATCAGTTCAATATTTGCTACTCATTGCGAGTTTTCTCAGAATTGGTTAGTCAGAAGATCATTTGCAAGACTCATGCTGGGGTATTCCTTCACAACAATCATTTCAAAGCTGAAGCCATCATCAATTTATCTCTAATAGTCATTTTAGAGCTGAAGCCATGATCAACTTATTTCCAGCAACTTTTGACCAAAGCCATGATAGGTTTATCTTCAACAGTCAGTTAATCTGGGACAAGTCCCCAAGCAGCTCTCCATGTCTTTCCTCAGAAGATCATCAATTCAATACAGTTTACAAGTGTGACAAATTTGGGCTCAAGACATTTTCTTTCCAATCAAATTTGGCAGAGTTCTCCATGTTGAGGAATCAAACTTCCAATCTTACCTCCACAAAAGAGTCAAACTCCGTTGTCGTAAACGTCAGCATTACATGCATAGATCATTCACATATCATGCATAACAAAATGCATACATAATGCATAACAAGAGTGATTCATCCTCATTTTCATTTTCCGAGGTCTTGTTGCAGTTGACATGTCACCTGGAGATCAAAGTCCAACTTAATTGGCACCTACCAAAGCAAATGCCAGTTCAGCTGTTTCTCTCTTTCAGTCCAATGCTAATCTTGGATGAGCTGTTTCTCTCTTCCGTCCAATGCTAATCTTGGATGAACTGTTTCTCTCTTTCGTCCAATGTCAATCTTAGATTAGTTGTTTCTCTCTTTCGTCCAATGCTAATCTTGGATGAACTATTTCTTTATTTCTTCCAATGCTAATCTTGGATGAGCTGTACTTTTTTCAACCAATGCTAATCTTGGGTATCATGTTTCCCCATGCTGTCCAAAGCCAATATTGGATGTCCTAATCTTTTGTTTCCATCCAAACTCAATATTAGACGTTGTTATCTTTTCTTCCATCCAAATCCAATATTGGATGCCACCCTCTTTTGTTGCCGTCCAAAGTCAATATTGGATGTTGCTATCTTTTGTTTCCGTCCAAAGCCAATATTGGATGTTGTTATCTTTGTTGTTGTCAAAAGCCATTATTGGATGCCACAATTTGTCTCACCTTATCCAAATCCAATATTGGATGTTGTGACCTTTTCTCTCTCGTCTAAAGCCATTATTAGACGTTGAGTTTTCAACTCATTCAAAGCCAATTTTGGATGTTGTGACTTTTTCTCTCGTCTAAAGCCATTATTAAACGTTGAGTTTTCCACTCATTCAAAGCCAATATTGGATGTTGTGACTTTTTCTCTTGTGTAAAGCCATTATTAGACATTGAGTCTTTCTATTCATCCAAAGCTAATATTTGGATGTTCTGATCTTTTCCCTCGTCTAAAGCCATTATTAGACGTTGAGTTTTCCCTTCATCCAAAGCCAATATTGGATGTCGTGTTTCTTTTCCGTCCAGTGTCTTTCCTGGACGACTCTAATGTAGCTTCAGATTTGGTCTCATCCCACATTTAATGTTCTTCTAGATGTTTCTGATTGTCTTTTCCAGAGAGTTGCTCACCTGATTCAATGCCATTCTTGGATGTCGCTGCTTGCCTTCTCGGGTTTTATCTCTTTTTTCCAAGTATTGATGGTTACTCTTTGTCACCCTGACAAATATCCAGAAATATCTTGTTGTTTCCCTAGCGTGTTTTTCCATGTCATTTCATCTGAGCTACCATAAGTTTCCAGTTTCAAGTCTTTCCATATTCCCACAGAGTCTGTCTCATCTCATACATTATTCAAAAAATATATATGTCAAAAAAGAGTCCATGCATTCACTCATAACATGTTCTATCATCTCATCGCATCAGGGACGAAATTCAGGTATGTTTGTATTTAATTACTTTCTTCCTATCTGGCTAAAAGATAATTAAATAGGGGCAACTGTTGTACCCTAAATTTGCCCCTAATTTTTTCAGTCGCACTTTCATATCATATTTTGTCATTTGGTTACAATCATTAGTAAATAGCTTCATTCATCACATTTGCATCATTTAATCGTGTAAAAGTTGACCAAAAGTCAGTTTAAATCGACATTTGCATCATTCTCTAGTTGAAAAATACCCGACATTTTACTTCATGCATTTCTATCTCTTTACTATTTTCTTGCATTGCTCCAAGTTGTTTATATGTCAATAATAAAAATATTTCGGTTTTATAGACAGACTGTTAAAAGCGATTCGACACTGTGTGGAAAATTAGCGAGACAAATATTTCAAGTTTTTACCTTTTACCAATCATTTTATGAATTCGCGTTTCACGTAGATTATGACGGTATGCTCGCTTCATTTTTATGGTACAGTTTGAAGTCTCGTTTTTAACCATAAACTTTTGTTCAGCCTGATATTTTTATTATCATTTTATTCCGATTTTGACTTTTTGAATATTTTTTCTTTAATCTTTGTGACATGTAGTTTATTTTAATGTGTTCATTTTATTTTTTCGGATAAATTTTTGTCTGTTTTTTTATCGTTTTCAATCATTTTAAGTCTTTATTTTTTATTCAGAAAAATTTTAAAAAATTATTTTAAATTGAGTTATTTTTTATACTTTCAGGTTTTTATTTTATTTTTGTCATTCAAGGGTTTTTAGTCACATGAAAATATTAAATACACTATGCTTGATTTTGATTGGCTACAACTTTCTCAATTTTTATTGAAAATGTGCAAACTTTATATGCCTAGAAAGATGATGAAAAATTCTCCAACTTTGTAGGAGTGGCCACAAGTCCAAAAACTGAAAGAAGAAAAAAGTTATGAAGCTTGCAAGATTTTGACACTTAGTAAAATTTTGGTTAAAAATGCAAAAATTTGACTTCTTCATGTCCATTTTTGAATGACCATTTGGACTCAAATCAAAAAGTTGGAAACATGAAAGTTGTAGATTGAAGTTTTTTATTCATTTTTTATTCAAGAATCATCTCAAATGGTTGAGTGTAGAGGAATATATGGTGATTAGGATTTTGAGCTGAAAACTGAATTTTTGCCCAACACAAAGCAAGGCACGCGCGCAGTAAGCCCGAGCAGGCAAGGCATTTCCTCAAACATGTTGTGGGCGCGCATTCATCACCACTTTCTATGAGAAATATTCATTATTTTGAAAAATATCCAACATCAAAGTTCAAGCCCTAAATGTGAGGAACAACTTTGCTTCAGAAAGTTTCTCCAAATTCTTCTTACACTTTGAGATATAATTATGAGAAGTAGGCACCACACATGCTGAATTTTCTGTCCAGCAAGGCAAGTCGTGTGCACAGCAAGCCCTGGTAGGCAAGACATTTTGTCAAACAATTTGTAAGCATGTTTTCATGGCCAAATATCTCATTGATTCAAGCTTCATTTTGAAAAATTTTGAACATGAAAGTTGGAGTATGAAGTGTCCTCTACATTTTTTATTCAAAGTTTGTCACATTTCATGCATTGTGGAGAGAGATATAAGGAGGTAAAGAGGTGATCTTGAAATAGCAAAGTTTCATGAAAATGCATGAAATTTTTTGTGCCAATACAAACTCCCTTTGCTAGCTCACACTCTAATCCTTGTTCACTTATCCAAAGGCACGTGATTTGCACTCTCACTCACTCAAAAATGAAACATACTCTCATTTCCCTAATTTTCTTATTTTTCTTCACTCTCTTTCCACACTCTATATAAAGCCTATGCATTCAACAAACAAGGAGGGAGTTGGAAGATTACAAATCAGAAGTAAGAAAGATCTTCTCTCTCATTCTCACGAAAAACAAGCACTCTCCTCTCTCTCTCTCTCTCTCTCTCTCTCTCTCTCTCTCTCTCTCTCTCTCTCTCTCTCTTTGAATTTCAAGCTTCCTCCATTGTTGTCAAAACTTATCTTCTCCATTTTTCAAAATTTCTTCACATCTGTCTCTATTTTATCATCTCTGCATCATTCAAGAAAGCTTCTCTCCATTACTAGCTCTTTATTTGAGCTCCAACATCATCAAATTCATTACAAGTTATATAATCCATTTTTCTCTCTCTTACTACAACTTTGTGTGTTGTTTAAAGTCATGAACTTTTTGCAAAATCTAAGAGCATATTTATAATCCTTGTATTTTTTGATCAATTTTCATTTTTGGATTGTTTAAATTGGTGGAAAATTTCGGGAGAAAATCAAGTTTGAAAATTGTTTGATGTAATGTACAAATAAAAAAAAAGTGTTCATGTAGCATTATTCACGCGCGATTTTCTCACTCATCAAGGCATCATTTCATAAACTTTTTGATCCTAACATGTTCTACTAATTTCAATCTTGAATTTTGGTGTTGGAATTTTTGGATTTCATCAAGAAATGAGTGAGTTATGGTGATCTGAAAATGAGGTTTCAAAACTGAAAAACGTGAACAACGTGGCTTTGGTAGGGATGATGAGGTGTCTTGTTTTAATTGAACATGGTTTCAGTTACTTTTATAGTGCACTTTGGCAAAAACATGTGTAATAGCCTTTGAATATTAATTCTTCTTTTGTTTTCTCAAATTTTATTTTAATATTTCCTTCACTTCAAAAATTATGAAAAAAATTATTTTAGACTTCTTTTTCAATATATTTTCATATTTTAATTTTCATTTCATTTTTTTAATCATTTTTCTTGATTAAATAAATTCATGTAAATAATTAGGATTTTAATATTTCTTTTAAATCGTGAATTTTATTTTCCTATTTCTATTAAGTAAAAAAATTCATAAAAAATATTTTTGAACTCCTCTCTGAGTTTATTACTTGAAAATATTTCTTGTCCAATTTTATAAAATTTTTGGCTACATTTTAAAAATCATTTGGACATAATATCTTTTATTTACATTAATTTTGTTAGTTTGTGTAAATAATTTTCTATTTCTTTTTTCCTTTTGAGATAAAATTAAAGAAAAATATGCTTTCTGATCCTTTTAATTTTCTTGATATTTAGTTTATTTTACATCAAATTTATTTTAACTTTAGATCTAATGATTTAATTTTGAACTTAATTTCCTCTTTTAGGGTTTTTTCTTGATCATGCACATTAATTGATTTAAAGTTCTAACTTCCCATACCTATAAAATCAGGAATGAAGTCGTTTGGAGTGCTTGAGCATGTTGAGGCCATAAAAATCATTTTTCTGGAATTTTACAATGTGATTTCATATTTTTTACAAATAATTTTCCAAAACCATCTAGTTTAAGGCTTAAACTTGCTAGTTTCCAAGTTTTCATTTCTAAAACAAATTTCCACCTCAATCCAGGGACTCCAAATTTTATTTCTGACTTTTATAGGACTTTGGGAAGTTAGGGTTTTAATTTCATAATTTTTCAAGTCATTTTCGTATTTTAAAACTATTTTTGACTTAAGATTGCATTTTGGGTTTTACCTTTGATTAATGCTTGTAATTGAAAACTTTTGTACATGATTCTTGTTTGATTCTTGAGATAGCATGTGGTACTAACTTGGAGCATATCTTGAGACAAATTCTTCAACATCATTGGGTCTTGGGTGTTGATAGGTTGATAAACCAAATCCATTAAAATAGACGAATGATGTTGATGATATTTGAAACTCTAATCCCTTCCCTCTTCATCTTATCCCCCTTTCTTATTGTATTACATGTTATGGTATGATGATCTATATATCATTTATCCAAACATGAAGTACATAGATATCTATTGACCGACCTCAAAATAGGTGCGACTTCTACATAAGTCCACTTACGATTGCTTAACATAGCGCTAAATTTTGTCACGATTCGAAAAATGATCATTTGTGGCCCAAACCTATGTTTGCAAGCCCAAGTATGTTAATTTGATCCCTTTGATCCAATAACCTTGAGATTCATTGTGTGTAGGCTTTGGTTCTACCAATCCTCTAATGGATCTTCATAAATTTTTGTCAGCGCGGATCACTTAAACATCGTTGATCATTAAAAGTTGCCTTGAGAATTCTTAAATGGATGATATACTTGACAAAAAGCAAATGCAACTTGTTGTTGAGAGGATTTGGTTCTACCAATCCTCTAATGAGTTCAAATGCAAGTTTCAATATGGTCATCCAACTAACCACTAATTCTTAACAATTGACTTTACTTTATGCTTTTACTTTATGTACTATTTACTTTAGCATTTACATTTCATGCTATTTTCATCTTTGCTCACTTAAGCATTTACTTTTATGCCTTTTTTATTTTGCTCACTTGAGCTTTTCTTTTCTTTTTTAAGATACTTAATAATCAACATGAACCATACAAAATATTAATGATACTTGGACTATTTGGTTGCTATCCTTGGCATTATGGAGTATTGGACTTCCTGCACTTAGGAATAAAAACCCTGGCTTATATTAGAGACCTTGTGACCTTAATTGATATTTTGTCTGGAGTTCTTGAGGTTTACCTCAAGACATTGAGTTGTTTGTTTGTTTTGTCTGCAGGTTATTGTGATTACATACTTTGTCCGTAATCTGTAATTCATCTGTATACAGCCGTTACTCTGCCCAATTTTTGTGAAGACTTAATACACTTGAAGTTTGATTCTCTCAAGAGGTCTAGTATCTTTGGTTGCTTAGTTTCAATCCAAAGAATGTGAATTCTACATTGGCTCATTATGTCAATTGTTTGCTTCTTGTTGGTTAGACGTTTCTTTTCCCTAACTTTTACCTTATCTTTTACCCTCCTGTACATATGACACTCTCTTCATCTTCTCCTATTCTTTAATTTTCAAAACCTTCTCATATTTTTCAAAATCTTCTTTGTTTATAAACTCGAATCGCTTTCATAATAAACCTCGACTTTGTCGAGTGCCTTTTCTTTTAAAACTTCTTTTCTTTAAACAAACTCCAATTCACTTAATTATACTTCGACATCTTTTGAAATAAACAAAAACACTTCAACTCATTCAAACCTTTTTATGCGCTCGAGCACCTTTATCCTTCAAAACTTTTTTTGAGTTGAGACATGATTCATTGATAGTCGAGCAACATTCTCCTGTCCCCATGGTTATAAAGGTGTCGACTTTTCCACTTGAGTGCTAGAGGCGTTCTCAAACCCTCACTCTTGTTGACGCATGGTCCATCTTTCCCACACCTTGTAGGCGTTAGTCGAGATTTCTCTCCTAACAATGATGACTTGACTCCTTGTTTAAAATCAATCAACAAACAAGTCTTTTCTAGCTGAACTACGGTGCTCTGACTTTCCCATTGCACGAGGGAATACGTAGGCACTAAGTCTGACAATCCAATGCGAGCAACAAAAATAATAAAAAAAATTCATTTTCTTTTGTTTACAAATACTTATTCATTCTTTTCCTTTAGCAAGTAAACCTTTAGATGATACTCCTTTTGAAAGAAACCAAACAAAGTGGATCCTGTGGAGTACCATAGATGCTTAGGGTGCTAACACCTTCCCTTTGCATAATCGACCCCCGTACCTCGATCTCTGATCTTTTATTTCATTGTGGGTTTTGTTCGCTTTTTCCCATTTCCCTTTGGAAATAATAAAGTGTGGTGCCGACTTCATTGTGTTGAGATAATTCAATTAATGGCTTAATCTCAAATACTTACCGCTACATTTATTTTCCTATCATTACTGTCGCAATTTTGTTCTCTCTTAGTTCTGATTTGCGTGTGTGACAGTACTTGACAAACATTCTTGAAAGAAATAAACCCGTAACTTTATGTCATCAGTATGGGGTTGGATCTTCCGAACATATGATTGCAAATGAAGTTTCGGACAAGACACACCATCATATTTAGAAAAAGAAGGGACTTTGAACTTGTGAAGGATAACTACCTCCGAAATAAGACCCAGCTCTCCGAAATCTAATCCAGGCATTTTCTGGATTTCCATGGCCTTTAGGCGATCTTCCATCTGTTTGTATCTGTCATCAGTAGGAGGATACTGTTCATCAGAATAGTCTTCATCCGCAGGCATCTTACAAGAACCAGTGTTGCTTCAACCTTTAACCCTGACACTTCTACCGTCTTCCTCTTGATTATCATCTTCATCAGAGGAGATATCAACAGTTTGTACTGGTTTAGCAGGACCTTTGAATCTTCTTCCCATGTTGAGGATAGCAATTGGCTTCCGAGTCTTCTTCTTTTTGGCGATGAGCGCCATCATATCTTTCTGTCCTTGAGCTAGGTTCAGAAGGATCTCCTGGAATTGGGCATTCTGAGCTTGGAGTTCCTTAACAGTTTATTCAAGAGCCATCTTTTACTGAAATAAACAACAAGAAGATGAGAAAACTTGTATGGGAAAACCTGTTATGTAATGATGCATGATATGTAGATGCAATGTTTTCAAGGATCGTTGCGAGATTTAAATTTGTTTAAACAAAAGGAAACAAGAGAAATTTTTGTAATAAGATCAAATTACAATTGATTTTAATAAAAAGAGTTACAAAATATAAAAATATGAATTCAAGTCTCCCATGAACGCTTCCTCTTTGTGTTGACATATGCATTAAGGCTTTGTTCTTCGTGGAGTCATTTCGTCAGCTTCAGTACTTTCTTCTCACTAGCATAGAACTGTGCTTCAAAGGTATCTCTTTCTTCCTTTAGTTGAATCCAAGACTTCTTTAGTTCTTCGAGGTCGCTAGGCATATCAAGATAAAGAACATTATGAGAAACATCCCCTTCAACTACATGCTCTACGATCACTGGTAAGATAGCAGGATATGGCATTTTAAGATTCTGAGCACGAGACTGCACCAATCTGAAGTAAGGTTCTAGAGGAATGTAATTATTGTGTCCAAAAGTCTTGCTATCAATCTTGTTGACCGTCCCCCAAGAACGTATAAACCTTTGATGGTAATTTTAAGGATCGTTCTCATAGACGAACATAATATCATGGATGAGCATATCATGAGGACCGTCCCTTCGAGCATAACCAAACTTACACAGAGATAGGTAAGGGTTGTAAGTTATGCCCCCTCTTATACCAAGGAGTGGTACATTAGGGAATTCTTCACAACGATCAATAATAGTGATATCTTCCTGAGATCGAGAACACCAATGGATATCTGCATGATTAAGTGACATCAACCTTTGAGACCACCTCAAGCCTTATTCGTTCTTTATCACTGATCGAGGGAGGTGCAAAATAAACCACCTAGACAGTAGAGGTATACAACACATAAGAGTTCCTCGCTTCTTCATAGTACGACTATGGAGGGAATGCAGGACTTCTCCAAGCAAAGTAGGTACCAGATATGAGTGAGAAATATTTTGATGGCATTCACATCTATGAATTGGTTCGGATTAGGGAATAGTACCAACCCATAGATCAGCAAATCCAGAATATCCTCAAAAGCACGGGGATTCATGGCATATAGAAACCCTTGAGCCTTATCTATTAGAAATTTAGGAGAGAAACCCTTGACTCCATTCCTTGTTTCCCAGTTAGATACAATGTCCGGTCGTTTCAGATGTAGGGTTACTACAACGTCTTCAGGTTTTGGAACTTGTTCTAAACTGGTGAAAGGTATCTGATCAAGAATAGACACTTCGAGCAACTTAGATAATTCTACCATTGTGGGTACTAATTGATAATTTGGGAAGGTCAAACAGTGATGCTTCAGATCAAAGAACTGGAAAAGAACACTCATCATGTCTTCCTGAAAACCAGTAGTAACCAGACTGAATAGATGACCATGTCTCTTGGTGAATTGAGAATTGTCAGGAACCTTTGAGACTAATTCCTCCAGCTTGGAAGGTATCCTTATGAAGTTGATTCAGATGGTATTCCTACGTCTGGAAGCCATGACCTTACAACACAGAACAAAGATAAATCCCCTAGATCCTTGAAATGGTTAGTTATGATAAGATGTTATGATGTCATGATAACATGTTCAAATAGATAAACCACAAGCAAAGCATGCAAAGGCCTTAGGTTTAAGGCTTGCACAGGGTTGGTAGGTAAGTACCCTCTTTAAGTTTAGTTGGCTTAACCTGTCCTAAAGAAGTAACCGGGTTCTAGGGATCTCAATATCACTGATTTTTCCCACAAGTTTCGTTTAGCACGGCAACTGACTTGCCACCAAATAAAACTCGAGAGTCGAATCTCAATGAGTGTAGTATCGACTATCAACCAACTTTTGACTGCACCAAAGTCGGCTATCTCACTACCAGTACAAACCAATGTGTTGCACTAATGTAACCATCAATTCAACCATATCGATATACGCCGTATAATTTCCATGATCTATTTTTACTTACCTAAAAGGTTCCCCAAATCTGGGTATAGGATCTTTGCAAGAAATAACCCAAACATCCCTTTAAAATAAAGCAGACAAATCAAACTATGAAAGCATTTAAAAGTGATTTCACTCTAAGGTAACCCCACTTTTAGTTCTCCAGAGCAGAGTTGCCAGTTCTGTAATACGGTGGGAGAGCTGACTTAGTTTTGCATTTCATCACAGATGTGCGGATATAAAGAGTCGCCACCGGATTTTCTTTTATCCAATAAGGAAAGGGTGAAAAGAACAGGAAAGACCTTCGAGATTTTCTTGAGTTCGGAGGGTAGGTAATGAAAAGGGAATATGTTAGCATCCTTTTCATCCGTAGTTATCTATGGGCTCTTAATCGCTTAGCTCACTTGCTTTTTTGAAATGCTTTGTGTTTGTGATTTGTTTGAAAATATTTTGAAAAATTGCCTAAGTACGGCAACTTTGTAATGATTCTTGTGTAAGTTAAAAACGCATATAAAGTGTTTGTTTTTGAAAATACTTCAGAGAAAAGTGTTTTGTGTAAAAGATGTTTTGTTTTTGTGAGCAAGCAATTACGAGCTATCTACCTACTCAAAAGTCTTTCATGTTATTTTCCTCCTCCTTAGATAGTGTTATCCTACCATTAGTTAGTAGGTAGCCCTATCGTTGGATGTGAAGAGATAGACGCGTGTCATCATACAATCATAAAGGTAACTCGTAAGGGCGCTTTAGCAATTTATCATAAAGGACTAAGATTGTTTACCAAAGGCAACATCGAAGGGTCATCAAGGGACTATGATCTTATGTGTCAGAGGGTCTTTGCTAAAGCGTCCCCACGTTCGAAGGATATGATTGTTTTTACTCGAAGGGAACAAGTGAGGTTACCCTAGAGGTGAGTGTGTGAGAAGTGATTCAATTCAGTTATTTAATCTTGATTAGGGTTATCTAACGATTGATTTTAGATCTTGCCATACATGCCCTACTTACTAGTAATTATAAGGAAATCAGTAAATCGCGGAAAGTAAAGATGCGGAAAGTAAACCTAAACTATTACAAGGCTTCGGGAAAGGGGGTACAAAACCATAAAACGGGGGGGGGGGGGGGGGGGGGGGGAAAGAAAGCAAATAAAATCCCTAATTAAACTATTACATACTGTAGCAGATACATAATTAGGAAAAAATAATGCGACAATAATAAAGTATGCGAAGATTGTAAAAGCAAAGAGAAAAAGCAAATTGAAAATCATTTAGTGATCGTTTGATGATTAATCTAAAAAAACCTAATTGATTTTAATTTAGAAAAGAAAAGAATTAATTGAGTAAAAAAGAACTGATTAATTAAGAAGAAACCCTAAGATCTAGGTCGATTTTAAGTTAATTAAGAAAACCTAAAAAAATTTATTAAAAAAATGTAAAACTAAATTAGGGTTAATTAAATAAAACCTAAAATTGATTAAAAACCTAAAAATAAAATAAGGTTTTTGTTTTAAAAAGAGGTTTTGAAAAAAGGTTTATAAAAGAGTGAGAAACATAAAATTGAAAAAAAAAGACTAAATGAGTAGGGGTGGGTGTTGAGCCCATACTCTCAAGACCTTCACGCTGCAAGCATACCACCAGGCCAAGCACGCGCTTGTGTTTAGGATACGCCTCCAACACATTTTTTAATCAATCTGCAAAAATATGAAAAATTAGAGAAACAAAGTGTCAAAAGGCTGGATCGAACCTAGGCCCTTTAATACTAATGCCTTATCATGCACGCTTCTACCGCTGGGGCGGCTATACATCCATTAATATAATTGAAACAAATAATATAAATATAAAACATGATGATATTAACGGAAGAGGCGTCGGAGCCCTAGCTATGATCGTCTTCTCCGATGAGTCTTTTCCATGTTCCTGTAAAACAAATATTGTTAAAGATCCAAGGGGACCCTACCCCTTAAATCCAACCCTGCGAATTCAATGGGACCATCATTTTTTGCTAATTCGCCCTAGTTTATGAGGTATGGTAAAAATAACATGAATCAGTTTTATCATGGCCATTGATGGTTCAGATAGCATGGGACTCATGGGATGATTCAAACATGCACGTTGGCATCTCAGGAGCACGTTAGTGGCGTTAGTGTGCGTTAAAACATAATGAAAACAGAAATACAAAAATCATGAAATAATTAAAAAAATGATGGTGCATGTATGCTGGTTTAGGCCCTTTGGATCATGGTAACCGATCCAACCTTACCCTTCAATGTTCCTGGAAGTGAATAGAATGGAGGTTTTATAGTGAGAGAGCTTGTAACAAGAGTTTTGAAGTTCTAGGGTTCTTGAAAAAGTTTGATGTTTTTTTGAAAACTTTGAGGCAAGGATTTTCTTGTGTCTTTGCAAGATAACGAATGAGATTATATGGTGAAAGATTAGGTCAAGGATAAGTGGGCTTGGACCTTGTGTGAAAAGATATGATTTTATCTTATTTATTTTATATTATTAATGAATAAATAAAAATAATAAAAATAAAAATAGGTCAAGGGGCATAAAGATAAGGTTTAAGGTACATGAAGAGTATAACACACGTTTGGACTCTTAAACCATGTCCTAATAGCCCAAAATATCAAGCTTGCTCAATTTGAATTTCATGCATTTGCTCAAAATTTCCCAACTTGCAATGGTCATAACTCTCTCAATTTTTGTCTTTTGAATGTGATTTTTGACTTTTTGGAAATCTCAAGATACCCTCTGCAACCTCTATGTTGATCATTTTTTCTTTTGAATAATTTATCTAGATGTAATTTGCCTTTACAAAAAGTGTCTTTTTATTGACTTTTGAATTAACCTGTAATGTATTGGCTTATATCTCTCAAATGATGCATTTTTTGGACTTGATCTTAGATATAAAAAGTTGTAGAGAATTTAATTTCCTTCAAAATGGGCTTTGGTTGGGGAAGATCTGATGAAGCATGTGAAAGTTATGTCTGGTCAAAGTTCAGTTGACTTCTTCAAAGGAAGCCCTAATTTAGCAACTTTTCCCTTTTGATGATTTGAGGGATTTTCTTGAGGAATCATGATCAACCCTTGATTAAATGATGAATTTTACTTTAAAGTGTCTATGTTGACCAAAAATCTTGAAGTTTGACTATATATTGACCATAATTAACTTTTTGGCCAATACAATTGATTTTCAATCATCTGAGCAATTGACTGAGCAAACTTGTGATGCAAGGCTTGAAACTTGACATGAACATTATTATAGACATATGAGAAACCATGAACCCCACTTGGGACCTTGAGAACCTAATATTCCTTGTGAACAAAAAACCCTAGTTGTGGACCCATTGCTTAGGAGGAGAATTTGTCTGATCAATTCTTAAGCAAGCTTGAGAAAATGAGGACCTTATGAGAATGTCTTGAGGAAAAATGGGAGGGAAAATTTTGGGGTACAACATTCTCACCATTTTCTGGACGATCTTCTTTATGTTCTTGTTAGCTGCTTCGACTGCGCCATTCATCTTTGGACGATAGGGTGATGAATTATGGTGCTCAATCTTGAATTCTTCACATATCTCCTTCATCATTTTGTTGTTGAGATTCAACCCGTTATCAGTGATGATCTTGTTAGGAGTCCCATAACGGCATATGATTTCTTTTTTGATGAAGCGAGTGATGACTTTCCTGGTCACATTCTTGTAAGAATCCGCTTCCACCCACTCGGTGAAGTAGTCAATAGCTAAGAGAATGAATCGGTGTCCATTTGAAGCGCTTGGCACAATTCGTCCAATCATACCAATGCCCCACATCGCAAAGGGCCATGGTGAAGTCATCATATTCAAATGAGTGGGAGGAATATGTATCCTATATGCGTAAACTTGACATTTATGGCACATCTTCGCATACACACAATAGTCACTTTCCATCGTCATCCAGTAATAACCTGCTCATATGATTTTCTTGGCCATAGCATGTCCACTGGCATGAGTCCCAAAAGAGCCCTCGTGAATTTCTCGTATGATGGATTCTGCTTCGTGTCTATCCAAGCATCTGAGCAGAACCGAATTATAGTTTCTTTTGTACAAAATGTCTCTTGACACTAAGAACTTGGATGCTAATCTTCTAAGAGTCCGCTTATCACAAATTGTAGCACCCTTTGGATACTCTTGCTTCTTAAGATATCTTTTGATGTTGAAATACCACAGATTTTAATCCGACACGTCTTCGGTTGCGAGACAATGAGCAGGGAAAACATGTGTTGGCTCCTTGTAATGAAGGATCTTATATTGGGCGCATGATTAGCTAGAGCATGTGCCAACTGATTTACTTATGCAAGAATATGCTCAAAGGTGATCTCATAAAAGCAGGTAACAACTCTAATATGTAATCCCTATGTGGAACTAAATTGGGGTGTCGTGTATTCCAATCACCTCGTAACTGGTATATTACTAAGGAAGAATCCCCATAAATTTCAAGAATCTTGATCTTCAAATCAATGGATGCTTCAAGGCCCATTGCACAAGCTTTGTATTCTGCGACATTATTCGTGCAATCAAAGCATTACTTGGTCGTGAAAGGTATGTGAGTATTGAGTGGAGAAGTCAAAACTTCCCCCAATACCATGTGTAATACGGTAGAAGAATTGACTTGGGATGTTTTGCGTTTGATTGCAATTGTTGCGGTTAGCAAGAGTCACCACCGACTTTTCTTTTATCCAAAAAAAGGAAAGGGTGAAAAGAACAGGAAAGAACTTTGAGATATTTTCTTAAGTTTGGAGGATAGATTATGAAAAGGGATGGTGTTAGCACCCTTTTCATCCATAGTTATCTATGGGCTCTTAGTTGCTTTCTATATCACTTGCTTTGTTTCTAAATATGCTTTGTGGTAGTTTTTGAAAGTATTTTTGAAAAGACTCCTTCGTTTAAGCAAACTTTGTAATGATTCTCATTTCGGTGAGAATGTATACAAAGTGTTGGACTTTTGAAAATATTTCATGGAAAGTGTCGGTGTATTTGAAAAGATGTTTATTTTTTTGAAAATGTTTGGTGTGTGTTTTTTTTGAAAGTGAGCAAGCAACTAAGAACGTCTCTACCTACTCAAAAGTCTCTTATTCATTTCTTCCTTTCCTTTGATATTGCCATCTTACCATTGATTGGTAAGAAGCCTTATCTTTGGATGTAAGGGGATGGGCGTGAGTCATCGTGTAGTCATGATAGCAATGTTGTGAGATATCTTAACATTTCTCTTTGAGGGAATAAGATCATTTGAAAGGTAACTTTTGAAGCGTCATCGAGGGACTATGATCTTGTATTTTTTATTGTTTTTGCTAAGACATTCCACATGCATAACATGACCATTTTTTGGGCAACAAGTGGAGTTAACCTTAAGGGTGCATGTGTGAATAGTGTGTTTGATTTGCATGCACTTAATCTTTGATTAGGGTTATCTACTTGTTTATTTTAGTCTTTCCATACAAACCCTAACTACTAACATTTATATTGAAAGCAATAAATTGCGGAAATATAAAATTCTACGCTATTACATCATTAGGGGATGGGGACACAATTTACAAATGGGGGATAAAAGCAATAAAGTTCTAATTATACTATTATAACCATATTAAATATTGCAAGATAAAATATGCAAGAATATAAAAGCAATGTAAAAGGAAAAGAAAATTGTTTTTTTGTTTATGAAAAGTCTTGATTTAATTAAACTAATAAAAGGAAAGAATTTAATTAATTAAAATCCCTAAATTTTAATTTGATTTAATTAGAAAATAAATTCAAAGCAAAAACTAAGATAAAAATTAATTTAATCAAGAAAATAAATTAGTTAAGAAAAATGTTTTTTTTATAGTTTTTAATAAAGAAAAAACCTAAAAGATGCTACTTTGAATAAATCACGAATAATGAAACTAAAAATATTTTTGGTGAGATTTTTATATATTCATAAAATAGACCTAATAAACTAGTAGTGTGAAAAAAATTAGTTCAAAAGGAGTTAACTTGATGGGTTAAATAAATTGTTGAAGTTTGTTAAAAATTTAAAATGAGTCAAGTGATAAAAATAAGGTTTTGGTCCTGCCAAGGCTTGAACTCAAGATATTCAGGTTGCTGGCTTAAAAGAATATAACTAGGCTAGGTGTGTTTGCTTGTCAATCATGTGCTTGAATGATATTATATGAGAATATTGCTTCTTGAAATCACAAAAATCACAAAAATAACACAAAATATGCAAAAGGGAGGTTCATGCTTGTCACTGGGGTGGCTGTTACATCCGTTAGTTAAACAACAATCATTAAATATAAAATGAACTTAGATGTAAAAATTTGAAAATGGCCAAGCCCTCCTTCTTCTTCCTCCTGCACGCTAACAGTTACTATAATAACAATATTTTCCATTTTTTTTTCAAAAAACTCTAACTTCCTCATTTCTCAACCAAATTCAGAAATATAAAAATGAAACTTGCTTAGAATTTCTCAAGAATTTCAAATATGTAATTAGTTTTTATTTATTCCCACTATAACTCACTAATTTCTACTTGTACCAAACTGAAAACCTAAATGTCCAAAAAATTCAGTTTCAAAATTCTTATTCCACAGTCAATTAAAATGAAATTTAAGGATACGGTTAGCTTCATAGACATGATATCTACATTTTATCTTTTGAAAGTAAGTGAAAATGATGCTTGTATCAAGATTTCAAAGTTGGAAAAACTTACCATTTGATGCAAAAATTCAATAGCCTCTACATGACTTCTAGAAGCAATATGATGATTGCTTTAGCTTCCTGGGACCTTGGTGAGTATGTTGCAACTTTTACTTTTCCTTGAAAGTGTATGGATTGGTCTACTCTAGTCAAGTTGCAATGGTGATTTTGAAAATGGTGGATGATGAAAATGATGTTACAATGAGGAAACATGGGTACGAATAGTTTCTATATGATATATATGAAGTATTTAGATGATTTGTTTGGACAATAGTTGCAAGAGTGATGAGTTTCGAAGTTAAGGTTTCAAAAGCTTAAAAATGGTGATTTTTGGACAATTCGGGTTTGAGAGTGTATGAGAGGATTTAAGGGCTTGTAACATCGTGTCCTCAGTTGCATAAGAGTGTCTTGATATATATGAAGAGGTTTGGAGACTTGAGATGGTCAGATTACCAAAATCACATGTTATGGCATTTTTGCTTATTTTTGAAGCAAAGTGGAAAACCAAAATCCTAATGTGTGATACAAGCTATGTAGAGTGGTTGAATCACTTTAAACATGCTTCTTCTGAGTTTCTAGGTTGAGCGTGTGCATATGGAACCATTGAGAGGCTCAAGAAGGGTTGACATTGTGAAAAAGCTTGCTTTACAAGAATGGATATGTTACTTTTTACAATTTCAACCATAAATGGTATCAAGACTTGGACAAAACATTAAATCCTTGTGTAATACACTTAGGGTCTGTGTAATTACTTAATTATGGAGAGATTTAGAAGCAACATGGTCTTAAAACTGAGATTGAATGATAAGGTTATGAGATTTGATTATGAGTTCATCACAAAAATGACTTATAATTCAAGTTTATCATGCCAACTTCAATTCTTCTAATCTCCTAGCTCAAAAATGATCTGTTCAAGTTATTGGACATTTTGAAAATTTTGGAACATCCTCTACAACTTTTATGTTGGACAGTTTTGAAGAATAAATTTGGAACTAGGTGAAAAGTTACCATGAAGTTAGGTCAAAATCCTGACTAAAATACTCAAAATTTCACTAAGTATTTTAGTTTCATGGACATGTCTTCATAAATTCATAACTTGAAATCCAAGAATTTATAGAAAAAGTTCTGCCCTACAATGTTTTAGATCTCATTGAGATCTACAACTTTCATGTTGGAAGTTTCCCTTGAATCATCTTGCATCATGGTGGAATTTTGGCACAAAGTTATGAAAAAATGTTAACTTTCCAACACTTAAAACAATTTCTAAGTTTTAGAATTTTGACTTTTCAAAGATAATTTTGACTTTTCAACTTCTTAATGAACAAACTTCATATTTTGAAATGTCTTGATGAAATATGATTTTTGAAACTTGATTTTGATCAAAAAGTCAAAGTTTGAGTTTTCAGTGTACAATTGACTTTCCATCAGTTGACTGAAATTCATATGTCAATCCAATTATCTTGAGAGGTGATTTGAACCATGAAATCAGGTCAAGATGGTGCATTTGAATCCTTAAGATCATGTCTCAAACCAATAGTTCATTTTCTGGGTCAAAAGTTAAAAACTGAGCCTTCTCAATCAAAACCCTAATTTTGACCATTCTGCCCTTTTGGTGTTCTGATTAAATTTCTTTGAGGAATTGTGATCCAAACTTGATAAATTGACATATATGAGTTCATAATGTTGATATGGATAAAAAATTATTAAGTTTGATTGTAAATTGACCACAATTGACTTTTTATCCAATACAACTGCTTTTAGGTAATCTGATCAAATGACTGAGCAAAAATGTGATCCAAGACTTGAAACTTGACATGAGCAATCTTGAGGGTTCCTAATGATCCATGAAAGTCATTTGAGGCCTTGAAAGTCCAATTGTCCTTGTGAAAACTCAAACCCAAATTTTGAGTTGTTAGTGTTTGAGGAAGTGTCTTGAGTTGATCAAACCTTGTGTAGTCTTGAATCAATGGAGATCTTATGAGAGATTTCTTGAGAAATGATAGGGAAAATTTTGGGGTACAACAACTGCCCCTGTTCAATCTTCTTAAACTTGATAAGAAAGTACGGCACGTTGTCGTTCGTGGCTTGAAGGTAGAAGATGATTGAACACTAGAGTGCCCAGAAATTTGCACTCGATGATGTGATGGTTGATTGTGTAGGAAATGGGCTTAAAGATGCCATTTGGAGAGATGATGGAAATTTGTTGGAGATGGGATTATAGATGCCATCCAGAGTGACTGTGGAAGGTATCAGGATAAAATCTTTTGGTTGATTTATACTGAAATAATATATGTCCTTTACTTATTTTGAATTGGAAGAGATAAATCTAACCAGAAGAGGCCTTGGATTCACCCGTTATTAACTGGAAGAAATGAATCTATCTATAAGAGGACTTTTGGTCTCCGGTGTAGGGCTTCTTTATGAGACATATGAGGGGGAAGTCTGGGTAGGGCTGCTTCAGGACGAGCCCGTGTAAAACTGCGTCTGGAAATGTAGAGAAGGAACCTGGGTAGGGTTGCTTCATGATGAGTCCATGTGAAACTATATCTGGAAATGTACAAGAAGTGTTGTACCAAAAAATTTTCCCTCTCATTTTACTCAACACATGCCCATTGAGGTCCTCAATTTGTTCAAGGATGCCCAAGAGTTGACCAGACAAACTCTCTCCTAAGGCAATGTACCTCAAACTAGGGTTTCCATTTTCATCAGGGTGTGGGAGATCCAAAGGTCCCGAATGCTTTACACGGTTCTAATATGTTCTCAATATCATCCATGTAAAGTTTCATACCTTGCATAAGAAGTTTGCTCAGTCAATTGCTCAGATGCCTGAAAATCAACTATATTAGGTCAAAAGTCAATTGTGGCCCACATACAGTCAAACTTCAAGATTTTTGGTCAACATCAAAATTTTGAAGTTATATTCATCATTTGATCAAGGGTTTATCATGATTCCTCAAGGAATGCCCCAAATTCATCAAAACCCAAAAGTTGCTAAATTAGGGTTTCTTAGGAAAAGTCAACCAAACTTTGACCAAGAATAACTTCTTCATACTTTATCAGAAATTTTCCATACAAGGCTCATTTTGAAGAGGATGCAATTCCCTACAACTCATATTCATCCCACAAGTTCAAAATATGCACTCATCAAAAGATATGAATTTCTACATTATAGGTCCTTTTGAAAAGTCAACAAAAACACCTTTTAGGTCAAAGCTTCTTACATGAACATGGAAGACCCAATTGAGATGAGACCAAAAGGGTTGTTTAGGGGACATTCTAATCTTTCTAAAACGTCCAAGAACACCTCTCTAGGGTTAAAATTGGAAGAGATATGCCTTGTCAAAGTTGACCATTTTTGCAAAATTGCCAAAGGTCAAATGTGCTCAAAAATGAGTTTTTTTGTCAAATGGGCCTAGTTTTTCATGATTGAATCTTGCTTGTGACATGGTCCACGACCCAAATTAGCATATACACTTTATTTGTTTCATTGTTTATTTTATTTTGATTTTTTATTGTTTAAAATTCAAATTAAATCAAATAAATTGCAAAAAATACAAAAAGATTGATTTTTGATCTGATTTTTTGTAGGACTCAAATCCAATTAGGCTGGAAAACCATATCAAATCAGATCAAGGCAAATTGAAGTGAAATTGGCATGATTAGGCTTGTTTTAGAAACATATAATATAGGAACAAAATCAAATCCAATTTCCATGATTGACAAAGATTTAATTCGTTTTTGTTAACCTAATTTGTTCTCATACATATATAGGACACAACCAGTGCATAAGGACAAGGATTGAAGTCGTGCAACCAGAAAAACAAAACTGAAAATTTTAACAAAAAGTGTGGATCCAATTTATAATCTAGAGGACGATTCAAGACCATTCAAAGCCACAAATCCCTTCCTAGATATCTCCTGAAGCTAACAAGACCATTTGCACACTTTAAAGCTCCAGGAATTGACACATATTGCTCTCACGGTTTGTCACTTCTTTCAAATCCGTATCTATTCATTCTGGCATTGTTAACATGTTTTGATTACATATTTGCATTGACATGACTGCCTGGATACTTTCTGTATACTTAATTGTTAGTTTTGACGCATAAACAACGAGTTTCCATTATTAGGGTTTTGTCCTCTGTTTTAGGGCTTTATTGTACAGGTAAAATTAAGACCAAAGAAGGATGCCATCATACTCGTGAGGTCAAAACGAGATGATTGGCGTAGCTAGAATTGATTTATCATGCTTGCTGTGGATTTTTGAAAATTGAGGGTCTGTAGCTATGGAGATCGTCCGTAGGTAAAAGTGTTGTACCTAAGACAACAGATCTGTGAAGAAGACGACAACGTGGCTGAACACCGTTGGCTTATTTGAATTTCGCGCGTTTATTTAAGGCATTCACGTTATTTTCTATAATACATGTCATTGTTATTATGTTTACAACTAAGCATTACAACCCAGTTGGTTAAGCGCGCGTATGTTGAGTGGGAGGACCTGGGTTCGATCCCAGGTCCCAGCGTTTTGTAATTTTCTCAATATTCAACTGCAGGTTACCTACACCATCATCCAAGGCAGCCTACCATGCGCTTCCATCATCCAGCCACAGGATTCCTCATCAATCCAATCCAACGTCCCACATGGCAAGGACCATAATACACTATCCAGGCCTGACCAACACAGGACCACACACAAGGATTGGGCTCAGCAGTTGGTGGGCCCAAAAATTCAGCTATACACCCCCATTCTCAGCTTCTAACAGGCCCAAATCTCTTTCCTTTTCTATTTTATTTCTTTTTAATTATTTCTTTTTTTTACAAAATAACAAAATCGTTTTTTTTATTTATTAAATCAAAAAAATCACAAAAACCTAAAAAATCTTTTTTTTCTCATAAAAATATTTTGTTTCTTTAATTAATTAATTAGTTTAATTATTTAGGGAAATTTAATTGTTTTTTCTATATAATATAAATTAATTAGAAATTAGGGTTTTCACGTGTACATAACCTAATTATTCTTTTCTCAAAAAAATAATAATAACCTAAATATTTTTTCAATTAGATTTTTAGGTTTTCTTTAATTCTCGCATTTAAATTGCCGTGCAATTTTAATTCTTTTTTCTATTATTGTATCTGCTTCGGGTTGTAATAGATTAAATTAGGGTTTTAAAATTCTGCATATTTATTTTCAGTCAAGATAATTATGTATCTGTAAAAGCCTTGTAATAGCTAGGTTTAAAATTCTCGCATTCTACTTTCCGTCATTATAAACTGTTAGATGATTGATACTAGGATTGTATGCTAAAGATCATAATTTAAAAACAGTAGAAAACCATAATTGTGCAAAGATAATTAACTGAAAAAACAAACTTGCACATGCTCACTCCTAGGGTCTTCCCCACTTGGTTGCCTCGTAAATAATGGTTGTGTCCCTCGAACATAGGGATACCTTAGCAATGACCCGTGATTCAAAATCGTCATAAAGATCATAGTCCCTACTTGTCCCTCGAGTTTCCTACGAATTGATCTTATGAAGATAGTCCCTTCGAAATGCTAAGGTATCCTTAATTGTTGCCTTCAGAGACCATTTCGTCCCTTCGAACGTCCCTTTAAAATTCCAACGACGATGCTACCTATTCCTTAATAATAAGACAACATTGTCTAAAGGAAAACGAACAGTCTTTTTTGAGTAGGTAGATTAGTTCTTAAGTACTTGCTCAAACAAACAAACTTGTTCACACCAAACACTTTTCAAACAAAGTTTTCAAAAATAACTTCGCAACACTCTTGAGGACAGAAACAAGGGTTAAAATGAAGTAAAACAAAACTTTTCAAAGCAAGCATACAAGCAATTTAAAAATGAGCAAGTATCTAAGAGCTTGTGGAAAACCACAGATAGAAAGGGTGCTAACACCTTCCCTATCTATAGTCTACCCCCCCGTACTTAGAAACATCTCGAAAAAGGTTTTTTCTGTTATTTTTCCTTTTCCTGATTTGATAAAATAAAAGTCGGTGGCGACTCTTGCTTACCGCGACATTTTGCGAACAAAAAACACAAACCAGTATTAACAATCGATTCTGCCACCGTATCACAGAACTGGCGACTCTGCTGGGGAATAGTATAAAGTGGGGTTTACCTTAGGATCTAGGTCATTTTAAAATTGCTTTCTTGTTTTGCCTTGCCTGCTTTATCTTTAAGGGTTTTGTTTGGGTATTATTAAAGATCCTACACCCAGATTTGGGGACACTTTTCAGGTAAACAGCAATAGATCGTGGAGACTGTACGACATATACCGATATGGTTTAAGCGATGGTTGTGTTGGTGTGACACGTTGGTTGGTACCGGTATCCTTTGTGTGGAAATGAGGAGAATACGGGGCCGCCGTGGGGTGTCGTGAAGCACTAACGGACCTTAGAGCCTTAGTTGAACAAACTTGGCCATTAGAAAGTAGTGAGATAGCCGGCCTCGGTATAAAGCTGAGGATTGGTTGATACTCGATGCTACACTCATTGAGATCAGACTTTCGGGATATTTCGGCCGCAAGAAAAGATTGCTTGAGCTTAAACAATTCCCGATAAAGGATGATCGATGATATTGAGAATCTTTAGAACCCAATTACTTTTCTAAGACAGGTTTGAAACCAACTAAACTTCAAGAGGGTATGACCTTAAAACTCAAGCAGGCCTTAAACCTAAGAACTTGGTGTGATTTGTCTGTGTTTGCTATACCTGTGATTTATCATGACATCATGCATCATAACATAGCATCCATTCTTATTGCACTAACCATTTGAAGGACCAAGGGAATTTATCTTTGCTCTATTTTGCAGATCATGGCTTCCGCTCATAGAAACACTATCTGAATCAGCTTTGTGAAAGTACCTTCCCAACTCAAGGAGCTAATATCAAAGGTTCCTGAAACATCCGCATTCGCTAAGAGACATGGTCGACTTCTCAACCTGGTTACTTCAAACTTTGATGAAAATATGATGAGTTTACTCTTTCAGTTCTTTGATACTAAGAACCACTGCTTCACCTTTCCAGACTATCAGTTGGTGCCTACCATGGAAGAGTTATCTCAGTTGTTGGATATACCCATTCTTGAACAGTTGCCTTTCACAGGTTTGGAAGAAGTTCCTAAGCCAGAAGTCATTGCCTCTGCCTTGCATCTGAAATGGGTCTACATGGTATCCAATTGGGAAACAAGAAGCGGAGTCAAGGGTTTTCTAGCCAAGTTTCTGATAGACAAGGCCCAACTGTTTTGGGATGATATGGATTTTCAGGCTTTTGAGGAGGTCTTGGCTCTTCTAATCTATGGGTTAGTACTATTCCCTAATCCAGACTCATTCATAGATGTGAATTCCATCAAGATCTTCCTCTCTCGCAACCCCGTGCCTACCTTGCTCGGAGATATTTTGCATGCTCTCCATACTCGTACCATGAAGAGAAGAGGGGTTCTTATTTGTTGCATGTTGTGATACGGTGGCCAGAACCGGGACATGTTTCCCTTTTTTAAGGAATTACTGGTTTGCGTTTCGCGTTTGTGTTCGCAAAATGTCGCGGTAAGCAAGAGTCGCCACCGTCTTTTATTTTATCCAAGATGGAAAGGAAAAAAGCACAGAAAAACTCCTTTTTCGAGATATTTCTGAGTACGGAGGGGGGGGGGGGTAGATTATAGAAAGGGAAGGTATTAGCACCCTTTCTATCCGTAGTTATCTACGGGCTCTTAGGTACTTGCTCATCATTTTCAAAATTGTTCTTTGTGTTTGTGTGATTTGAAAAGCTTTTGTTTTGACTTCGATTTAACTCTTGCTTCTGTCTTCAAGAGTGTAATGAAGTGTTTTTGAAAACTTTGTTTGTAAAGGAGTGTAAGTGTGAAAAAATTTGTTTGGATTGAGCAAGTACCTACTAGCATCTACCTACTCGAAAAAAGATCGTTTATGTTCTTGTTTCCTTTAGACAATGCTATCCCACTATTAGTGAGTAGGTAGCACCGTGGTTGGAATTTTTAGGGTCAATTCGAAAGGGACGTTCGGTCACTAAAGCAATGTTAGGACGTTTTAGTAGTAACCCTAAAGCATCCTATACTCCATGACCGTTTACCGAAGGCAACCAAGTGGAAGTGTACCCTAGGAGTGCACATGTGCGAGTGATTCAATTTCAGATTATTTATCTTTGCACATGTTAGGGTTATCTAACTGTTTTAAAATTACATACATTTTTGTCATGCATCCTAATGTCATACATCTAACATTTTAATATTTCGTGGAATTTAAAGTGCGGAAATTAAACTACACTATTACAAGGCTTCGGGTATTTATATAGCCAAAAACAAACCCTTTGAAATTAAAGCGATAAATGTAAATAAACGTCCTAATTAAACTATTACAAACTGTAGGCAGTTACATCAATATGATAAATAATAAAAATAAAGCGCGCGAGAAAAATTAAGATCGGGAAGAAATTAGGGTTTTGACCCTTCTAACCTAATGAAAAGAAATATTATTTTTCGTTGTTTTTAGAATTTAGGTTTTAAAATTAAATATACAATTAATTAGTTAATTAAATTAATTAATGAAAATAATAAAATGACCTATTTTGGTTTTTTTGTGTGGTTATTTTAAAAAAGAAAATGTAATTTAAATTAGAAATAAAACCTATTTGTTCTAATTAATTTTAATTATGTACAAAAAAGAAATCAAATTTATCTAAATTAACAAACCTAATTAAATTAATTAATTTTTAATAAAAATAAAATCTAGACCTAATTTATGAAAAGTAATATTTTTGTGATTTTTTTGATAAAAGAAAATAATTATTTGTTTAGTAAAATAAATTTAAATTAAATAAAACAAATAAAAAAAGAATAAGAAAAGGATTTGGGCCTGAATTTAGCAGTTTGGGGGGGGTGTGAGAAGCAGTCTTGGGCCCAATAATTTGAAGTCCACGTTTGACTTTTATGATTTCCTGCCATGCGTTGACTGGGCCTCATGATGCACCTTCAGATGATGGCCATCAGATTTGGCCATCTGGAGATCTAAGGGCTAGATCTTGAGAGTCTATGGTAGTCCCTTGGCTTGTAAACACGTTGGATCCTGAAAAGAAAAATAACATGGAGAAGTTGGGGGACCTGGATTCGAACCCAGGTCCTGAAGCAATTACCATACACTCCATTGCCGCTACGCCACTTGTTCTTTGTTGTACCTGAAATAAGCAATAATAATGATATGCAAAAATAAAGTGAGTCAATGGAAAACAATGAAAATGCGCGCCAGGATTCAAATATGCCAATGGGGAGGTGACACGCAGGCGTCTTCAACCTTGCACCGTTGGTAAAAGTGAAACACTTTTACCTACGGACGTTTGTCCGTCACTATAAACAGAGCTCGTTCCAAAATCCTTCATGAGCAATATAAATGAAATCTAATGCCATGGTTGGATTCGTCTTGTCCTCCTGAACATGATGGTACCATTCATGAAGGCTAATTTTACCTGCAAGCAAAAACCCTAAAACAGAATCCAAAAACCTAACAATGGCAGTTCACGATTCAGTCCATGAAAATACAATTGGGTATTATAGAAAGCTTGCAAACATGATGGTGATCAAGAATGTACAATTATTTTATGCTATAAGTGCAAGAATAATGCTATTCAATTTCAAAAAAGAAGCCATGTCGTGGGTGACTTACAGTGCGATATAAGGCCTGGAAACGCTTGCTTGGGATTGCTTTGGCTTGCTGATGACCTCAGGAAACGATTGGAATGGTTCAAAGGTCCTGAAATTGCTTCTAAATGGGAATTCGTGTTTGCACTTTTTCTTGATTTTTCAAGTTTGTGTTCTTGATGCTCGCCTCCTTCTAACCTAGTTTTTGGTCTGCCTTCGTTCTATATGTCTCAAGGAATGGATTAGGGTTGATAACTGATCTCAATCTTCCTCCATCAATGAATTGGATCTTGATTTGATACACCTTAAAAATCTATCCAAAAATGGTCTAATTCAATCTTTTTGTACACACCATGCCTTGATATGAATTTGACCTGATGCTAGCTGGACATTAAGACCTGAATCATGTAAAAAATCTTTAGTTTTCAGTACTTTGGATTTTATATGATTTATTTTGATTAAAATTGATTTAAATCAAATCAAAATCAAAATAAATAATAAAAACATGATAATGACAAGTGGCAAGGGCTAGAGCTCTTGGACCATGTTGCCAACTCAAAACAAGTGAAAAAGATTGGGCCCATTTGGCAAAATTTGAAGTTTTAGGCATAGTTGACTTTTGGCAATTTTGCAAAAAAGGTCAACTTCATCAATGCATAACTTTCTCAATTTTGACTCTTTGAAGGTGTTCTTGGAATTTTTAGAAATATTGAGATGTCCTCTAACAAACCCTTTTGGTATCATCTCAATTTGATATTCCATGCTCATGTATGAAGCTTTGACAAAAAAGGTGTTTTTGTTGACTTTTAAAGATGACCTATAATGTCCAACTTCATAACTTCTTGTGAGTGCATATTTGAACTTGGGAGCTGAAGATGGATTGTAGGGAATTGCATCCTCTTAAAAATGAGCTTTGGATGGGTCATTTATCATAAAGTATGAGAAAGTTATGCTTGGTCAAAGTTGAGTTGACTTTTCCTACAAAACCCTAATTTAGCAACTTTTGAGTCTTGATGAATTATGAGCAATCCTTGATGAATCATGATCAAACCTTGATAAAATGATGAAATATACTTCAAAATGAGGATGTTGACCAAAAATATTGAAGTTTAACTGTATGTGAGCCACATTTGACTTTTTCCCTAGCACAGTCGATTTTCAGGCCTTTGAGCAATTGACTGAGCAAACTTTCTCTACAAGGCTTGAAAATTAACATGGATGATCTTGAGAACATATTAGGACAATGTTGAGAATTTGGGGTCCCTTAGACTCAAGTATCTTGATGCAACTTGAAACCCTAATTTGAGGTAGACTGCCTTAGGAGGGAGCTTGTCTGGTCAACCCTTGGACTTCCTTGAGCAACTTGAGGATCTTTCTTGAAATGTTTTGAGAAATATGGGAGGGAAAATTTTGGGGTATAACACATGCCATTACTGTCGAGGTGGTTTATTTCTTATCTCCCTAAGTCCGTACTGAAGAATGAAGAAGGTTTGGGTTGGTCGCAAAGGATAATGTCACTCGCTCACACGAATATTCTCTGGTGTTCCCGAGCTATGTAAAACCCTACTATTATTGACCGCTGTGGAAAGTACCCTAATGTCCCGTTACTTGGCACCAGAGGGGGTATAACCTATAATCCTTGTTTAGATCTGCGAAAATTTGGTTACGCTCGAAGAGATGGTCCCCTGAGTTACTTATTGAGGGCATTGTGTTCAACTTTGAAGATGATGTTCAAGGGTATCGCCAGAGGTTCATACGAGCTTGGAGCATGGTAAACATATTTGGCGCCAGGGCTTTGGGGATACATGCTTCCATTCCTATGGAACCTTATCTCCAATGGGTACGAGCTCGCGCCCAGAAACTTATGATGCCCTATATGGCCGTTTTACCAGTGATTGTGGAACCCACTACTGAAGGGGGTATTCCTTACACGGTTCTCTATCCTGATATATCCACTGATTTTGGAGAACTACAGAGGTCTTGGATTCAGTTGAAGAAAGAACGGGATACCTACAGGGATCAGTTCTATGTCCAGGAGAGGAAGGTCTTAGAGCTCACAAAGCAGATCCATGAGGAAAGAAGACTTAATGTCTATCTCGGCACAAAGAGGAATCATCTATTGGAATTTTGATTTTTTCTAGTTTGTAGATTTGTTTTTAATTGTAACGCCTAAAAGGCATTTGAACTTTGAATTCAACTAATAAAATGTTTGTTTCATTTTGGTTCGAAAATTTAAATTTACAAAAGTCTTTGAAATCATTGCATACACATCCCATTCATAACATTGCATGTACAAGATTCATAACAGGTTTCTCATCTCCTCCGCTGTTTATTTCAGCAATGGCTCTTGAACAAACTGTGAAAGATCTTCAGACTCAGAACACGCAATTCCAGCAAATGATTATGGCTCTGGCCAAAGGACAAGAAGAGTTGAAGGCTCTGATTGTTAAGAAGAACAAGAAGACCAATAAGACAGACGGTATGGCACATATGAGCAGAAGGTTCAGAGGGCCGCCAAGACGGGTTGTTGATTTAGATTCTTCATCTAAAGAGGGAGAGAACCAAGAGGTTGAAGCCAGAGAAGAGGACCCTAGTCCTAAAGAGTCTGACAATGAAACTGATTACAATGAGGAGCAGTACCCTCCAACTGATGAAAGGTATAGGCAGTTAGAAGAGCGTCTGAGCGCTATGGAAATCCAGAAGGTTCCTGGGCTGGATTTTGAAGAGCTGGGTCTGGTCTCCGGGGTTGTTATCCCCCCAAAATTCAAGGCACCGGTATTTGCTAAGTATGATGGGGTCTCTTGTCCTAAAATGCATCTCCGTTATTATGTGAGGAAGATACAACCTTATACTGATGACAAAGACTTGTGGGTTCACTTCTTCCAAGACAGTCTATCTGGAACACAAATGGATTGGTTCTATCAGCTGGAAAGAGCCAATGTTTGTAACTGGGAAGACCTTGCTACTGCATTTTATAAGCAATATCAGTATAATGCAGACCTCGCTCCCACCCGTACACAACTCCAAAATCTATCTATGGGTTCGAACGAGGGTTTCAAGGATTATGCTCAGAAGTGGAGAGATTTGGCTGGAAGAGTTCAACCTCCGTTGGATGACAGGGAGCTCGTGGATATGTTTCTGGGAACTTTGACTGGGCGGTTCTTCAACCATCTGATTGGAAGTTCGTCGGCTGGTTTTACTGAACTGATCTTAACGGGAGAAAGAGTGGAAGCTGGAATCTAAAGTGGTAAAATTCAGAAGGATGCCTCTTCGAGTGCTGCAAGGAAGCCGTTTGCAGATAAAAAGGAAGTTAGTGTTGTTTACAACCAAAAGAATCAGAATCAAACCGAGCACCGTCCAGCGGCAGGGGCTGTTATGATTCCCAACCCTGCACCTGCTCAACAAAGAAATAATCAGCCGAGAGCATAAAGGCCATCTAGACAGTTCACTCGAGTCAACATGACGATGTCTCAGATTTTACCTCAGTTGCTGAAGACCAATCTGGTTACTCTGAGGGAAGCTCCAAAGAATCCGAACACCACCTCTCCCTATTATAAGCCGAACTCTCGTTGTGCTTACCATTCGGAAAGTCCAGGCCATGATACCAATGACTGCTGGGCTTTGAAGAACAAAGTACAGGATCTGAGTGATGCTAAGGAGATTGAATTTGATCCCTCGGAGATTCCTAACGTTATCACTGCTCCTATGCCGAAACACGGTCGGGGTGTTAATGTCGTTGAATAAGATGTGTTTGTGACCTCTGTGGAAGAATTGGTGACCCCACTCATGACTATCAAAGAGAGTTTGTTGAAGGCCGGTTTATTTCTGGGCTATGGTGAAGGTTGCCACTTTTGTTCATCTCTACCGACTAGTTGTCCTTTGTTGAAGGCAGGTGTTCAGCGCCTAATGGATGACAAAGAGATTATGTTTGAGAAGACTCCTGTTCCGACTGTTTCCTGTGAAGATAGTTCTATCATAACCATTTCCGCCAATCCTCCCAGGGCCTCCGCTAAGAGACCCGTCAGGATTACATCAATTCTGAAGGTGACTCCATTGACCATAAGCATGCCAAGGCCAATCCCATACTCCTCGGACAAATCTGTTCCTTGGAACTATGGGGCTGACGTCTATTACTACAGCGTCAAGCAGGACATGCTAGCCATTGAAGACAAGATTGCTGAAAATGCTGATTCTGACATCGTCAATATTGCCGGAACCAGTAAAATAACAAGAAGTGGAAGAGTGTTCTCCCCTGAGATTTCTCTTCCAAAGAATGCTACCGGTCCTGTGATCATTCCTACTGTGGTTCCACCCGAGACTACTACTGTAATTCCAGTAATCACTCATGTTGATCCTCCCATCACCGAGTCAGCTGAGACACGAGGAAAAGACATACTGATTGAGCCTGTCCTGACAAGGGCTAATTCAGTAACCATACCAGAAGCTTCCAAGAAAGAAATGGAAGAAATTTTGAAGATAATAAAGAAGAGCGACTATAATGTGGTCGAGCAGCTGGGGCAGACCCCATCCAAAATTTCTATGTTGGCTTTGTTGTTGTGTTCTGAGGCCCATGCGAAGGCTTTGGTTAAGTTTCTGAAGAAGGCTCACGTGCCACAAGAGACATCTGCTGATCAGTTTGAAGATTGTGTGGCTAGTCTGACTGCTGATAATGGTTTTGGTTTTTCTGACGCGGATCTGACACCAAAAGGGAGAAAGCATAATGATGCCCTTCATGTTTCCGTTGAATGCAGAGGCACGACTCTGGCCCATGTTTTGGTAGATATTGGCTCCTCGTTGAATGTGCTACCTAAAAAATCTTTGGACAGATTAGATTGCGAAGGCTTGACCTTGAATCCTAGCAATATAGTAGTGAGAGCTTTCGATGGTTCGAAGAGGATGGTGCACGGGGAAGTGGATGTCCCTATCAAAGTTGGTTCCCAGACCTTCAACTCCACTTTCTATGTAATGGATATCAAACCATCATATTCTTTCTTGTTGGGACGCCCTTAGATACATGGGGATGAGGCTGTTACTTCTACCCTCCACCAAATGTTGAAGTACCCAGTAAGAGGAAAGATCGTCACTGTGCATGGTGAAGAGGAGTACATGATCAGTCACTTGAAATCCTTCAGATATGTAGAGATGGATGGCGAGTTCATCGAGACTCCTTGCAAGAACTTTGAAGAGGTACCTCAGATTATGGCTACAGTAGAAACTACCGACAGTCCTCCGAAGGTCACCAAACCTCCCTTGAAGATGGCTTCTCTCAAGGATGCACGATCAGTGGTTGAAGAAGGTGGGTCTACCATTTGGGGTCAGCTCCCGGTTATTCATTACAAGTCTGACAAATCTAGTTTAGGCTTTACTACAGGTGCTCAAAGGGCTGTTCGTCGTGCTCGGGCTGGAGGACCTCCCCTATGCATCAGCAATCCTGGGGTCAATGCAATTGAATACATTGATGGTGATTCCGACATTGACAGCTGGATCTTCCCGACTACCAACGATGGACTCAGTAAATGGACTGCCAGGGACTTTGTGCCGATTACTTTTGTTCAGGAGTAATTGTCTTTTTAATTTTTTCAGATATGTAATTTAAAAACAATATAAACTCTATAGCCATGTGTCTTACCCAGGGCCCAATGGTTCTATTTCTGAGGGTTATCATGTTTCATTTTCATATGACATTAATAAAGCATTGGACGTTTGCATACAAATTTTGCGCTCTTTGTCTTTCTTTTCTTTTATTTTGTCTATACAGCTATGCTCTTACACACACTCACGTATCCAAATGCAGATCCATATCCACTCTGGATCCCATTGATAACAGTTCTGCTACTGCTCATTATGACTTTGAAAATCCGATCAACCAAGTTGAGGACGAAGGTGAGGAAGATTGTGAGGTACCCGGAGAACTTGTTAGACTATTACAGCAGGAAGAAAGGGCCATACAGCCTCATGAAGAGTCGGTTGAGATAGTGAACTTGGGTACAGAGGAAGACAAAAAAGAGGTCAAGATAGGTTCAAATTTGGAGCTTAGTGTCAAACAGCGGTTGGTGCTGATGTTGCATGAGTATGTTGAAATCTTCGTCTGGTCATATGAAGACATGCCGAGACTAGACACGAATATAGTGGTTCATCATCTACCGACTAAAGAAGATTGCCCTTCAATAAAGCAAAATTTTTGTCGTATGTGCCCTGAGATGTCAGAGAAGATTAAATCAGAGGTTATGAAGTAGTTCAACACCGAGTTCTTAGTTGTTACCTCCTATCCGCAGTGGGTTGCTAATGTGGTTCCAGTACCTAAGAAAGATGGTAAAGTACGAATGTGTGTGGATTACAGAGACCTGAACATGGAAAGCCCCAAGGATGACTTCTCGCTTCCCCACATCGATGTTCTGGTTGACAACACCGCATAACATAAAGTCTTTTCCTTCATGGACGGTTTCTCTGGCTACAATCAGATCAAGATGGCACCTGAAGACATGGAGAAGACAACCTTTGTTACACAGTGGGGCACTTTCTGCTACAAGGTGATGTCATTTGGGTTGAAGAATGCTGGGGTAACTTATCAGTGAGCTATGGTAGATCTGTTCCATGACATGATTCACCATGAGATAGAGGTTTACATCGATGACATGATATCCAGGTCTCAAACTGAAGAAGAACACCTTGATCATCTACAAAAGCTGTTTGATAGGTTGATGACGTACAAGCTGAGGTTAAATCCGAACAAGTGCACCTTCGGGGTAAGGTCTTGTAAGCTTCTAGGATTCATCGTCAGTGACAAAGGTATTCAAGTAGACCCTGCAAAGGTGAAGGCCATACAAGAGATGCCGGCTCCCCGTACTGAGAAGTAAGTTAGAGGTTTCTTAGGACGCCTAAATTACATTGCCCGATTCATTTCACATCTGACTGCTACTTGTGAACCGATCTTCAAGCTTTTGAAGAAATATCAAGTGGTAAAGTGGAATGACGAATTCCAGGTAGCCTTTGACAAAATCAAACAATATCTCCAAGTGCCTCCTATTCTGATGCCTCCGACTGAAGGAAGACCTTTGATAATGTACTTAACGGTGCTAGATAATTCAATGGGGTGTGTGCTGGGGCAGCATGACGAGTCTGGTCGAAAAGAGCATGCAATATACTACCTTAGCAAAAAGTTTATCGACTGTGAAACACGATACTCACTGCTCAAGAAAACTTTCTGAGCTTTGGCATGGGCTGCTCGCCGACTGAGACAGTATATGTTAACCCACACTACTTTGTTGATATCCAAGATGGACCCAATCAAGTACATTTTCAAGAAGCCCGCTCTCTCCGGAAGGATAGAAAGGTGGAAAATGATCTTAACCGAGTACGACATCCAATACACAACCCAAAAGGCAATCAAGGGAAGTGTGTTAGCTGATCATTTGGCGCATCAGGCCGTGGACGACTACCAGTCCATGAATTTCGAGTTCCCGGATGAGAATATCATATTGGTAACCGACTGTGAAGAACCTAGACCGGATGAAGAACCTGAGGAAGGATCCCGATGGTCTATGTTTTTTGATGGAGCCTCAAACGCGCTGGGTAATAGAATTGGCGCTGTAATCATATCTTCCGAGGGCTGTCATACTCCGTTCACTTCCCGATTGTGTTTCAACTGTACCAACAACATGGCGGAGTATGAAGCGTGCATCATGGGTCTTAGAGCTGCTATTGACCTAAGGATCAAGTTCTTGAGTGTATTCGGGGATTCCTCTTTGGTGATAAATCAGATCAAAGGAGAGTGGGATATGAAGCACCTGAACCTTATTCCTTACAAAAAGTATGTACTGACACTACTGTCGCATTTTGAAGAGATCACCTTTGAACATTTCCCACGAGAAGAGAATCGGTTAGCGGACGCGCTAGCTACTATGTCGTCAATGTTCAAGGTCAGGTGGGACAATGAGGCTCCCCAAATCACTATTGAGAGGTTGGATGAACCGGTATACTGCTGTGAGATCGATATTGAGGAGGTAGCCGACAAACCTTAGTTTCATGAGGTGAAAAGGTATCTTGAGGCTTAAGAATACCCTGAGGGGGCATCTGTCAATGACAAGAAATTTCTGAGAAGGTTTGCTGCAAAGTTCTTCCTCAACAATGGAATCCTCTATAAGCGCAATCATGACTCTATCTTACTGCGGTGTGTAGACAAGAGCGAAGCAGAGAGGATCATGGCAGACCTACACGAAGGTACCTTCAACACTCATTCCAATGGACATACCATGGCAAAGAAGATCTTACGGGCAGGATACTACTGGTCCACTATGGAAGCCGACTGTTATCAGCATTCTCTAACCTGTCACAAGTGCCAAATCTATGCGGATAAGGTGCTTGTACCTCCAGTTCCCTTGAATGTTTTGACGGCTCCCTGGCCTTTTGCAATGTGGGGCATTGACATGATCGGCGAGATCAGACCTACCGCGTCCAACGGGAATCGCTTCATCCTAGTGGCCATTGATTACTTTACAAAGTGGGTTGAGGCTGCCTCCTTTGCTACGGTTACTAAGAATTTGGTGGCACGGTTCATCAAACATAACCTGGTTTGTCGTTTTGGTATCCCTGAGAGAATCATCATGAACAACGGTACCAATCTCAACAACTCGATGATCACTGAACTCTGTAACAGTTCAAGATTCAGCATCACAACTCTTCTCCTTACCGGCCGAAGATGAATGGGGTTGTTGAAGCTGCTAACAAGAATATCAAAAAGATCATACAGAAGATGACGGTGACATACAAAGACTGGCACGAGATGTTACCGTTTGCTCTTCACTGGTACCGTACTTCAGCACGTACGTCGACAGGGGCAACACCCTATTCTCAGGTATATGGCATGGAGGCTGTCCTACCCATAGAGGTCCAGATCCCTTCTCTATGGATTATGAAGGATGCGGGTTTGAGCAAAGACGATTGGATCCAGACTCGACTTGATCAATTGAACTTAATCGACGAGAAAAGACTTACTGTTGTCTGCCATGGTCAAATGTATCAGAAACGGATGATCAAGGCCTTCAATAAGAAAGTCAGACAACAAGTGTATCAAGTAAGGGATCTGGTAATCAAGCGCATTATACTTCCGCAAGGTGATCCCAGGGGAAAATGGACTCCCACCTATGAGGGACCATTTATAGTCAGGAACATATTTTCCGGTTGAGCCATGATTTTGACCACCATGGACGGTGACGACCTTTCACACCCTGTCAATGCGGACATAGTGAAAAGATACTACACATAACAAAGACTCGCTAGGTTGACATACCTAGGCAAAAATAAGGGCATCCCGGTGAACCAAAAGGGTTCGGACAAAAATTAGGGATAAAAAAAAAAATTTGTACACCCGGCAAGTCGAAAACTCGAAAGGGCGGCTTGGGAAAAAAAGGGTATCCCGGTGGACTAAAAACCCGAAAGGGGAGTCCAGGAAAAAGTTAGGGATTAAAGTGTATCACTATGTCCCCTTGAATCACCTTGTGATCAGACCTCAGTAATCATATATCGAGCTCAAACGGTACCGATCAATCTAGTCAGCTTCGGTCAAGCAGCAAAGTGATGTGATGCTCGAAAACATAGGAGCAATAGCAGAATTGAAACCCAATAGGATCACTACACATAGCTGTTTTCTTTTTGTACACAATTTCTGCAATAATTTCCATTTTTTACGGCGGCATTCTCTTACTAGAGCGTCAGCCTCCTTGTAAAAAATGCTTGTTATAGGCAAATTTTAAATTAATACAAACCGTCTTTTAAGTACAAAACTATGTGTTTGTTTTTCCGTTTTCTATTTTGTTTGAAAAAACGTCCAATGTTTTATTCTTGACATATGCATTTGAATATGATTACTGTTCACAAATATCTGCATATAAAATAGAAAGACAGTTACTAAGAAAACTGGTACAAAACCTAAATACTGACAATTACCCCGTCCATCATGGTACAAGGCGGCAGAGACAGTTAGAAGTGAAGTCACTATCACATACAAGCCAGTGATACCTATATTCCCCACAGATCCAAGGCAACCAAGGTCCGACCTCCGTGTCCCCAAGCAGGCTCTTTCAGAAAGCTAATATCTATATTCCCCAGCCAAGGTTTATAACCATAAGCAGTTTATAAAGCCATCTCCCGAGTAGAGTTTTATTTCTCTGAAAGCGAAAGCTCAATCTCCAACAGAGCTCTTCTCTCCAACAATGGAAGTTCATCCCCAGCTGAGTTTATTTCTCTAAATCAGCAGATCTTCCAACAGAGTATCTCTCTTCCCCCACCGAGTTATTCTCAAACAGAGTCTCTCCCTGATAGAATATCTATAAACAAGGATCAAATCCCCAACACGGTCATCTCCGTTTACCATCCCCAGCAGAAGTAGAAGACCAAATTTTTCTATGACGGTCAGGAACTCAATTTCCAGTACTCTCCAGCAGCAACCCAAGATTTATTTTCCCCAACTAGAGAATATTATAATAGAATTACATATCCATACATCATGGCATGCGCATATGTATCATACAGCACAATCTCATTTATTTTGATAATATCATTACTCAATACATTTTATACATCATGACATTACATACGACTAACTCTTTACCTTTCAGGGAAAGATACAATCAAGTTCTCACAAGTTTTCCCAAGTTCAGTCAAATCGATACTAAGATTTCTATTCTAGTTCAAGCTATGAAGCCCAGAAATCGACCGAATAATATCTTGATTTCTCCAAAATACTACGAAGCCTGGAATCGACCAGATAGTGGTATATCTTAAATTCAAGCTATGAAGCCCGGAAATCAACCGGAAAATAGCTTAATCCCCAGCAAGTTACTGTGAAACCTGGAAATCAACCGGGTAACAGTACAAGATACTATGAAGCCTGGAATCGACCATATAGTGGTATATCTCCGATTCAAGCTATGAAGCCTAAAAATCGACCGGATAATATCTTGATTTCTCCAAAATACTATGAAGCCTAGAATCGACCAGATAGTGGTGTAAGACACCGTGAAGCCTGACGCACGACCAAATAATGGTATAAGACGCTGTGAAAACTGGACCACGACCAGATAGCGGCAAGAGACACTGTAAAACCTGGAAATCGACCAGATAACAGTATGAGGTACTGCGAAGCTTGGAGTTCGACCAAATAGCAGTTTACTCGGCCAATTACTATGAAGCCCGGAAATCGACCAGATATTAGTATGCCTTAAATTCAAGTTGAAACCCGGATGCTACTGGATAACCACTTAATTCTTTCTGAATCCTGTAGCACGGCCAGATAAGAATTGAGAAATTACAAAGCCTGGAGAATGACCAGATATCAAGTTTAATCTCATCTCCCCATTAAGTCACTGCAAAACCTAAAGCACGACCAGTTAGCAGTCAGTCTTATTGTCCTCAGCAAATCACTAAAAGGCCTGGAGCACGACCAACTAGCAGTTCATTTTCACCTCCTCGACTAAGAGATAATTCCCCAGTAGAGTAACGGACAGCTGAAGCTCCTAAATTTCTATTTCTCCCAAGACAGAGACCAACATTCCTCAGCAGATTCCTCCTCAACGACAGGAACAGGAATTCTCATCGAAGGAAGATCTCACAAAATCAACATCATCCTGAATGGCATCTTTAAGCCCATCTCTGACGATTCTCTGTCATATCTTCCGGATGGCATCTTTAAGCCCATATCCGATGACCTTCCGTCATCTCCTCAAGATGGCATCTGTAAGCCCATTCCCGATACTACCTACACAGTCTAGCACCATCTCAGACGAGTGCAAATTTCTGGGCACTTAGTGTTCAATCATCTTCCACCTTCAGACTACGAAAAGCAGACAACCAATCTACATCCTCAGGTTTAAGAAGATTGAACAGGGGAAGCTGTTGTACCCCAAAATTTTCCCTCTCATTTTACTCAACACATGCCCATTGAGGTCCTCAATTTTCTCAAGGATGCCCAAGAGTTGACCAGACAAACTCTCTCCTAAGGCAATGTACCTCAAACTAGGGTTTACATTTTCATCAGGGTGTGGGAGATCCAAAGGTCCCGAATTCTTTCCATGGTCCTAATATGTTCTCAAGATCATCCATGTCAAGTTTCATGCCTTTCACAAGAAGTTTGCTCAGTCAATTGCTCAGATGCCTGAAAATCAATTGTAACAGGTCAAAAGTCAACTGTGGCCCACATACAGTCAAACTTCAAGATTTTTGGTCTACATCAATATTTTGAAGTGATATGCATAATTTTATCAAGGGTTGATCATTATTCCTAAAGGAATGCCCCAAATTTATCAAAACCCAAAAGTTGCTAAGTTAGGGTTTCTCAAGAAAAGTTAACCAAACTTTGACCAAGCATAACTTCTTCATACTTTATCAGAAATTTTCCATCCAAGGCTCATTTTGAAGAGGATACAATTCCCTACAACTCATCTTCAACCCACAAGTTCAAAATATGCACTCATCAAAAGATATGAATTTCAACATTATAGGTCCTTTTGAAAAGTCAACAAAAACACCTTTTAGGTCAAAGCTTCTTACATGAACATGGAAGACCCAATTAAGATGAGACCAAAAGGGTTGTTTAGGGGACATCCTAATCTTTCTAAGAAGTCCAAGAACACCTCTCTAGGGTTAAAATGGGAAGAGATATGCCTTGTCAAAATTGACCATTTTTGCAAAATTGCCAAAAGTCAAATGTGCTCAAAAATGCATTTTTTGTCAAATGGGCCTAGTTTTTCATGATTGAATCTTGCTTGTGACATGGTCCACGACCCAAATCAGCATCTACACTTTATTTGTTTCATTATTTATTTTATTTTGATTTTTTATTGTTTAAAATTCAAATTAAATCAAATAAATTGCAAAAAATACAAAAAGATTAATTTTTGATCTGATTTTTTGTAGGAATCAAATCCAATTAGGCTGGAAAACCATATCAAATCAGATCAAGGAAAATTGAAGCGAAATTGGCATAATTAGGCTTGTTTTAGAAACATATAATATAGGAACAAAATCAAATCCAATTGCCATGATTGACAAAGATTTAATTCGTTTTTGTTAACCTAATTTGTTCTCATACATATATAGGACACAACCTGTGCATAAGGACAAGGATTGAAGTCGTGCAACCAGAAAAACAAAACTGAAAATTTTGACAAAAAGTGTGGATCTAATTTATTATCTAGAGGACGATTCAAGACCATTCAAAGCCACAAATCCCTTCCTGGATATCTCCTGAAGCTAACAGGACCATTTGCACGCTTCAAAGCTCCAAGAATTGTCACATATTGCTCTCACGGTTTGTCACTTTTTTCAAATTCGTATCTATTTATTCTGGCATTGTTAACATGTTTTGATTACATATTTACGTTCACATGACTACCTGGAAACTTTCTGTATACTTAATTGTTAGTTTTGACGCATAAATAACGAGTTGCCATTATTAGGGTTTTGTCCTCCGTTTTAGGACTTTATTGTACAGGTAAAATTAAGGCCAAAGAAGGATGCCATCATACTCGTGAGGTCAAAACGAGTTGATTGGAGTAGCTAGAATTGATTTATCATGCTTGCTGTGGATTTTTGAAGATTGCGGGTCTGTAGCTATGGAGGTTCTCCATAGGTAAAAGTGTTGTACCTAAGACAACATATCTGTGAAGAAGACGATAATGTGGTAGAACACCATTGGCTTATTTGAATTTAATGCGTTTATTTAAGGCATTCACGTTATTTTCTATAATACATGTTATTGTTATTATGTTTACAACTAAGCATTACAGCCCAGTTGGTTAAGCGCACGTATGTTGAGTGGGAGGACCTGGGTTCGATCCCAGGTCCCAGCGTTTTACAATTTTCTCAATATTCAACTGCAGGTTACGTACACCATCATTCAAGGCAGCCTACCATGCGCTTCTATCACCCAGCCACATGATTCCTCATCAATCCAATCCAACGTCCCACATGGCAAGGACCATGGTACACTCTCCAAGCCTGACCAACACAGGACCACACGCAAGGGTTGGGCTCAGCAGTTGATGGGCCCAAAAATCCAGCTATACACCCCCCTTCTCAGCTTCTAACAGACCCAAATCTCTTTCCTTTTCTATTTTATTTCTTTTAAATTATTTTTATTAATTATTTCTTTTTTTACAAAATAAAAAAATCATTTTTTATTTATTAAATCAAAAAAATCACAAAAACCTAAAAATTATTTCTTTTTCATAAAAATATCTTGTTTCTTTAATTAATTAATTAGTTTAATTATTTAGGACAATTTAATTGTTTTTTCTATATAATTTAAATTAATTAGAAATTAGGTTTTTCATGTGTACATAACCTAATTAATCTTTTCTCAAAAAAAAAATAATAACCTAAATATTTTTTCAATTAGATTTTTAGGTTTTCTTTAATTCTCGCATTTAAATCGCCGTGCGCATTTTAATTCTTTTTTCTATTATTGTATCTGCTTCGCGTTGTAATAGATTTTATTAGGGTTTTAAAATTCCGTATTTTCATTTTCAGTCAAGATAATTATGTATCTGCAAAAGCCTTGTAATATATAGGTTTAAAATTCTCGCATTCTACTTTCTGTCATTATAAACTGTTAGATGATTAATACTAGGATTATATGCTAAAGATCATAATTTAAAAACAGTAGAAAACCATAATTGTGCAAAGATAATTAACTAAAAAAACACACTAGCACATGCTCACTCCTAGGGTTTGCCCCACTTGGTTGCCTCGTAAATAATGGTCGTGTCCCTCGAACGTAGGGATACCTTAGCAATGACCCGCGATTCAAAATCGTCATAAAGATCATAGTCCCTTCTTGTCCCTCGAGTTGCCTACAAATTGATCTTATGATGATAGTCCCTTTGAAATGCTAAGGTATCCTTACTTGTTGCCTTCAGAGACCATTTCGTCCCTTCGAACGTCCCTTTAAAATTCCAACGACGGTGCTACCTATTCCTTAATAATAGGACAGCATTGTCTAAAGGAAAACAAACAGACTTTTTCTAGGTAGATTAGTTCTTAAGTACTTGCTCAAACAAACAAACATTTAAACACCAAACACTTTTCAAACAAAGTTTTCAAAAATAACTTCGCAACACTCTTGAGGACAGAAACAAGGGTTAAAACGAAGTAAAACAAAACTTTTCAAAGCAAGCACACAAGCAATTTAAAAATGAGCAAGTACCTAAGAGCCCGTGGAAAACCACGGATAGAAAGGGTGCTAACACCTTCCCTTTCTATAATCTACCCCCCGTACTCAGAAACATATCGAAAAAGGTTTTTTTCTAATCTTTTTCCTTTTCCTGATTGGATAAAATAAAAATCGATGGCGACTCTTGCTTACCGCGACATTTTGCAAACAAAAAATGCAAACCTGTACTAATAGTCGATTCTGCCACCGTAACCTAAGATGGAACCTGGGTAGGGCTGCTTCATGATGAGTCAGTGTAAAACTTTATCTGGAAAGGAGAAGGAACCTGGGTAGGGTTGCTTCATGATGAGCCCGTGTAAAACTTCATCTGGGAATGAGAAGGAACCTGGGTAGGGTTGCTTCATGATGAGCCCATGTAAAGCTTCATCTGGGAATGAGAAGGAACATGGGTAGGGTTGCTTCATGATGAGCCCGTGTAAAACTTTATCTGGGTGTATGAGAAGGAACCTGGGTAGGGTTACTTCACGATGAGTCTGTGTAAAACTTCATCTGGGTGTATGAGAAGGAACCTGGGTAGGGTAACTTCATGATGAGAAGGAATCCATGTAAGATTGCTTCATGACGAGCCCGTGTAAAGCTGCATTTGGAAGTCAGAAGGAACCCATGTAAGATTTCTTCATGATAAGAAGAAATCCATGTAATATTGCTTCATGATGAGCCCGTGTAAAGCTACATCTGGTCACATAGGTAGTTGCTCTGTCTTTCTTTGGAAACTAATCTTGGACCTGTTGAAAATTGTTGATGATAACCATCTGTTGATTGACCTTTTCCTAAAAAGGCAAAACGTTAGCTGCATGCAATGTCAGGATGTATGAAATGCATGATGTAATGATTTTCTCAAAGTAAATGAGATTGTGCCATATGCATTTGTCATGTATGTGATATGATGCATGAAACAAGAAATGTTGTTGGAATGCATTTCTGTCTTGGAAAATAAATCCTTGACAAATGTTGGGGAGTTTTGGGAGGCTGAATCCCGAACTGCCGTTGGGGATGAAGAGTATGCACCTCTCTAAACCTTGTTTTAGGATGTTTCCGTTGGGGATTACTATTTTTGTTGTTTGAGGAGAACTCTGCTGGGAAATGCTGGCTTTGCTTGAGAAGACTCTGTAGAGAGTGCTGATCTCTGTTTTGGGGAAAAGAGTTCAGGAGTCTATGTTTCTCTACTGGGGATTTATTTTGGGGAAGATTAAATTAACTATTATCTGGTCGTATTCCAGGCTTCACAAAAAAATTCTGAAGTTAACTGGTATCTGGTCGATTTACAGGCTTCACATTAACTTACTAGGGGTTGTAGAGCTGTCTACTAGGGATAGGAGTTGTGGTCCCTTGATTTGTAGCAATCAGACAGGTAAACTCAAACTGGGTAATCTGTAGTTTGTTGGGGAAATAAACCTTGTCTCCAGCCTGTTGGAGAGGCGTCTTCTTTTGGAAGAAATCTTCGAGGATTCTTGAGATCAACTCAGTTGGGGAGGAGTTTTCAGAGATTGAAAACCTGGCTGGGGGTCATCCTATGAACAAGATCATGGGGGAGGTTTGTCACTGCCCCTAGTAATAGGTGTTTGTGGCACTTCCAGGAAGTGTTTGACTGTACGTAACCCTTTGTTGGGATTCACGTTCAATGTCCCAACTGATTCAAATGAAGACCTGCCCCTGGTATATTCAGTGTTTCTTGAGAGATTCCTTGGAATCTCGACTGGACTGCCCCAGATGTGCTAGATAATGATCATGTCGTGCCCCTTACTTATAAGAGATATGTTATTGGAGGCGTCTTCCCACTTGAAGTGATTTTTTTCATTGAGAGGGTTTTGTTCACTGGATATTCGCCGTGCGAATTTCTCTATTGTCAAACAAATAGCCATATGCAAACAACGATATTCAAATAATGCAGAGTTTATGCTTGTCTTGAAGTTTTGAAAATGCATTTTAGTAGAAAAAATAATTTTTGTAAGAATGTGAATTCAACTCAGGATTTAGAGTAAGCCTTACAAGAGTCAGGATACCTTTTGTAACAGTATGCTTTCGAACTAACCCATGCTTCAATTAGGAATTTTGCAGGGTTGTATCGTGGTTTGGTTCACGGCTTAAGAAACAAAGGATAAAGGCTCAAAGTGTATTTGTATCCGCCCATTCTTCATGATGTTCTTCAATCCTAAACTCAGTTAATTATGTGTTTGAACTCCAATTGAGTCTGAAAGGACGTTTTGGTGATGGTTCAGACAAGTTTAGTTTATCGGAAGACAGTCATTTTTTGCAACATTTTTCATGTTTGTTGAGGATTTATAGTGACCTCTTTTTTTGGTTTATTATCCCTGATTTTGCCTGACCGTTCTTGTTTTTTGAGATTACAGTCAGTGGGATGCCCCCGTTTTTCTTAAGTCTCTTTCATAGGTTTTGACTTATTAGGCTTTTTCTTATTGAGAGATAATGACCGCCTATATGATAGGGAACCATCACCGTCTTTTGATTTCAGAGGAATGTTTTTGATGTCATTCGTTGTATTACAAAGTGAAAGTTTGCGACTGAACGCGCATTTGAATTAACTGAGAGACTACCTTGCCCCAGGTTTTTATTAAAGGTTTCAATTTGTGTGAAAAAGAAAACTTCTACTTCTTTGGCTCAAAGGGGTTGACTAGGGATTATCTTCCTTATAACTCTAGTGTTTAGGATTTGAAAGAACGCATGTACATCGTCAGCAAGGTTTGTCCAAAAACATATTGTATGGGATTAAGGCATTGTTTTCGTCATCCTCCCTCTAAAGGCTTGTAACTTTTAGCAAGAGTTGAGAGTAAAAAGCATAGTTTAAATATAGTGAAAACGAATGGATGAATTCAAGACAAACATATGCAATTCATTAATGAAACATAGTTTAACATTAATTGATAATTATTTGAATAACAAAAGAAATTACAATTGAAAATTCAAAAATGAACTGGAACACTCAATGATTTGGCATGGGAGTGGTGATCACGTTGGGAGTCTCTGGAGGATCAAACTCGATCTCCTAGGCACTAATCATGTTTTGAATCTTGTACTTCAGCGCCCAACAATCGTTAGTATCATGCATGGGATTGCTGGAATGATAAGCACATGTTGCATGAGGATTGTAGTTAGGAGAAGAAGTTTAGGGTTTCAGATGAGGTCCTATCAATGTAATCAGATTCATCCTCAACAAGTGTTGTAGTGCTTGAGACAACGACATCTTGATGTTGGTAAACTGTCTTTTGGGCTCGTCTGGCCTTCGTTGATTTCTCCTTTGTTGTTGCCGCTGTGATGCAGGACCAGAGATCAGGACTGCCCCACAAGTTGGTCATGGTTTCTCTTGTTAATACTCTTTTGACCATACACATCATTGGACTCTTTCTTCCCATTGTATGGTTTTTTTTTGAGCATCAGAGGGTGTAGCCCCTTGGATCTTTCCGCTTTTGATGCCAACTTCGACACTTTCGCCAGTCAGTATTATCTCAGTGAACCCGACTAAGGAGCTTGCGATTAGCTGATTGAAGAAAGGTCCTATTAAAGTTCCCATGAAGATGTTAATCAGTTTCCTGTCAGTTAATAGGGGCTGCACCCTACCATCCAGATCTCTCAATTGTTGGGCGTATTCTTTGAAGCCTTCATTGGAACGCATGGTCATGTTCTGCAACTGCACACGAGTTGGTGCAAGATCAGCGTAGTATTGGTATTGCTTGTAAAAAGCAGCGGGTAGATATTCCCAAGTGTGAATGTGGTAACTCTCCAATTGATAGAACCACTCAAGTTGCGTCCCAGCTAAACTCTCTTGGAAGAAGTGGATCCAAAGCTTCTGATCAGTTGTGTATGGTTGAATCTTGCGAACATAAGACTTTAGATGCATCTTAGGACAAGAGACTCCATCATACAGGGAAAAGGTAGGGATTTTGAACTTTGGTGGGATGACCACTCCAGAAACCAAGCCCATGTCTCCTAAATCCAAACCAGGCACAAGTTGGATCTCCACAACTTTTAGTCTGTCTTCAAGATGCTTGTATTTTTCATCTGCTTGTGTATACTGCTCCTCAGAAGAGTCTTCGTCATCAGTAGTTATATTAGCTCTAATGATTCCATCTTCCTCTTCTTGACTGTCTTTAGAAGAAGCGTCTTCTCTTTGAGTGAGATGGGTATGCCCCTTGGACCTTCTTCTCACGTTGAGGATGACAAACTTTTTCTTCTTCTTGCTCTCTTTGGTGAAGAGTGTTTTCAGATCTTCCTGCCCCTTGGCCAAGTTCATGAGTGCTTGCTGGAGCTGAGCGTTTTGAGCTTGGAGATCTTTAACTATTTGCTCTAGAGCCATCTCTACTGAAATAAACAATAAGCATATGAGAAAACCTGTACGGGAAAACCTGTTATGATGACATGCATGATATGTGGATTCAATGTTTTCAAGGATCTCGCGGGGTAAACATAAAAAGATGTTAGAATTTGAACTTTGATCAACAGCTTTGATTGGAGAACTTCCTATGGGTGGATGTCCTTCTACGAGAATCAAGCTCACCATGTCAAGTGGGTCATAACCCATGACTCAAGTTACCGTGCTTTGATCTTTGACGACATTTGATTAGAGAATGAATCCCTTTTCCCATTGATAGGCGTCTGGTTCAACATGACCTTGCATCATAGACCCTTAAGATCCTTGAAATGGTTATTGAAAATTCTTATGATGTTATGATGTTTATGATGTTATGTACAAGTAAGCATATACGCACAAGCCAAACAAGTCCTTAGGTTTAGGCTTGCATGGAGTCTTATAGGTAAGTACCCTCTTGAAGTTTAGTTGGCTCAACCTGTCCTATTAATAGTAATCGGGTTCTAAGGAATCTCAATATCACTGATCTTTCTTGTCGGGCATTGTTTCAGTGCAAGCCTCTTTAATTGTGACTTCCCGAGAAGTCTGATCTCAATGAGCATAGTATCGAGTATCAACCAACTTCAGACTGCACCAAAGCCGACTATCTCACTACTTCCTAATGGCCAAGTTGGTCAAGTAAAGGTTCTAAAGTCAGTTAGTGCTTCATGACACCACACAGCGGCCCCGTATTCTCCTTGACTACTCAAGGGGTACCGATACCAACGAATGTGTCACACTAACATAACTATTGCTTAGACCATGTCGGTATACCCTGCACAGTTTCCACAACGTATTTCTACTTACCTATAAGGTATCCAAGATCTGGGTAGAGGATCAAAACAAGCCCAGACAAGGAACCAAAATGTAAAGCAAGCAAGTCAAACAATGAAAGAAAATAAAGGTGATCTAGCCCTAAGGTAACCCCATTTTTAAGATTTCCCCAGCAGAGTCGCCAGTTCTATAATACGGTGGGAGAACTGACTTGGGATGTTTTGCGTTTGATCGTAATTGTTGCGGTTAGCAAGAGTCACCTCCGACTTTTCTTTTATCCAAATAAAAGAAAGGGTGAAAAGAACAGGAAATACCTTTGAGATATTTTCTTGAGTTCGGGGGGTAGATTATGAAAAGGGGAGGTGTTAGCACCCTTTTCATCCATAGTTATCTATGGGCTCTTAGTTGCTTGCTAGATCACTTTCTTTGTTTGAAAATGTGCTTTGTGGTGGTTTTTTAAAGTATTTTTGAAAAGGCGCCTTCGTTTAGGCAAACTTTGTAATGATTCTCGTTTCGGCGAGAATGTGTAAAAAGTGTTGGACTTTTGAAAATATTTCATGGAAAGTGTTGGTGTATTTGAAAAGATGTTTGTTTTTTGAAAATGTTTGGTGTGTGTTTTGTTTTGAAAGTGAGCAAGCAACTAAGAACGTCTCTATCTACTCAAAAGTCTCTTGTTCATTTCTTCCTTTCCTTTGATATTGCTATCTTACCATTGATTGGTAAGAAGCCTTATCTTTGGATGTAAGGGGACGAGCGTGGGTCATCGTGTAGTCATGATAGCAATGTTGTGAGATATCTTAGCATTTCTCTTTGAGGGACTAAGATCATTTGAAAGACAACTTTTGAAGCGTTATCGAGGGACTATGATCTTGTATTTTTGATTGTTTTTGCTAAGACATCCCACATGCATAACATGACAATTTTTTAGGCAACAAGTGGAGTTAACCTTAAGGGTGCATGTGTGAATAGTGTGTTTGATTTGCAAGCATTTAATCTTTAATTAGGGTTATCTACTTGCTGATTTTAGTCTTTCCATACAAACCATAATTACTAACATTTATATTGAAAGCGATAAATTGCGGAAATATAAAATTCTACGTTATTACATCATTTGGGGATGGGGACACAATTTACAAATGGGGGATGAAGGCAATAAAGTTATAATTATACTATTACAACCATATTGAATATTGCAAGATAAAATATGGAAAAGTATAAAAGCAATGTGAAAGGAAAAGAAAATTGTTTTTTTGTTTATGAAAAGTCTTGATTTAATTAAACTAATAAAAGGCAATAATTTAATTAAATAAAATACCTAAATTATAATTTGATTTAATTAGAAAATAAATTCAAAGCAAAAACTAAGTTAAAAATTAATTTAATCAAGAAAATAAATTTGTTAAGAAAAATGTTTTTTTTTTAGTTTTTAATAAAGAAAAAAACCTAAAAGATGCTACTTTGAATAAATCACGAATAATGAAAATTAAAATATTTTTGGTGAGATTTTTATATATTCATAAAATAGACCTAATAAACTAGTAGTGTGCAAAATATTAGTTCAAAAGGAGTTAACTTGATGGGTTAAATAAATTGTTGAACTTTGTTAAAAATGTAAAATGAGTCAAGTGATAAAAATAAGGTTTTGGTCCTGCCAAGGCTTGAACTCAAGATATTCAGGTTGATGGCACAAAAGAATACCACTAGGCTAGGTGTGTTTTCTTGTCAACCATGTGCTTGCATGATATTATACGAGAAGATTGCTTCTTGAAATCACAAAAATCACAAAAATAACACAAAATATACAAAAGGGGGGTTCACTATGGTTCAAACCCGCGCCCTTAGGATAAGAAGTGACATGAAACACACGCTGCTTGCCACTGGGGTGGCTGTTACATCCGTTAGTGAAACAACAATCATTGAATATAAAATGAACTTAGATGTAAAAATTTGAAAATGGCCAAGCCCTTCTTCTTCTTCCTCCTGCACACTAACAGTTACTGTAATAATAATATTTTCTATTTTTTTTCAAAAAACTCGAACTTCCTCATTTCTCAACAAAATTCAGAAATGCAAAAAGAAACTTGCTTAGAATTTCGCAAGGATTTCAAATATGTAATTATTTTTTATTTATTCCCACTATAGCTCAAGAATTTCTACCTGTACCAAACTGAAAACCTAAATGTCCAAAATATTCAGTTTCAAAATTTTTATCCCACAGTCAATTAAAATGAAATTTAAGGATATGGTTAGCTTCATAGACATGATATCTACATTTTATATTTTGAAAGTAAGTGAAAATGATGCTTGTTTCAAGATTTCAAAGTTGGAAAAACTTACCTCTTGATGCAAAAATTCATTGGCCTCTACATGACTTCTAGAAGAAATATGATGATTGCTTTAGCTTCCTGGGACCTTGGTGAGCATGTTGCAACTTTTACTTTACCTTGAAAGTGTCTGGATTGGTCTACTAAAGTCAAGTTGCAATGGTGGATTTTGAAAATGGTGGATGATGAAAATGATGTTACAGTGAGGAAACGGAGGTATAGATGGTTTTTATATGATATATATGAAGTGTTTAGATGATTTGTTTGGACAATAGTTGCAAGAGTGATGAGATTCAAAGTTAAGGTTTCAAAAGCTTAAAAATGGTGATTTTTGGCTAATTCGGGTTTGAGAGTGTATGAGAGGGTTTAAGGGCTTGTAAAATCGTGTCCTTAAGTGCATAAGAGTATCTTGATGTATAGGAAGAGGTTTGGATACTTGAGATGGTTAGATTACCAAGATCACATGTTATGGCATTTTTGCTTGTTTTTGAAGCAAAGTGGAAAACCAAAATCCCAATGTGTGGTACAAGCTATGTAGAGTGGTTGAATCACTTTAAACATGCTTCTTATGAGTTGCTAGGTTGAGTGTGTGCATACAGAGCCATTGAGAGGCTCAAGAAGGATTGACATTGTGAAAAAGCTTGCTTTACAAGAATGGATATGTTACTTTTTGCAATTTCAACCATAAATGGTATCAAGACTTGGATAAAACATCAAATCCTTGTGTAATACACTTAGGGTCTATGTAATTACTTAATTATGGAGATATTTAGAAGCAACATGGCTTGGAAAGTGAGATTGAATGATAAGGTTATGAGATTTGATTATGAGTTCATCACAAAAATGACTTATAATTCAAGTTTATCATGCCAACTTCAAGTCTTCGAATCTCCCAGCTCAAAAATGATCTCTTCAAGTTATTTGGCATTTTGAAAATCTTGGAACATCCTCTATAACTTTTATGTTGGAAATTTTGGAAGAATCAATTCGGAACTAGGTGAAAAGTTGCCATGAAGTTAGGTCAAAATGCTGACTAAAATACTCAAAATTTCACTAAGTATTTTAGTTTCATGGACATGTCTTCATAAATTCATAAATTGAAATCCAAGAATTTATAGAAAAAGTTCTGCCCTACAATGTTTTAGATCTCATTGAGATCTACAACTTTCATGTTCGAAGTTTCCCTTGAATCATCTTGCATCATGGTGAAAATTTGGCATAAAGTTATGAAAAAATGTTAACTTTCCAACACTTAGAAAAATTTCTAAGTTTTAGAATTTTGAATTTTCAATTTATTGATGAACAAACTTCATATTTTGACATGTCTTAATGAAATGTGATTTTGATCAAAAAGTCAAAGTTTGACTTTTCAGTGTACATTTGACTTTCCATTAGTTGACTGAAATTCATATGTCAATCCAATGATCTTGAGAGGTGATTTGAACCATGAAATTAGGTCAAGATGGTGCATTTTAATCCTTGAGATCATTTATTAAACCAATAATTCATTTTCTGGGTCAAAAGTCAAAAACTGAGCCTTCTAAATCAAAACTCTAATTTTGACCATTTTGCCCTTTTGGTGTTCTGATCAAATTTCTTTGAGGAATTGTGATCCAAAATTGATCAATTGACATATATGAGTTCATAATGTTGATATGGATAAAAAACTATGAAGTTTTACTGTAAATTGACCATAATTAACTTTTTATCCAATACAGCTGCTTTTAGGTCATCTGATCAAATGACTGAGCAAAAATGTGATCCAAGACTTGAAACTTGACATGAGCAATCTTGAGGGTTCCTAATGATCCATGAAAGTCATTTGAGGCCTTGAAAGTCCAATTGTCCTTGTGAAAACTCAAACCCTAATTTTGAGTTGTCAGTGTTTGAGGAAGTGTCTTGAGCTGATCAAACCTTGTGTAGTCTTAAATCAATGGAGATCTTATGAGAGATTTCTTGAGAAATGAGAGGAAAAATTTTGGGGTACAACAACTGCCCTGTTCAATCTTCTTAAACCTTCTAAGCAAGTATGGCACGTTGTCGTTCGTAGCTTGAAGGTAGAAGATGATTGAACACTAGAGTGCCCAGAAATTTGCACTCGATGATGTGATGGTTGATTATGTAGGGAATTGGCTTAAAGATGCCATTTGGAGAGATGATTGAAAGTTGTTGAAGATGGGATTATAGATTCCATCTAGAGGGACTATGAAAGGTATTAGGATAAATCTTTTGGTTAATTTAAATTGAAATAATAGATGTCCTTTGTCTGTTTTGAATTGGAAGAGATAAATCTAACCAAAAGAGGCCTTAGATTCGCCTGTTATTAACTGCAAGAAATGAATTTATCCAGAAGAGGACTTTTGGTTTCCGGTGTAGGGCTGCTTTATGAGACATATGAGAGGGAAGTCTAGGTAGGGCTGCTTCAGGACGAGCCCGTGTAAAACTGCATCTGGAAATGTAAAGAAGGAACCTGGGTAGGGTTGCTTCATGATGAGTCCATGTGAAACTATATCTGGAAATGTATGAGAAGGAACCTGGGTAGAATTGCTTCATGATGAGTCCGTGTAAAACTTTATCTGGAAAGGAGAAGGAACTTGGGTAGGGTTGCTTCATGATGAGCCCGTGTAAAACTTCATCTGGAAATGAGAAGGAACTTGGGGTAGGGTTGCTTCATGATGAGTCAGTGTAAAAATTCATATGGGAATGAGAAGGAACCTGGGTAGGGTTGCTTCATGATGAGTCCATGTAAAACTTCATCTGGGTGTTTGAGAAGGAACCTGGGTAGGGTTACTTCATGATGAGTCTGTATAAAACTTCATCTGGGTGTATGAGAAGGAACCTGGATAGGGTAACTTCATGATGAGAAGGAATCCATGTAAGATTGCTTCATGATGAGCCCGTGTAAAGCTGCATTTGGAAGTTAGAAGGAACCCGTGTAAGATTGCTTCATGATGAGAAGAAATCCATGTAAGATTGCTTGATGATGAGCCCGTGTAAAGCTGCATCTGGTCACGTAGGTAGTTGCTCTGTCTTGCTTTGGAAACTAATCTTGGACCTGTTGAAAATTGTTGATGATATCCATCTGTTGATTGACCTTTTCCTGAAAAGGCAAAATGTTAGTTGCACGCAATGTTAGGATGTATGAAATGCATGGTGTAATGATGTTCTCAAAGTAAATGAAATTGTGCCGTATGCATTTGTCATGTATGTGATATGATGCATGAAATGAGAAATTTTGTTGGGATGCATTTATGTCTTGGAAAAATAAATCCTTGACAAATGTTGGGGAGTTTTGGGAGGCTGAATCCCGGACTGCCGTTGGGGATGAAGAGTATGCACCTCTCTAGACCTTGTTTTAGGATGTTTCCATTGGGGATTCCTATTTTTAGTGTTTGAGGAGAAGTCCACTTGGAAGTGTTGGCTTTGCTTGAGAAGGCTCTGTAGAGAGCGTTGATCTCTATTTTGGGGAAAAGAGTTCAGGAGTCTCTGTTTCTCTACTGGGGAGTTATTTTGGGGAAGATTAAATTAACTGTTATTTGGTCGTATTCCAAGCTTCGTAAAAAAATTCTGAAGTTAACTGGTATCTGGTCGATTTACAGGCTTCGCAGTAACTTACAAGGGGTTGTAGAGCAGTCTACTGGGGAGAGGAGTTGTGGTCCCTTGATTTGTAGCAACCGGAGAGGTAAACTCAAAATGGGTAATTTGTAGTTTGATGGGGAAATAAACATTGTCTCTAGCCTGTTGGAGAGGCGTCTTCTTTTGGCAGAAATCTTTGAGGATTCTTAAGATCAACTCAGTTGGGGAGGAGTTTTCAGAGATTGAAAACCTAGCTGGAGGTCATCCTATGAACAGGATCTTAGGGGAGATTTGTCACTGCCCCTAGTAATAGGTGTTTGTGGAACTGCCAGGAAGTGTTTGACTGTACGTAACCCTTTGTTGGGATTCTCTTTCAATGTCCCAAGTGATTCAGATGGAGACCCGCCCCTGGTATATTCAGTGTTTCTTGAGAGATTCCTTGGAATGTCGATTGGACTGCCCTAGATGTGCTAGATAATGATCATGCCATTCCCCTTGCTTATAAGAGATCTGTTATTGGAGGCATCTTCCCACTTGAAGTGATTTTGTTCATTGAGAGGGTTTTGTTCACTGGATATTCGTCGTGGTAATTTCTCTGCTGTCAAACAAATAACCATATGCAAACAACGATATTCAAATAATGCTGAGTTTATGCTTGTCTTGAAGTTTTGAAAATGCGTTTTAGCAGATAAAATAATTTTTGTAAGAATGTGAATTCGACTCAGGATTTAGAGTAAACCTTACAGGAGTCAGGATACCTTTTGTAACAGTATGCTTTCGTACTAACCCATGCTTCAATTAGGACTTTTGAAGGGTTGTATCGTGGTTTGGTTCATGGTTTAAGAAACAAAGGATAAAGGCTCAAAGTGTATTTGTACCTGCCCATTCTTCGTGATGTTCTTCAGTCCTAAACTCAGTTAATTGTGTGTTTGAACTCCAATTGAGTCTGAAAGGACGTTTTGGTGATGGTTCAGACAAGTTTAGTTTATCGGAAGGCAATCATTTTTTGCAACATTTTTCATGTTTGTTGAGGATTTGTAGTGACCTATTTTTTTGGTTTATTATCCCTAATTTTGCCTGATCGTTCTTGTTTTTTGAGATTACAGTCAGCGGGATGCCCCATTTTTTCTTAAGTCTCTTTCATAGGTTTTGACTTAGTGGGCTTTTTCTTATTGAGAGATAATGACCGCCTATATGATAGGGAACCATCACCATCTTTTGATTCCAGAGGAATGTTTTTGATGTCATTCGTTGTATTACGAAGTGAAATTTTGCGACTGAATGTGCATTTGAATTAACTGAGAGACTAACCTGCCTCGGGTTTTGATTAAAGGTTTCAATTTGTGTGAAAAATAAAACTTCTACTTTTTTGGCTCAAAGGGGTTGACTAGGGATTATCTTCCTTATAACTCCAGTGTTTAGGATTTGAAAGAACACCTGTACATTGTCAGCAAGGCCTGTCCAAAATAATACTGTATGGGATTAAGGCATTGTTTTCGTAATTCTCCCTCTAAAGGCTTGTAACTTTTAGCAAGAGTTGAGAGTAAAAAGCATAGTTTAAATATAGTGAAAACGAATGGATAAATTCAAGACAAACATATGCAATGCATTAATGAAACATAGTTTAACATTAATAGATAAATTGTTTGAATAACAAAAGAAATTACAATTGAAAATTAAAAAATTAACTGGAACACTCAATGATTTGGCATGGGAGCGGTGATCACGTTGGGAGTCTCTAGAGGATCAAACTCGGTCTCCTTGGCTTCAATCATGTTTTAAATCTTGTACTTCAGCGCCCAACAATCGTTAATATCATGCCCGGGACTGCCAGAATGATAAACACATGTTGCATGAGGATTGTAGTTAGGAAAAGAAGTTTTTGGGTTTGGATGAGGTCCTATCAATGTAATAAGATTCATCCTCAATAAGTGTTGTAGTTCTTGATACAGCGGCATCTTGATGTTGGTAAATTGTCTTTTAGGCTCGTCTGGCCTTCGTTGATTTCTCCTTTGTTGTTACTGCTGTGACGTAGGATAGAAGATCAAGACTTCCCCTACATGTTGGTCATAATTGCTCTTGTTAAGAATATTTTGACCATACACATCATTGGACTCTTTCTTCCCATTGTATGACTTTTTTCCGAGCATCAGAGGGCGTAGTCCCTTGGATCTTTCCGCTTTTGATGCCAGCTTCGTCCCTTTCGCCAGTTAGTATTATCTAGGTGAACCCGGCTGAGGAGCTTCCGATTAGGTGATTGAAGAAAGGTCCTGTCAAATTTCCCATGAAGATTTCAATCAGCTCCCTGTCAGTTAATGAGGGATGCACCCTACCAGTCAGATCTCTCCACTTTTGGGTGTATTCTTTGAATCCCTCATTGGAACACATGGTCATGTTCTGCAACTGCACACGAGTTGGTGCAAGATCAGCGTTGTATTGGTATTGCTTGTAAAAAGCAGCGGCTAGATCTTCCCAAGTGTGAATGTGGGAACTCTCCAATTGATAGAACCACTAAAGTTGTGTCCCAACTAATTTCTCTTGGAAGAAGTGGATCCAAAGCTTCTGATCAGTTGTGTATGGTTGAATCTTGTGGACATAAGACTTTAGATGCATCTTAGGATAATAGACTCCATCATACGAGGAAAAGGTATGGATTTTGAACTTTTGTGGGATGACCACTCTAGAAACCAAGCCCATGTCTCCTAAATCCAAATAGGCACAACTTAGATCTCCATAGCTTTTAGTTTGTCTTTAAGCTGCTTGTATTTTTCATCTGCTGGTGGATACTGCTCCTCAGAAGAGTCTTCGTCATCAGTAGCTATATTATCTCTAATGCTTCCATCTTCCTCTCCTTAATTGTCTTTATAAGAAGCATCTTCTCTTTTAGTGAGCTGGGTATGCCCCTTGGACCTTCTTCTCACGTTGAGGATGACAAACTTTTTCTTCTTCTTGCTCTCTTTGGTGAAGAGTGTTTTCAGATCTTCCTGCCCCTTGGCCAAGTTCATGAGTGCTTGCTGGAGCTGAGCATTTTGAGCTTGGAGATCTTTAGTTGTTTTCTCTAGAGCCATCTCTACTGAAATAAACAATAAGCAGGTGAGAAAGCCTGTACGGGAAAACCTGTTATGATGACATGAATGATATGCGGATGCAATGTTTTCAAGGATCTCGCGGGGTAAACACAAAAAGATGTTAGAATTTGAACTTTGATCAACAGCTTTGATTGGAGAACTTCGTATTGGTGGATGTCCTTCTACGAAAATCAAGCTCACCATGTCAAGTGGGTCATAGCCCTTGACTCAAGTTACTGTGCTTTGGTCTTTGACGGTGTTTGATTAGAGAATGAATCCCTTTGCCCCTTGATAGGCGTCTGGTTCAACATGACCCTGCATCATAGACCCTTGAGATCCTTGAAATGGTTATTGAAAATGCTTATGATGTTATGATGTTTATGATGTTTATGATGTTATCTACAAGTAAGCATATACACACAAGGCAAACAAGTCCTTAGGTTTAGGCTTGCATGGAGTCTTATAGGTAAGTACCCTGTTGAAGTTTAGTTGGCTCAACCTGTCCTAGTAATAGTAATAGGGTTCTAAGGGATCTCAATATCACTGATCTTTTTTGTCGGGCATTATTTCATCGTAAGCCTTTTTAATGGCGACCGAAATATCCCTAGAACTTCGATCTCAATGAGTGTAGTATCGAGTATCAACCAACTTCAGAATGCACCAAAGTCGGCTATCTCACTACTTCCTAATGGCCAAGTTGGTCAAGTAAAGGTTCTAAAGTCAGTTAGTGCTTCATGACACCACACAACGGCCTTGTATTCTCCTTGACTACTCAAGGGCTACCGGTACCAATAAATGTGTCACACTAATGTAGCTATTGCTTAAACCTTTTCGGTATAACCTGCATAGTTTTCATAACGTATTTCTACTTACCTATAAGGTATGCTAGATCCGGGTAGAGGATCAAAACAAGCCCAAACAAGGAACCTAAATGTAAAGCAAGCAAGTCAAACAATGAAAGCAAATAAAGGTGATCTAGCCCTAGGTAACCCCACTTTTAAGATTTCCCCAGAAGAGTCACCAGTTCTGTAATAAGGTGGGAGAACTGACTTGGGATGTTTTGCATTTGATCACAATTTTTGTGGTTAGCAAGAGTCGCCACTGACTTTTATTTTATCCAAATAAAGGAAAGGGTGAAAAGAACAGGAAAGACCTTTGAGATATTTTCTTGAGTTCGGGGGGTAGATTATGAAAAGGGAAGGTGTTAGCACCCTTTTCATCTATAGTTATCTATGGGCTCTTTGTTGCTTGTTAGATCACTTGCTTTGTTTGAAAATGTGTTGTGTGGTGGTTTTTGAAAGTATTTTTGAAAAGGGGCCTTCGTTTAGGCAAACTTTGTAATGATTTTCGTTCCGGCGAGAATGTATACAAAGTGTTGGACTTTTGAAAATATTTCATGGAAAGTGTTGTTGTATTTGAAAAGATGTTTGTTTTTTGAAAATGTTTGGTGTGTGTTTTCTTTTGAAAGTGAGCAAGCAACTAAGAACGTCTCTACCTACTCAAAAGTCTCTTGTTCATTTCTTCCTTTCCTTTGATATTGCTATCTTACCATTAATTGGTAAGAAATCTTATCTTTGGATGTAAGGGGATGGGCGTGGGTCATCGTGTAGTCATGATAGCAATGTTGTGAGATATCTTAGCATTTCTCTTTGAGGGACTAAGATCATTTGAAAGACAACTTTTGAAGCGTCATTGAGGGACTATGATCTTATATTTTTTATTGTTTTTGCTAAGACATCCCACATGCATAACATGACCATTTTTTAGGCAACAAATGGAGTTAACCTTAAGGGTGCATGTATGAATAGTGTGTTTGATTTACATGCATTTAATATTTGATTAGGGTTATCTACTTTTTTATTTTAGTCTTGCCATACAAACCCTAATTACTAACATTTATATTAAAAGCGATAAATTGCGGAAATGTAAAATTTTACGCTATAACATCATTTGGAGATGGGAACACAATTTACAAATGGGGGATGAAAGCAATAAAGTTCTAATTATACTATTACAGCCATATTGAATATTGCAAGATAAAATGTGGAAAGGTATAAAAGCAATGTGAAAGGAAAAGAAAATTGTTTTTTTGTTTATGAAAAGTCTTGATTTAATTAAAATAATAAAAGGCGAGAATTTAATTAATTAAAATCCCTAAATTCTAATTTGATTTAATTAGAAAAAAATTCAAAGCAAGAACTGAGTTAAAAATTAATTTAATCAAGAAAAGAAATTTGTTAAGAAAAATGTTTTTTTTTAGTTTTTAATAAAGAAAAAAACCTAAAAGATGCTACTTTGAATAAATCACGAATAATGAAAATAAAAATATTTTGGTGAGATTTTTATATATTCACAAAAAAGACCTAATAAACTAGTAGTGTGCAAAAAATTAGTTCAAAAGAAGTTAACTTGATGGGTTAAATAAATTGTTGAAGTTTGTTAAAAATGTAAAATGAGTCAAGTGATAAAAATAAGGTTTTGGTCCTGCCAAGGCTTGAACTCAAGATATTCAAGTTGCAAATGATGCTTTTATCAACATTTTATCTTTTGAAAGTAAGTGCAAATGATGCTTGTATCAAGATTTCAAAGTTGGAAAAACTTACCTCTTGATGCAAAAATTCAATGACCTCTATATGACTTCCAGAAGCAATATGATGATTGCTTTAGCTTCCTGGGACCTTGGTGAGTATGTTGCAACTTTTACTTTGCCTTGAAAGTGTCTGGATTGATCTACTCAAGTCAAGTTACAATGGTGGATTTTGAAAATGGTGGATGATGAAAATGATGTTACAGTGAGGAAACATGGGTATGGATAGTTTCTATATGATATATATGAAGTGTTTAGATGATTTGTTTGGACAATAGTTACAAGAGTGATGAGTTTCGAAGTTAAGGTTTCAAAAGCTTAAAAATGGTGATTTTTGGCCAATTCGGGTTTGAGAGTGTATGAGAGGGTTTAAGGGCTTGTAAAATCGTGTCCTCAGTTGCATAAGAGTGTCTTGATATATAGGAAGAGGTTTGGAGACTTGATATGGTCAGATTACCAAGATCACATGTTATGGCATTTTTGCTTGTTTTTGAAGCAAAGTGGAAAACCAAAATTCCAATGTGTGGTAAAAGCTATGTAGAGTGGTTGAATCACTTTAAACATGCTTATTTTAAGTTTCTAGGTTGAGTGTGTGTAGATAGAGCCATTGAGAGGCTCAAGAAGGGTTGACATTGTGAAAAAGCTTGCTTTACAAGAATGGATATGTTACTTTTTGCAATTTCAACCATAAATGATATCAAGACTTGGACAAAACATCAAATCCTTGTGTAATACACTTAGGGTCTGTGTAATTACTTAATTATGGAGAGATTTAGAAGCAACATGGTCTAAAAAGTGAGATTGAATGATAAGGTTATGAGATTTGATTATGAGTTCATCACAAAAATGACTTATAATTCAAGTTTATCATGCCAACTTCAAGTCTTCGAATCTCCTAGCTCAAAAATGATATCTTCAAGTTCTGTGATATTTTGTAAAGCTTGAAAAATTCTCTACAACTTTTATGTTGGAAATTTTTGAAGAATCAATTTGGAACTAGGTGAAAAGTTACCATGAAGTTAGGTCAAAATCCTGAGTAAAATACTCAAAATTTCACCAAGTATTTATGTTTTATGGACATGTTTTCATAAATTCATAACTTGAAATCCAAGCATTTCTAGAAAAAGTTCTGCCCTACGATATTTTATATCTCATCGAGATCTACAACTTTCATGTTGGAAGTTTCCCTTGAATCATCTTTCATCTTGGTGGAAATTTGACACAAAGTTATGAAAAAATGTTAACTTTCCAACACTTAGAAAATTTTCTAAGTTTTAGAATTTTGACTTTTCAAAGATAATTCTGACTTTTCAATTTCTTGATGAACAAACTTCATATTTTGACATGTCTTGATGAAATATGATTTTTGAAACTTGATTTTGATCAAAACGTTAAAGTATGACTTTTCAGTGTACAGTTAACTTTCCATCAGTTGATTGAAATTCATCTGTCAATCCAATGATCTTGAGAGGTGATTTGAACCATGCAATTAGGTCAAGATGGTGCATTTTAATCCTTGAGATCATGTCTTAAACCAATAAGTCATTTTCTTGGTCAAAAGTCAAAAACTGAGTCTTCTCAATCAAAACCCTAATTTTGACCATTTTGCCCTTTTGGTGTTCTGATCAAATTTCTTTGAGGAATTATGATCCAAACTTGATCAATTGACATATATTAGTTCATAATGTTGATATGGATAAAAAATTATGAAGTTTGACTGTAAATTAACCATAGTTGACTTTTTATCTAATACAACTGATTTTAGGTCATCTGATCAAATGATTGAGCAAAAATGTGATCCAAGACTTGAAACTTGACACGAGCAACCTTGAGGATTCCTAATGATCCATGAAAGTCATTTGAGGCCTTGAAAGTACAATTGTCCTTGTGAAAACTCAAACCCTAATTTTGAGTTGTCAGTGTTTGAGGAAGTGTTTTGAGCTGATCAAACCTTGTGTAGTCTTGAATCAATGGAGATCTTATGAGAGATTTCTTGAGAAATGAGAGGGGAAATTTTGGGGTACAACACCATGGCCTATAGCATTTGATCCACTGTCGAACATGAGAGTCTGTCGCTCCCATGGTTCGGGTCCTTCCTCATCATCAAGTTACATAACATCCTCGTCTGGAAAATCGAACTTCATTGACTGATACTCTTCCAATGGCTAGTAAGCAAGATGATATGCCAAAATGCTACCTTTGATAGCCTTTTGTGTGACATACTAGATGTCATACTCAGGTAAAAGCATTTTCCACCGAGCCAATCTGCTTATAAGTGTTGGTTTCTCGAAGATGTACTTAATCAGATCCATCTTAGATATCAGAAGTGTAGAATGTGTCAACATGTACTGCCTCAAATGTCGAGCTTCCCAGGTAAGAGCGCAACAAGTATTCTCAAGTAATGAATACCTTGATTCACAATCAATAAACTTTTTGCTCAGGTAATAAATGGCGTGTTATTTTCATCCAGTATCATCATGTTGTCTGAGCACACAACCCATTGATCCTTCAAGCATAATCAGATACATAATGAGTGGTATCCTTGGAATTGGAGGTATGAGTATTGATGGTCCTGAAGGTAATGTTTAATCTTCTCGAAGGCTTCTTGACAACTATCATCCTAATGGACGTCTTGATTCTTACGCAACAATTTAAAGATGGGTTCACAAGTAGTTGTAAGATGATAAATGAACCTGGCTATGTAATTTAACCTCTCAAGGTACCCATGGACTTCTTTTTCATTTTTCAGTGTCGGAATATCTTGTATTGCTCTTACCTTGTTGGGATCTACTTTAATTCCTCGCTGAGTTACAATGAAACCAAGTAACTTGCCCGATCGAACCCCAAAGGTGCACTTGTTGGGATTAAGCCTTAACCTAAACTTTCATAGACGATCAAACAACTTCTGCAAATGAACCAAATGTTCTTCCTTAGTCTGTGATTTTGCAATCATATCATCCACATACACCTTGATCTCTTTTTGAATCATATCATGAATGAGAGTCACCATAGCACGCTGATATGTTGCACCAGCATTTTTGAGACCAAAAGGCATGACCTTATAGCAAATGGTACCCCAAGGAGTTGCGAAAGCGGTTTTGTACATGTCTTCAGGAGCTATTTTTATCTGATTGTAACCTGGGAATCCATCCATGAAGGAGAACACTGAAGACTGAGCAGTATTATCAACCAACACATCAATATGAGGCAACGAGAAATCATCCTTTGGGCTTGCTCTATTCAAATCTCTATAGTCAACACACATACATACCTTACCATCTTTCTTAGGTATATGCACAATGTTAGAAATCCATGGTGGATAATTTATCACAGATAAGAAGCCTGCATCAAGCTATTTTTGAAATTCTTTTTTGATCTTCAAAGCCATGTATGGTCTAGTTCTTCGCGGCTTCTGCTTTACAGGAGGACATTCTGGCTTGAGTGGCATTATGTGAATCACTATATCAGTGTCTAAACAGGGCATGTCTTCATACGACCAAGCGAAGATGTCAACATACTATATAAGCAACTCAATCAACCCCTTATTTTTTCACTTTGCAAGGCGACACCTATCTTAACTTCTCTCTTTACCTCTTCAGTACCGAGATTGATAACTTCTATATATTCTTGATATGGTTGGATGACCTTCTCTTCCTGTCTCAAGAGTCTCTCCAATATCCCCAATATCCTTGTTAGCATGGTCAACTGAATTCTCAAGGATATTAGGAACCATAACACTATCATTTTTGATGGAATCCGAGGCGGATATGCATGATTGATGATTTTATGTTATATTTTATAAAGTTCAAGAAAACATTTTAGAATATGAAAAGAAAAGAATTGCCATTTTATTTTGAAAAGTAAAAAGTATAAAGAAAAGACAGGGAACAAAAATTGTATGTGAAAGTGTGGCTTTTATTCAATTTTAAACGGGGATTGAAACATAAGGGGCCCCTTCTACAATCTGTCCTTATGTCTTAGGAAGGGCATATGACTTAATGGAAATAGAAAATTAGACATCAATAAAAACAACTTCATGGATGTCTACGGTAGTTCAATTGCTGAGCTCCTGGTCTGGCGCAATCTGATAGATAAATCTGGAAACATCTTCATCGTCATCTTCATCACCCACTGCAAGAACTTGCCCTTCTTTTCTTGTACCAGCACTGATGAACACTTCAGAAATTGGGAGAACCTGCTTTCCTTTGAAAGGAACCAAACTAGCTTGCACGATGGAGGATGGCTGATATACAAGACCACAACGATCTTTCTTCTAAGATACTTCAATCACTTTCCCCAACCATCATGGGGAGACCTAGCTTCCATGATGTCTTTAGCATCATTCAAAGAGGCCATAGGTGCTTCAGAATTCTTACCTTCCACAACGGGAAACCTGTCAACAGAAACAATCTCCAGATCTTGAAAGGGTAACTCATGCACCTCGCCTTCCACTTCCACATAACGGTAGGTTGTCAGATTATTAATCACTACATCTTCTTCTCCACAAATGATAACAACTTTGTCTTTTATAATGAATTTCAGGCGTTGGTAAAGAGTATATGTCACAGCTCATGCTACATGGATCCATGGGTGACCCGAAAGGCAAGTATAGGATGGACGAATGTCCATAACATGGAATAAAAGATAGAAGGTATGGGGACCAATCTTGATAGGCAAGTCCACTTCTCCATCCACAAACCTCCTTGAGCCATCAAACGCTCAAACACTTAGGATGCAAGGCCTCATCATTACCCCATCCATATTCAGCTTAAACAGATTGGCCCTGAGCATCACATTAAGAGAAGAACCTGTATCCACCAAAACTGGAGATAAAATCGTATCCAAACACCTTATGAAGATGTGCAATGCTTTGTTGTGTGCTCTGTCATCAACTGGGATCTCATCATCACAGAAACCCAAATACTTTCCTACAGCAATATTGGTTACAATCTATTGTACCCCAAAATTTATCCTCTTTGCATACACTCATATTATTGGTTTTATAGTTATGGAATAAAGGTATATTTATCAAGCTTCTTCAGGTTACAAGTGACGTTTATTTCGCCAATGGATGTTCTTAGAGTATTTTCCGTGCTGAAGATCGGTTCGCCGTTTTGCAATGATTCGGGGTTTAAAGATTTACAAGTCCAATCCAGCGCATCATATTCAGGTGTTCTTTCACCAAGATATCTCTGATAATGTATTCTCAAATTCAGGTTCAGCTCAAGAGTCAATTCTTTAAAGAAGGTCTCCGAATGTGTGAGTTTTCTCGAAGAAATGTGGTGAAAAAGTGTGCTGAAAGTGCAGTTTTTACGCACTAAAAAATTCATAACTTGAAGATCGTGGCTTATTTTGAACCCGTTCCGGTGGTCAAAAATCCTTCTTGATGTCATCTATGTTTTCATATCTCACAGCTGGAAGCCAATTTCGCTCATAAGGTCTTCAAAAATGCAGATTTATCAAGTATTTTCGTACAGAAAATTTATGACAGAAGCTTATTTGCGTCATGTTCAGAAAATCATAACTTGGTCGATTTTCATCGTATCAAGCTGGTTCCGGCGCCAAAATTTCATAAATTGAGTTGGCTAAGTTTTCACAGGAGGTATTGAGTTCGAAGGGTATCCAAAAGGCCTTCGTTCTTTGCTCAGAGTGCACGTGACACGCTGAAAATCCTGAATGCTGAATATTATTTCATCTGGGTTGAAACTTCGAAAATTGATAACTCTGTCAATTTTTATCTGATTGGGTCCATATTTTTACACAAGGTCACTAACTTAGAGATCTACAACTTTTCTTCTAAAGTCGAGACCGGGTTATATTCCGATCAATACCATTTTTTTATTGAAGAACGTGTCAGAGTTGACACTGGAGCCCAAAATAAGTTTGTTTGAGCCAAAACTTCAAAAATTCATAACTAATTCACCATTTATCCGATTGAGCCAATTTTCAGACAGGACTTAGTTCTCGATGTCGGGTACATTTTGTTTTCACATTTCAACTTCAAAAATTTCACTTAAGCCCCTACGATTTAGCCTGGAACGTGATGGACTCAAGTGAATAAAAATCTGCACTATTGCTTGTGGTTATTGGAGGCCCAATTGCACATTCAAAACCCATTATTTTCTCTAATTTCCATTATATAATCTCATTCTTTTCACACGAAAAACAAAAAAAACATTTGCCACAACCCTGTCAAAATATCAAATTCTTTCAAGAACCCTAAAAACCTTGAAATCTTTATTACAAACTCCCATCTCACTACAAACAAGTCATCCTTGTTACAAACCCACATCTCACTACTTCTCCAGTAATGGTAAGACTGGTTTGATCTCTATGATCAAAAGGGTATAGAAGCATTCATACATGCCATATCAGTTTTAATATTATAAAATTTCATATATTTGCTTTATTTGTATTTCATGATATAGTAATTTATTTAATGTGTTCATGAGATTCAACACTGCAGATTTAGACAGGATCCCGTGCAGGGTTATTACAAAACGCTGAGGCCAAAACAGAATAACCATCAACGCATGGCAAGGCAGACATCCTGAGAAGGTTAAGGGCGTGGGTTCAACAACCACCCCTATTGGTTTTGGTTTTCTTCCTTTCTATTTATCTTTTACCTATTTTCATTCTTTCTGTTTAAAACATTTTTCATAAAACTTAACATTTTTCACAAACCTTTGATTTTTCAATTTTTCATAATTTTTCATAATAAACTCGAATAATTAATTTTAGGTTTTTTTTAAAATTTAATTTTAGGTTTTACATTAATTTTTGGATCAACACCCACCCCTGACATTTGCATTATTTTTATTTTCTAACCCTATTTTTCATTGGCGTTTCTTCCCCTATCTATTTTTTGGTAAACTTAATTCTTTCTTATTAATCATTACACATAAACCTTTTTTTTCAAAATTAACTTTTTTTTAATTAAAATTAATTAGGTTTTAGGTTTTTTTAATTAACCTTTTTTTTTTCAAAATTAACCTTTTTTTTATTAATTAAAATTAATTAGGTTTTTAGGTTTTTTTTTAATTAACCTTTTTTTTCAAAATTAACTTTTTTTAATTCGAATTAATTAAGTTTTTTAGATTTTTTAATTAACCTTTTTTTTTCAAAATTAACATTTTGTATTAATTAAAATTAATTAATTTTTTTAGGTTTATTTAATTAATTATCATAAATCTTTTTTTTCATAAAAAAATCACCAAAACATTTTCTTTTCTATTTTCATCTTATTTTTATTTTTCTAGATAAAGTGTATAGTGCGCATTCAACTGTAATAGCGTAGCTTTATTTTTCCTGCTTTTTTTCATCATTATCATGTAATTGCTTCCGGGATGTAATAGTTTTAGGATTTCTTTTCCGTCCTCTTCACTATTATGTAACTACCCCAAAGCTCTGTAATAGCTTAGGTTTACATTTCCGCATTTATCTCCTGCTACTATATTTTATGCAATGCTTAGATTAATAGGATTGTATGGAAAGATAAAAATGAACGATAGAAAACCCTAATTGCAAGATAAATATAACTGAAAAATATATTGTTGCACACTTGCACCCCTAGGGTACTCCCCACTTGGTTGCCTTCAGAAAAACAATGGTCATGTCCCTCGAACGTAGGGATATCTTAGCAAAAGACCCTCAATCTAAAAGACATCATAAAGATCATAGTCCCTCAATGTCCCTCCTGTTTCCTATGAGAAATGATCTTGTCCCTCGATGTTGCCTACGAATATATGATGACAGTCCCTTCGAAATGCTAAGGTATCCTTACATGTTGCCTTCAATGACCATTACGTCCCTTTCGGTAGTCCCTCAAACATCTGACGACTAGGGTTACCTACTCACTAATAGTAGGATAACACGGTCTAAAGGATAGGAGGAAAAGAATGCCTTTTTTCAAGTAGGTAGATAACTGTTAGGTACTTGCTCAAAACAACAAATCTTTTACACCATACACTTTCAAACAAACTTTTCAAACTAAAGTCTTCAAAACACTTCGTAACACTCATGAGGACAGAAACAAGGGTTAAAACGAAGTAAAACAAAACTTTTCAAAGCAAAGCACACACAAGCAATTTCAAAATGAGCAAGTACCTAAGAGCCCATGGAAAACCATGGATAGAAAGGGTGCTAACACCTTCCCTTTCTATAATCTACCCCCCGTACTCAGAAACATCTTGAAAAAGGTTTTTTCTGTTCTTTTTCCTTTTCCTGATTGGATAAAATAAAAGTCGGTGGCGACTCTTGCTTACCGCGACATTTTGCGAACAAAAAATGTAAACCCGTATTAACAGTCGGTTGTGCCACCGTATCACAGAACTGGCGAATCTGTGAGGAGTTTTATAAAGTGGGGCTTACCTTAGGATCTAGGTCATTTTTAAATTGCTTTCTTATTTTCTTTTCCTGCTTTATCTTTAAGGGTTTTTGTTTGGGTATTATTAAAGATCCTACACCCGGATCTGAGGACACTTTTTAGGTAAACAACAATAGATCATGGAGACTGTATGGCGTAGACCGATATGGTTTAAGCGATGGCTATGTTGGTGTGACACTTTAGTTGGTACAGGTATCCTTCGTGTGGAAACAAGGAGAATACGGGGCCACCACGTGGTGTTGTGAAGCACTAACGGACCTTAGAACCTTAGTTGAATAAACTTGGCCATTAGAAAGTAGTGAGATAGCCGGCCTCGGTATAAAGCTGAGGATTGGTTGATACTTGATGCTACACTCATTGAGATCAGACTTTCGGGATATTTCGGCCGCAAGATAAGATTGCTTGAGCTGAAACAATGCCCGATAAAGGATGATCAGTGATATTGAGAATCTTTAGAACCCAGTTACTTTTCTAAGACAGGTTTGAAACCAACTAAAATTCAAGAGGGTATGACCTTAAAACCCATGCAAGCCTAAACATAAGGTTGTTTGCATGACTTGTGTGCTTTCAACTTGAACTACTTGCAGAGTTTTATTACCTGACAACAAGAGTTCCTTGCAGGTTTTGTTTACAGTTATTATCCAATAACTTGGATTTCTTGCAGGGTTTACTTGCTTATATCACTTCGCACCTTTGCTTAAACGCATAGCGTACACATCATAACATCATACCATAGCATTTCCTTAACCATTTCAAGGATCTCAAGGGCTTGTGGTGTAGGTTATGATGAACCAGACGTCTAGCAAGGGGCAAGGGGATTTATTTTCCTCTAGCCAATGTCGTCAGAAGATCAAAACTCAACAACTTGAGTCAGGGGCCATGACCCACTTAATATGGTGAGTTTGAATCTCGTAGAAGGACTCCCAACGATACAAAGTTCTTCAATCAAAGCTACAAAATTCAACTTCTGAACTTTTCTTGTTTACCCCGCGAGATCCTTGAAAACATTGCATACATATATAATACATATCATTGCATAAGCAGGTTTCAAAGCAGGTCTCTCATGTTCTCGCCGTTTATTTCAGCAATGGCTCTCCAACAAGACAACAGAGATCTCCAAGCTCAAGATGCCCAGTTCAAGGAATTTCTCCTGAATCTATCCAAGGGGCAAGAAGACCTGAAAACACTCTTCGTCGGGAATCTGACCAAGGAACGTCCTGACAACAACAAGGATGAACAATTGGAACAACTGCAATCTAAGGTAGAAGCAATAAGAATCCAAATGTTGGGGCGATGGCTCTTATCCAAAACTTGGCTCGAGGACAAGAAAGGCTAAGAGCCTTCCTCAACAAGCTTCACCAAGATGGATGCAGATCCATGAAACAAACAGTTAAAATTATGGATCAAGGCATTAATCACCCCCCAGTGAGAGAAGAGGTTGGTTTGGTCAGGAACAAACCTTTCCAGATTGCTACTACATCACAAGCCCAACCACAACCTCGCCAACAACAACGGGGCAATCGGCATAAGAAGAATACATCAGAAAGACGCTTCACCGAAATCAACATGTCATTGGCTCCAGCATTGCAACGCATGTTGAAGGCCAAGTTGGTTATGTTAAGGGACCCTCCTCAAAATCCCAACATAGCCTCCCCAAGGTACAATCCAAATGCAAGATGTGCGCACCACTCCAACAGTCCTGGACATGACGCCAATAACTTTTGGGTGTTGAGGAATAAAATTCAAGACCTGATTGATGAAGGAGCGCTAGAATTCGCACAAGACGGTCAGGTTGAGTTCTTCTTCCATCCCTCCAAGGCATACCATATGAAGTGACAAGTAGTCACAAGAAGACTTTTCGTTCATTAGAATTTTCAATGTGTAATTTTCTTTTGATTTGTTTGAATATTTATTAATATCAAACCTCGTTATTTCATCAATGCATTGCACATGTTTGTCTTGAATCAATTCATTTGTATTCACTATTTCAAAAATGCGTTCTTATTTCCTTTTGTGATATTCAACTCTCGATAAAAGACTCTAAGCCTTAGAGAGAGGATGACGAAAATGATACCATAATCTCTACAATATGCTTTTGAATAGACCCCGCTGACGATGTACAAGCGTTGTTTCAAATCCTAAATAGTGGAGTTATAAGGAAGATAATCCCTAGTCAACCCCTTCGAGCCAAAGAAGTAGGAGTTTTCTTTTCACACAAATTAAAACCCTTAATCATAACCTGGGACAGAGTAGTTTTCTCAGTTGATTTAGAGGCGCATTCAGTCACAATTTGCCGCTTTGTACACAATGAATGGCATCGAAGACATCCTTCCAAAACAAAAGACAGTGATGGTTTCGTATAATCTTCAAGACAGGCAGTCATTACCTCTCGAAATAAAAGCCCATTAAGTCAAAACCTATGAAGGAGACTTAAGAGAAAAATTGGGGCATCCCGCTGACTGTAATCACAAAAGAAACAGTTTAGGAAAAAGAAGGGATAACGAAAACAAAAAAAAGGTTACTACAAATCCTTGACAAAAAAGATTACAAAAATGACAGCCTTTTCAAAACAAATGTTTAATTTCTGAATCATCACCAAGTATCAGAGAAAAGATTCCAGACTCAATCGGGATCTAAGCACGCAATTAACTGAGCATAGGACTGAAGAACATCACGAAGAATGGGTTGGGTACAAATAAAATTTGAGCCTTTATCCTTTATTTCTTGAACCGTGAACCAGGCCACATTATAACCCTTAAAAGTCCTAGCTGAAGCATGTGTTGTTTGAGAGCATACTGTTACAAAGGTATCCTGACTCCTGTAGGCTTTGTTACGAATCCGGAGTTGATATCACATTCTTGCAAATTTCGTTTTACTACATGTGATGCGGTAGGAGAACTGACTTGAGGTTTTACGTTTGTGTTCGCAAATGTTGCGGTTAGCAAGAGTCGCCACCGACTTTTCTTTTATCCAAAAGGAAAGGTGAAAAAGCACAGGAAAGACCTTTGAGATGTTTTCTTGAGTTCGGGGGGTAGATTATGCAAAGGGAAGGTATTAGCACCCTTTTCATCCATGGTTTTCCATGGGCTCTTAGTTACTTGCTAGATCACTTGCTTTTGTTTGAAAATTGTGCTTTGTGTGGTTTTTGAAAGTATTTTGTAAAAGAGGCCATTCGTTTAGGCAATCTTTGTAATGATTCTCGTTCGTAAGAATGTATACAAAAATGTTTGTCTTTTTGAAAATGTTTTCAATGTTTGTTCGGAAATGTGAGTGTGTTTGTTTTGAAAATAGCAAGGATATTTGTTTGAAAATAGAGCAAGTAACTAGAAGCAATCTACCTACTCAAATGTCTTTCTTATGCATTTTCTATTCCTTTGACATTGTTGTCTTACCATTGATTTGGTAAACAACCCTATCTTTGGATGTAAACGGGATGGGCGTGGGTCATCGTATAACCATGATTAGCAATGTTACAAAGTATCTTAGCATTTTCGAGGGACTAAGATCATTTTATAAGGCAACTTAGAATAGCGTCATCGAGGGACTATGATCTTTTGATTTTGTTTGTTTTACCAAGATACTTTGCATGCGTAATATGGCTATTTTTGTATAAGGCAACCAAGTGGAGAAACCCTAAGGGTGTATGTGTGCAAGTGTGTTTGATTGCATGCTTTTGTATTTGATTTTTTGGTGGTCTATTTATTGATTTTATCTTGCATTTACATTTGAAAGCGATAAATTGCAGAAATGTAAAGTCCTACGCTATTAAAATATTTAGGGGGTGGGGTACAAATTTATGAATGGGGAGTACCAGCGAGAAAAATAAAGAAAATAACAAGGGGAAGAAAGAAAGAAAAAAGAAAAGGATCAACGTGCTGCTGAGAGGAAGTCAGAAGTTCTGACCCTGGCCTGCTGCAGAACAGCAACCTGTTAGTAAAAATGTATAGGTCTGAGGTTCTGACCCTGGTACGCTGCAAAACAGAAACCTGTTAGTGAAAATGTATGGGGTCAGAGGTTCTAACCCTGCTGGGAACACAGTAATTTTCAGAAGTTATGATATTACTGATAACAAAACAGGTTCTAGAAGCGCTGGTGCCACTATCAGAACTTGGTCTCCCTCTATGCTAGTTACAACATCTGCAATTTGGTTATTTCTCCACAAAATAAAAGGCATGCCTAGGACATTTTCAGCAGGTGTCATAACGTTTCAGAAGTCAGAACCAAAAATCAGAGGCAAGTTTTGAACTGATTTATTCTCGACTTAAGCGTACAAATGCATGAAAATCTCAGAACATGCACAACATCAGAAGCATGATATCTACATTGTGTTTTTGAGCATGCAAATCTGATGATGCTTAAGCAATATGGTGAGGGTCAGCAAGTGCTTACCTTGCAGCTGGAAGAAGTTCTGTGAACTGGAGTTAGCCTCAACTCTGATGATGTTCTGAACAGCTTCTTTGAATGGATGGATGGAGGGTATGTAGTAGTATGGATACAAAAGTTATGGCAGTTTCTAACGTGTGGGTCAGAAACTGTATGGGTTTTTTTTTTAGGTCAAGAAATATTTTGAGAACAAATGGAGTTTGAACGCAAGGGATCCAAATTTAATGGTTTGTATGCTGTGTTTATAGTTTTTTGAAACTCTGGGAATTTTGGGCAGAGGTTCAAGACTTTTCTTTCTCAAAATTTTGATTTCTTTCACAAATTTTTCTGGCCTCTTTCAGCAATTTTTCACCCTTTTTCTTAGTGACCATAGGCATTCTATATATAGGCAAAGCTTTGTGGGTTTTAAAATGTCAAGTGGCCCCAATATCATGCACTAGATGCTGACTTACCCTTGAAGAAAGTTCATAAAAAGTTGTGATGATTGACAGCATTTAGCCTAGGCTGGAATGGTAAGCAAGGATTAAGGAAAAGTGACAACCATAAGAGAAAAGTAGTTCATAGACCCATACCTAAATCTGCACAAAAGCGTTGCTATGCTACACGTGGAGAGACCCTTTGGACAAATACTCAAAAGTGGTTGTGAGCATTAATGAGCATTAAATGGTGATGAGATTGGTCAAAAATCAGAAATCTTATAATATGAGATTTACATCATTACTTAAATCTGAGCCAGAAGTTCCATTTCAACGTAGTCTTGAACAATGCACCCAGGTTCTGATCTTGGCATTCTGTTGTCTCAGCAAGTTCTGAGGGATCTCCAGGCTTTCCAATAACTTTCTTTGATTTGCCTCTGAAGACTCTGAACTTAGAGATTCTGCTTCAGTGTAGCACCCAATCTTCTGACCCTCTTACCTTCTGATTCCAGCATGTTCTGAAGGAGCATTCAGATTTTTTCATCACGTTTTATAATCTTCTGGAAACTTCTGATTGAGCTGGCGTAGATGCTGAAGAGCTACATTCTGACTGAATGTTATGTGCTAAGCTAAGTTTGCATCTTCTGACTGCTCCTGCCTAGAGGTTGGTTCAGAAGTTCTGAAATGTCATTTTTCTTAAATATTTTAGAAAAATTCTAAGTATTTAGAATTTAACTTTTCCACGATAAAATTTGACTTTTGAGCTTTTTGATGAAACAAACTTCATATTCCAACATGTCTTGATGAAATATGATTTTTGTGTTTTGATTTTGATCCAAAAACCAAAGTTTGACTTTTCAGGGTGCAAATGACCATTTTGCCCTTGTAAATGGCTTGCTTGGAAAGAAATGATAATTCAAGGTTTGGATTTGTTTAAGAGAAAACTTTGAAAATCCAGGGTGTTTTCCTGAGAAATGAGAGGGCAAATTTTGGGGTACAACAGTTGCCCCTATTCAATATTCTTTAACCTGAGGAGTTAGATTTGCGAGATTTTGCCATTCACGACTCGAAGTTGGAAGATGATTGGACACTAAAGTGCCCATAAATTTTCACTCGGCGACGATAGGAGGAATGGGCTTAAAGATGCCATTTGGAGAGGTAATAAAATCTTGTTAGGGATGGGCTTGTAGATGCCATCCAAGAATGCTTGTTGAGATGTAGTCTGTAAGTCGAACCTCAAAAAGGCGTCTGTATTTGGAGCGTACCTGAAGGCGTCTTTGAATGAGTATCAGAATGGCTTCCGGGTCTGGAGCGTATCTGAACTGTATCCAAAGTTGAATCTGATTCTGAATGAGTACCAGAATGGCTTCCGTGTCTGGAGTGTATCCGCACTGTATCAGGTGGCGTCTTTGAATGAGTATCAGAATGGCTTCCGGGTCGGGAGCATATCTGAACTATATCAAAAGTTGAATCTGAATTTGAATGAGTACCAGAATGGCTTCCGTGTCTGGAGCGTATCCATATTGTATCAGGTGGCGTCTTTGAATGAGTATCAGAATGGCTTCCGGGTCTGGAGCGTATCTGAACTCTATCAAAAGGCGTTTTTGAATGAGTATCAGAATGGCTTCCGTGTCTGGAGCGTATCTGAACTATATCAAAAGTTGAATATGAATATGAATCTGAATGAGTACCAGAATGGCTTCTGTGTCTGGAGCGTATCCGCACTGTATCAGGTGGCATCTTTGAATGAGTATCAGAATGGCTTCCGTGTTTGGAGCGTATCTGAGCTAATCAAAAGTTGAATCTGAATGAGTATCAGAATGACTTCCGGGTATGGAGCGTATCTGAACTGTATCAAAAAGTTGTCTTTGAATCTGAATGAATACCAGAATGGATTCTGTGTCTGGAGCGCATCCGTACTGTATCAGGAGTGTTGAAATCTGAATGAGTATCAGAATGGCTTCCGTGTCTGGAGTGTATCTGAACTGTATCAGAAGGTTGAATCTGAATCTGAATGAGTACCAGAATGGCTTCCGTGTCTGGAGTGTACCCGTACTGTATCAAATTGCATATTGTTAATGGTAGTTGTTAATCTTATCCTGAAAAGGGTAAAATGTTAGCTGAAACACCAAGTTATGTTGCATGAAATGTATGATGCAATGTATTGGTTTTATTGATGTTTATGATATATGGATGCAATGTATGCGCATGTGAGATGATTTGCTATATTGCTGTCGGTTTGGAGAAAATAAATCCCTGACTGCCGCTAAGGATATGTAAGTCTTCATGTCTTGAAGTCGAAGTGTTGATGAATTTCTGTTGAGAGGAATAAACTCTGGTTGTAAGGGAAATGCCATGTATTGCTCATAAGATCTTCTTGAGGAAACCTGAGAATCTTGACGACTTCTACTGGTGATTTAACTAATGAGAGTTTTTATTCCTTTGGGGAGTATTGAAAACTCTGCGGGGAAAGAGTTTTGTTCCTGCTTGAGGAAAAGAATTCAGGGGTCTCGGTTTTCCGTCGCTTTACTGAGGAGTTATCCTTGGTTGGAGAGAATCAAAAGTTAGCTGTTATCTGGTCGGATTCCATGCTTCATAACAAACTGCTGGGGAATTTGGAGAAATTGGGCGATTTCCACCGGGGATTGATAGACTAAAAGCTTCTTTATGCTGGATAGTTGGGAGTTTTGTTCTGCTGGGGATTATTGAAAACTCTGTGGGAAATATGGAGTGGTCTAGGAATGTCTACCTGTCCTTTCAACCTATCAGTAATTGTCTTTCTCACCTTGTTTATTTGTAAACAGTAATCATGTTCAAATGCATATGTTCATTAATGAATCATTGGACGTTTTTTGCAAACAAAACATAATTTTAAAAAAAAACAAATAGTTTTTCCACTTTCAAAGGGATATCTTTGTATTGACTTCGAGTAAGTATTTTGTACAAAGGAGACAAACATTCTAGTAAGAGAATGGTTCCATAAAACAAGGAAATTTTTTATACAAAGAAAGACAGCTATGTGTGATAGTCCCATGGGGTTCCCATTCTGCTATAGCCTTCGTATCCTTGAGCATTTTGTCTATTTGTTGCTTCGTCCAAAGATGATTGGATTGATCAGAAACTTTGAGCTTGTCAGTGGAAGTCAAATGTGGTCCATTTAAGTGATCCGACGGAACATAGCCATACGCTTTTATTCCCTAACTTTTGCTTGGACCGCCCTTTCGGGTTTTCAGTCCACCGGGAAACCCTTTTTTGCCCAAGTCTCCCTTTTGGGTTTTCAACTTGCCGGGTGTACAGATTTTTTTTATTTTATCCCTAATTTTTGCTCGAACCTTTTGGTTCAACGGGATGCCCTTGTTTCGCCTAGGTGTGTCAACCTAGCGGGTCTCTTATGCGTAGTATCTTTTGACTATGTCCATGTTTGCAAGGCGTGGCAGGTCGTCAGCGTCCATGGTGGTTAAGATCATTGCCCCACCGGAGAATATGTTTTTTATTACAAATGGTCCTTCATAGGTAGGAGTCTATTTTCCCCTGGGATCACTTTGTGGCAGGACGATACGTTTGATCACTAAATCCCCAACTTGATATACTTGACGTCTGACTTTCTTGTTGAAAGCCTTGATCATCCATTTTTGATACATTTGACCATGGCAGACAGCAATAAGTCTCTTTTCATCAATTAAGTTCAGTTGATCAAGTCGAGTTTGGGTCTAATCTGTGATACGGTGGGAAAGAACTGACTGTTTTTGGAATGCTAGTTCGTGTTTTGCGTTTAGTTTCGCAAAATGTCGCGGTAAGCAAGAGTCGCCACCGTCTTTTATTTTATCCAACAAGGAAAGGAAAAAAGCACAGAATAATTCCTTTTTCGAGATGTTTCTCGGGTCCGGGGGGTAGATTATAGAAAGGGAAGGTGTTAGCACCCTTTCTATCCGTGTTTATCCACGGGCTCTTAGGTACTTGCTCAAAGCATTTTCAAAATTTGCTTTTCTTTGTGTTTGTGGGTTTGAAAGAAGTTTTTGTTTGAAAGGTGTAAGTGCGAAAAGTTTTGTTTTGAAAGGAGCAAGTACTTAAGAACCATCTACCTACTCGAAAAAGGAATCAATATGTGCTAATGTCCTTTAGACAATGCTATCCCACTATTGATGAGTAGGTAGCCTCGTCGTTGGAGTTTAAGGGTCAATTCAATTAAGGGACGTGTGGTCACTAAAGCAATGTTAGGATGCCTTAGCGGTAACCCTAATGTCTTAGATCATTTTTCCGAGGCAACCGTTTCGAGGCAACTATGATCTTGGGACAAGAGGGCAACCTCTAAAACTTCCTATACTCAATGACAACATTTGAAGGCAACCAAGTGAGGTGTACCCTAAGAGTGCGCATGTGCGAGTGTGTTGTTTTCAGTTAATTTTATCTTTGTACAGGTTAATGGTGATCTATGTTGATTTTAGGTTAACATATTCAGTCTTGTCATGCATTCCTATTAACAAACATCTAACAGTTATATTTTGCAGAAATAAATTGCGGAATTTAAATTACAGGGCGTCGGGTATTTACATCGCCAATGACAAATCCTTGAAATTAAAATGCGGAAAGTAAATAAAGCGATAGAAAATGTTTAAAGTCCTATTAAACTATTACATTTCGGGAAACAGATACAATATTGAATAAAAATGGATCGCGTGCAAAAAATTAAATCGGGCGAGTTCTAGGGTTTTAACCCTTTGATTATTAAAGAAAGAATTTTTGGTTATTTTTTAATTGAAAAGAAATTAAATTAAGTTAAATTATTAAATCAACAAACTAATTAATTAATAAAAATATTTTTGGGTTTTTGATATTTAAAGAAATAAAAATAAATTAATCAAAGTTGATAAAAACCTAATTATCTAAATTAATTTTAATTATTGCAAAAGATATTAAAGTTATTCCCTAATTAAACTAAATTAATTAAATTATTATTTATTAACAAAAATAAACTACTGAAAATTAATTTAAATAAGAAAATTATTTTTTGGTTTTTGATTTTATTAAGAAAAAAAGTTTGGTTGGTGGATTAAATAATAAAAATGATTAATCAAACAAATAAATAAAATAAATAAAAGAAAGAAATAGAAATACTCAGGGGGGTTTTGGGCCTGATCAGGGGGTTGATTAGCAATTTTGGTGGCCCAACATGCAGGCCTCGTTTGACTTTCTGATTCCCTATGCATTGGTTGACTTGAGAGCATGATGGTCATCACATCTGGACCACCAGATATGGCCTAGGGCCATCTGGAAGATGATTGGGTGATGGTGTATGATGTGCTGCGCCCTTGGTATTGCATGGAATTACCTGTTGAAAAATAACACAAATGCATTGGGGGACCTGGGATTCGAACCCAGGTCCTGTGAGTCACTGGACAGCGCCTCCACCACTCAACCATTATGCTTCAGTTGTCATTATATTAGGTAATAATAATAATATTGGAAATCAAATAAATGCCAAAAAATATAAAAAATAAAGCGCGAAGTTTGAATCAGCGAATAGGAGGGGACGCGTCATCGTCTTCCTCGTTGAAACCTGGATATTTACCTGCGGATTTACATCCGCAGCTAAATCCGTATGTCTGTCTTATAATTAGTTCTAGGATATGAAACACAATCCAAGACCAGGGTCATGTTCGTCTCCCTCCACTGATTACATCCATGTCCATTAATTGCACTGATTTTGCCTGAAAACAAAATACCCAAAATACAAAAACCACGAACCCTAGATTCAGCTAGGGGGTTATAGGCCATATAAATACAATTGGCTAATGCAGAAAGCTTGCAAATTGAACAAGGATCATGAATATGCAAATATTTTGTAAAAAAAATGCAAGAACATGGAGTTGTGATTTCAAATGAAAAGCGGTTTTCAGAGAGACTTACAGGGCTTTAGGGCGCGTATGGAGATTGATTCTGGGTTGGTTCTGCTTCAAGGATGGTCCAACAATTGATTCATGTTGAGTTTTGCCTTTGAATTCGTCTCTAGGAGTGATTTCAGTTTCAAGCTCTTTGCCAATTTTCTCAAGTTTGGTTTTTGTGTTCTTGCAGCTTCTAACCTCTAAAACTCGTGCCTTTGCATTGTATATGTAATAAGGAGTGTATTAGGTCAACAATTTTGGACTGAATCCTTGTGCATTATGGCTTGGAGATTTGATTTGATCCTCCATTGAAAACTTTCCAAATTTGTCCAAAATCCATCTTTTTGTTTATGATATGGTGAGATACGAATTTGATGTTGATCATGATGATAATTGAGACCTATAACAACCAAAAAGATCCTAAGTAATCAATATTTGAATTTTATTTGATTTAAATTGATTTAAAATTAATTAATTCAATAAAAAATCAAATAAAATAGAAAAATTAATAAATGGACACAAGGTTGAAGCTAGGACACGTGTGTAGTGTGACAAGATCAAATCAAGTGGAAAAGAATGGGCCCATTTGAAATTTGCAAAAATGTCCAACTTCAACAATGCATAACTTCTTCAATTTGAACTTTTGGAAGTGTTCTTGGACTTTTTATAAAGCTTGATATGTCCTATAACCAACCCTTTTTGTCTCATATCATTTTGATATTCCATGCTCAAGTTATAAGCTTTGGAAAAAAATGTGTTTTTGTTGACTTTCAAAAATGACCTATAATATCCAAATTTGTAACTTTTTGTGAGTGCATTTCTTGATCTTGGGGTATGAATATGGATTGTAGGAAATTGAATCTTCTACAAAATGAGCTTTGGATGGGTCATTTCTCATAAAGTATGATAAAGTTATGCTTGGTCAAAGTTTAGTTGACTTTTCCTACAAAATCCTAATTTAGCAACTTTTGAGTCTTGATGAATTTTGAGCAATCCTTGATGAATCATGATCAACACTTGATCAAATGATGAAATATCCTTCAAAATGAGAATTTTGACAAAAAATCTTGAAGTTTGACTGTATTTGGGTCACAGTTGACTTTTGCCCTAGCACAGTCGATTTTTGGACCTTTTGAGCATTTGACTGAGCAAACTTCCTCTGCGAGGCTTGAAATTTGACATGGATGAACTTGAGGGCATATTAGGACATTTGGGAGAACTTTAGGTAATTTGGATGCAAGGACCTTGATGCAACACAAAACCCTAATTTGAGATTGACTGTCTTAGGAGATAGCTTGACTGTCCAACTCTTGAGCAATCTTGAGCCACTTGGAGATTTTTCTTGCAATGTTTTGAGAAATATGAGAGGGAAAATTTTGGGGTACAATAGCTGCCCTTGTTCAATCTTCTTAAACCTGAGGATATAGATTGGCTTTCGGGCCTTTCGTGATCCGAAGGTGGAAGATGATTGAACACTAGAGTGCCCAGAAATTTGCACTCGCATGAAGTGGTATCAGCCTGATGATGTCGAGAATGGGCTTACAGATGCCATTTGGAGGCTGTTGATAGGTGGTCTGAACTTCGACTAGAATAGGAATCAGGGAGATCTTATCGTTGATCTAACTGAACCAGGGAAGGTCTTGGATTAACTTTGACTGGATCGGCATCAGAAAAATCTTTAGGAATCGACTTAACTGGACCAGACAAGGTCTTGGAATAACTTCAACCGGAATACGAATCAGGGAGATCTTATCGGCGATCTGACTGGACCAGAGGAGGTCTTGGATTAACTTTGACTGGATCGGCATCAGAAAAATCTTTAGGAATCGATTTAACTGGACCAGACAAGGTCTTGGAATAACTTCAACTGGAATACGAATCAGGGAGATCTTATTGGCGATCTGACTGAACCAGAGGAGGTCTTGGATTAACTTTGACTGGATCGGCATCAGAAAAATCTTTAGGAATCGATTTAACTGGACCAGACAAGGTCTTGGAATAACTTCAACTGGAATATGAATCAGGGAGATCTTATCGGCGATCTGACTGAACCAGAGGAGGTCTTGGATTAACTTTGAATGGATCGGCATCAGAAAAATCTTTAGGAATCAATTTAAATGGACCAGACAAGGTCTTTGAATAACTTCAACTGGAATACGAATCAGAGAGATCTTATCGGCGATCTAACTGAACTAGAGGAGGTCTTGGATTAACTTTGACTGGATCGGCATCAGAAAAATCTTTAGGAATCGATTTAACTGGACCAGACAAAAGTCTTAAAATATCTTCAACTGGAGTACGAATCAGGGAGATCTTATCGGCGGTCTGACTAAACCAGAGAAGGTCTTGGATTAACTTTGACTGGATCGGCATCAGAAAAATCTTTAGGAATCGATTTAACTGGACCAGACAAGAGTCTTGAAATATATTCAACTGGTACGAATCAGGGAGATCTTATCGGCGATATGACTGAACCAGAGAAGGTCTTGGATTAACTTTGACTGGATCGACATCAGAAAAATCTTTAGCAATCGATTAAACTGGACCAGACAAGGTCTTGGATTAACTTTGACTGGATCGGCATCATAAAAATCTTTAGGAATCGATTTAACTGGACCAGACAAGAGTCTTGGATTAACTTTGACTGGATTGGCATCAGAAAAATCTTTAGGAATCGATTTAACTGGACCAGACAAGAGTCTTGGAATAACTTCAACTGGAATACGAATCAGGGAGATCTTATCAGCGATCTAACTGAACCAGAGGAGGTCTTCGACATAGCTGAGAACTTAACTGCATCTTTCCTGAAAGGTAAAGGTCAGTCATATGCAATGCATGATATGGATCAAGCAATGATGTTCTCAACATAAATGAGATTGTATGGTATGATGCGTATATGCATGTATCATGATGTATGGAAATGTAATGTTTTAGCTGGGGAAAATAAATCCTAGATAGTTGCTGGAGATAAGAGTTGAATTCTTCGCTTCCGCTGGGGATGGTGAACGAAGGTGATTGCGAGAATAAACCTGCAGGAGAAGAGAAATCCATTGGGGAATAAACTGATGAGGAGATCACTCTGTGGGGAAGAGATGCTCTGCTGAGGATTCCACTGATAAGCTCCGCTGGGGATGGATTACCGTTGCTGGTGATACTGAATCTGTTGAGGATTGAATTCCTGCTTGTGAAAGGAAAGAACTTCGCTGGGGATGATCTTCAGTTGCAACTTGCTGGGGATGACCTGTTAGACTCTTGTGGGGATAATCCTCTGAATTCTGCTGGGAATGATCTATTGAACTTGGCTGGGGAGATTTATTTTTGTACTCCGCTAGGGGTAAACTTCCAGAGTCTACTAGGGATGATGCTTCAACTCCGTTAGGGAAGCTTTTTCTGACCGTGCTGGGGAAATATTGACTCCACTGGGGGTATCTTGTATTCTGTCGGGGAACATTCTTACACTCCGCTAGGGAATATTAAGACTGTCGGGGATATCAAGCCCTTTCTGATGGTAGATAAACTCTGCTTGGGGAGAGTATTACTGATTTGTTCATAGTTGCAAGTCTCAGCTGGGGGAGAGCTACCATTACTGTCTTACTTTGCAGGGAGTGAAGGTATATTTAGCCATATTCTTCAGCTGAATTTACCTTGTACCTGGTGGACAGAGCAACTGTGCAGTTCGGACAATTCTTATTGCCCCTATTTCTGATATTACCCGTAATCGTCTTTTGTTTCGCATGTAAATATTTATGAGTAGAAATTAATGTCAAATGCATATATCAAAAATGAACATTGGACGTTCTTTGCAAAACAAAACAGATAAAGGAAAAACAGTTTGAAATTTGTCTGAAAATGAATTTGCATTGATTTGAAGTTTGGCCTGTAAATAGGCGTTTTTGTACAAGAGGCTGACGTCCTAGTAAGAGAACGCTGCCGAATAATAGAATTTTCACAATTTGTAAAAAATAAACAAAACAACTATGTGAATAATCCCACTGGTTTCCAACTCTGCTATTGCCTTTATGTCCTCAAGCATCTCATCACTTTGCTGCTTGGTTGAAGATGAATCAGATTGATTAGTGCCGTCCGAGCTTAATAGTTGATACCGAAGTCTGGATGCAAGGTGATCCAATGAGACATAGTGTTACGCTTTGATCCCTAATTTTTGCCTGGACCGCCCTTTCGGGTTTTCAGTCCACCGAGATACCCTTTTTTGCCCAAGCCGCCTTTTCAGGTTTTCGACTTGTCGGGTGTACAAATTTTTTCATTTTCATCCCTTACTTTTGCCCGAACCCTTTTGGTTCGCCGGGAAGCCCTTATTTTTGCCTAGGCCAGTCAACCTAGCGGGTCTTTGATTATGCGTAGTATCTTTTCACTATGTCTGCATTGACGGGGTGAGGAAGGTCGTCACCATCCATGGTGGTTAGAATCATAGCTCCTCCTGAGAAAATGTTCTTAACCACAAATGGCCCTTCGTAAGTAGGGGTCCATTTGCCCCTGGGATCACCTTGAGGTAAGATAATGTGCTTGATTACCAGATCCCCAACTTGATACTATTGTCGTCTAACTTTCTTGTTAAATGCCTTGATCATCCGTTTTTGGTACGTCTGACCATGACAAATAGCAGTAAGTCTCTTTTCGTTGATTAAGTTCAGCTGATCATGCCGGGTCTGAATCCAGTCATCTTCTCTCAAATCTGCATCCTTCATGATTCTAAGAGAGGGTATCTGAACTTCAATGGGCAAGATTGCCTCCATGCCATATACCAAGGAATAGGGTGTTGCTCTTGTTGACGTCCGTGCTGAGGTACGGTACCCATGAAGAGCAAATGGTAACATCTCGTGCCAGTCTTTGTAGGTCACTGTCATCTTCTGCACAATCTTCTTAATGTTCTTATTAGCCGCTTCTACAGCCCCATTCATCTCCGGCCGGTAAGGAGAAGAGTTATGATGTTGTATCTTGAATTGCTCGCAGAGCTCGGTGATCATCTTGTTGTTGAGATTGGTACCATTGTCTGTAATGATCCTCTCTGGTATACCGTATTGACAGATCAGATTGTGCCGAATGAACCGTGCCACGACGTTCTTGGTTACAGTAGCAAAGGAATCTCCTTCAACCCACTACTTAAAATAATCAATTGCTACCAGGATGAAACGATTACCATTGGATGTCGTAGGTCTGATCTCGCCGATCATATCAATGCCCCACATTGCAAAAGGCCACGGAGCTGTCAAGACGTTTAGAGGTACTGGAGGTATGTGCACCTTATCAGAATAGACTTGGCACTTGTGACACGTCCGAGAATGCTGATAACAGTCGGCTTCCATTGTGGACCAATAATATCCTGCCCGTAGGATTTTCTTTGCCATGGTGTGTCCACTGGAATGAGTCCCAAAAGTACCTTCATGCGACTCCGCCATGATCCTTTCTGCTTCATTCTTATCCACACATCATAGTAAGGTGGAATCATGGTTACGCTTGTAAAGAATGCCATTGCTAAGGAAGAACTTCACTACGAACCTTCTCAGAAACTTCTTGTCATTAACAGATGCACTCTCGGGGGTACTCCTGAGCCTCAAGGTATCTCTTCACCTCATGAAACCAGGGCTTTTCTGTTACCTCTTCAGTCTCAATATCACAGCAATGTGCAGGTTCGTCCAATCTTTTGATGATGATCCGGGGAGCCTCGTTGTCCCAATTGACTTTGAACATAGAAGACATCGTAGCCAGCGCATCCGCCAACTGATTCTCCTCTCTAGGGAAGTGTTCAAAGGTTATCTCCTCGAAGTGTGGAAGCAACGTCAACACATACTCCTTGTAAGGAATCAGATTTGGATGTTTCGTATCCCACTCACCTTTGATCTGACTGATCACGAGAGCAGAATCTCCGAAGACACTCAAAAACTTAATCCTTAGGTCAATTGCTGCTCGAAGACCCGGGATGCATGTTTCATACTCCGCCATATTGTTGGTGTAGTTGAAACATAGTCGGGCGGTGAACGGAGTATGAGAGCCTTTAGGAGATATGGTCATAGCGCCAATGCCATTACCCAAAGCGTTTGAAGCTCCATCAAAGTACATAGACCATCGGGATCCTTCCTCAGGTCCTTCATCCGGTCCAGGTGTCTCACAATCAGTTACCAACATGATATTCTCGTCCGGGAATTCAAAGTTCATAGACTGGTAATCATCCACTGCTTGATGTGCCAAATGGTCTGCCAACACACTTCCCTTAATTTCCTTTTGGGTCGTATACTGGATGTCATACTCAGTCAAGATCATTTGCCATCTTGCTATTCTTCCGGACAAGGCAGGCTTCTCGAAGATATACTTGATTGGATCCATCCTTGAAATCAATAGAGTAGTGTGAGTCAGCATATACTATCTCAGCCAGCTAGCAGCCCATGCCAAAGCGCAGCAAGTTTTCTCGAGCAGTGAGTATCGGGTCTCACAGTCGGTAAAATTTTTGCTAAGGTAGTAAATAGCATGCTCTTTTCGGCCAGACTCGTCATGCTGACCCAACACACACCCTATTGAGTTGTCGAGTACTGTCAAGTATAAGATCAGAGGTCTCCCTTCAACTGGAGGCATCAGAATGGGTGGTGTAGCGATAAAAAATGTAGCGGGGTAAATCGGAGATCGAATTATTGATTAATTCGTCTCACAAAAGCAAGAGTCGCCACCGCGCTTTATTGTTTCCAAAGGAAAAGGGAAAAGAGCGAAATAAAACCCTAAATATGCAATGTAAATAAAAATACAAATACAAAGCGTTTTTGAAAAGAGATCGAGAGTTCGGGGGTTGGTTATACAATGGGAAGGTATTAGCACCCAATGCATCTATAGTACTCTATAGGAACCTTTTGAAATATCTGTTTTATTTAAAATTGATCGCTTGATTGAAAATAAATCGTTTTGGCCGAAAGAGGGATACGGACGGGTTTTTGAAAATACGACGACCTAATGTCGAAGTTTTGGCTTAAAAGGTATAAGTCTTGAAAAGGTTGAAATTTTGAAAAAAGGTGAATATTTGAGGAAAATTAACCTAAGTTTTTAATGAATGAGAGTATTCGCTCGATCGTTTTTGAGGACATGAAGTCAACAAAAATTAGACAATTCCCTTTGGATTGACGCAAACAGAATAATCAAGTAAATGCGAGATATTTAAACAGAAAATTATGAGATAAATGATATACAACAAATTAAATAAAAGACTGAGTGTGTGAACATGCATTTTTTAGATTTTTGTTTAATATATGAAGAGAAAAATGTTTTAATTGGTTACGCATTTTAACATAGATAAAAAGTAACGAGAATTAATAGAAATATTTTTTAAGGTTTTATATGTTTCTATTTTTTATGTCCTTTTTTAATATAAATAAAAAGTATTACTTTTAAGAATTCTTTAAATTAAATTAAAACTTAATGCTACTAACTTAAGTCTAATTTAAAAAAGATACTAAGATTATTAAATTAAATCCTAAGAGTTTAAATTAATAAAATTAGTCAAATATTAAAAAAATGTTTTAAGTTACATCTCTTATTTTGATTTACTAAATTAAAACTTAAACTAAAAAGATTTGGGTAAAATATTAAAAATTGTTTAATTGAAAATATATGTTATTCCTAAGGAACTAATTAATCTAGATTAAATATAGTTAAGAATAATGAAATAAATAGAATTGAACTAAAGGGGCAAATAAAAGATGGGCTTAAGCTAATAAAGAAAATGAGCTGGGTGAGGGAAATGGGCCGGGTCGTTGGAAGACCCAGACCCAAGAGAAAGAAACACAAATGCTGAAGCGAAAAAAAACCCTTGGAACGCTGGTGCCATGGCCGCCGCTGGTAGATCGCGTCTCTTTCTCTCTTTGGTTCACAAATTAAACCGTCCAAACCGATAACAAATGCCAACTCCCAGCGATTCTTACGAGGAAACAAGGAAAATGGGTCGCAACGATGATAATGGAGATGGCGGTTGAGGAAATGGAAGAGAGGTTCGAGAGAGAAAGCGATTGGGGAATGGCTCGGTTGATGAGTTGTCGTGGAGGCAGAAAGGGTTACGGTGAGGTTTCAACGGTAAGCTTTCGATTTCTTTTCCTCTTCGATATTGCCACGATTATGTCTCTATTGGTTCTTCGCGTGTGCGTTTCGGTTATTGTTTTGATAGATGCATTTTATGGTTGATGATGAGATGAGTCAAGAAACCTAGAGGTAAGCCCTTTGTTTTGATTTCAGATTAATTGCACAGGTGCTATTATGCTTTTTCTCCTCTCTCTTCTTCTTCTACTTTTTCATTTTCGGTGTATTCTGTATTGAATTGATGTGTATTTCTGGTATTGCCATTGTTTGAACATGGTCTGTTGAGTGGGTTTAGGAGAGGTTTGAGTCGGTGGTACGGCAAGCAGGGGTTTCAGTCGGTGGTTGACTGAGATATGATTCTTTTGAGCTTAAGCTTGGGTGGAAGGACCTTCAATGGAGGCGGCGCTGAGGACGACTGTTGGTGTTTCACAGATTGCCGTTGACGCGAAATTGAGACGAGGTTGTTGGGGTGAGAAGAGGAAGCTCATGAAAAGGAAGAGGAAAACGGTGGATACTGTTAGCACGGTTAATTGTTGTTATTGTTTTTTTAGTAAAAGGAAATTTTGTCACTGATTTGCAAAATCTAACAATATGTTTCCTATTTTCAAACAGCGAAAGGAGGCGCATCTTCATCAAATGCTGCCGTTGATAACAACATGATGGTTTATCATTCGATCCCGCAATCCACCTCGTTTCTTCTCGGCCTGGAATGTTGTTGAGAGCACATACTTGCCATGATTGACATTAAATCTAGTCTTATATTAGATTTCAGTTTCAGGTGATATTAACTTCTCTAACCGCACCGTCGTAAGGAAAGTGTTTAGTTAGTAAAATGCATTTCAAAGGTTAGTATGCATTGGTATAAAACATATGTAAGAATACTTCCTTTTAGTTAACTTGCATTTTTTTTTAATATATTTCATGTAATTTCATTGGTGTCGGTATAGGGATTTGATGTATTGCCGTGGTTTGGAAGTAAAAGGAGGGGATGTCGTAGAGCGGACATATGGAAGGGCTTGCGATGGTGGTTCAGAATTTGCACAGTGGATGTAGCAAGATGTTGAAAAAGGTTGTGGTGTGACGAAAAGGGCGGATAACAGCAGGTTAAGAATGAAGAGGTAAACGTTTTCAATTTTTTTTATTTTCACTTCAATTCCTGCTCTGGATATTCCATGGTTACTATTAACATGGCTACTAATTTGATTTTTAGGGATTATATTTACCGAATGCAAAACAATGATAAATAGAGATGAATGGTATAATTTAACTGACATGAAAAGAAACTACAAACCATGTATGTTCCTTCTGAAAATAATAGGCTTCTTATTGTCCAGCTGCAACTTCGTTATGTTGACGTCAATGTTGTGTTCTTTTGTTGAAAATTTTGGTGTTGCACAATCTTGTGGTTACTTGGTTTCTAGTCTATTGTTTAGCAGATAACAGGTTCAGCAGTATGCAGGTTGTGTTTGGAAATGGTTTGTATAGGTTTTGATGTAGGTTCTATGTAGAGATATGCCATGGTTTTGATAATAGCAGTGGACTATGTTTTTTTGATAGTTTTATAGTGATGGTTATGTAGAAATATGCTATGGTTTTGATGATAGCAGTAGTGATGTTTTGCAAAATGGACTATGGTTTTGATGATAGTTTTGTAGTGATGGTTATGTAGAAATATGATGTGGTTTTGATGATAGCAGTAGTGATGTTTTGCAAAAATGGACTATGGTTTTTCTTGGTAGTCTTGTATATATTCCTTTATGCAGGCTAAGACTTATCCTTTTTGAAGGAGTTCCCTTCTCATATGACCGTTGGTATCTTTGCTCATGGCTCAGGTCTGAATATATTTAATATATTTTCCTGATGTTCTGCATATATGCTGCTTCATATGTTTGACTTTATTCCTATTTCATGCTTAAATCAAAACCTGCAAAACTAAGCCTCTTCTTCTCTCTACCTCAAGTACAGAAATGATACATAAATGATATCCTGTACTGCTGTTCTGAAAAACCAAACAGGCTGGAATATGATGAAAAAAGGAAACATATATTGCTTGCATTCCTTATTTTAAAATTGCATATCTCTTCTTTTGTCTTGCATGGGAGCCTATGTTATTCTCCTATAAGGATGCAGTTAACGTTTCTTGTTGTTATGTGAACTTGCATATGCTGTTTTTTTTATGGTTTATGCAGCTTTGACCAAAATTGAATTTATGCATATTTGAAATATGCAGTGGGATTTTTTTGATAAAAATGCAATTGATTTTGGAATGTGTTATTTTTTAATTATGCATTCATAAAAATTCCTCCCTTTTTGTGAACCGGGAGAAATCCCGCGATTTGCAAAAAGGGCAAACTGATTCCGGCCGTTTGCTTTTAATGATGAACATTAAATTTATTTTCTGCATTTTAATTATTTATTCAATTCTGACTTTTCTTTTAATCGTTTTCGCAGGTAAAATTAAATGAGCAAACAAGAGCATTGGATGGAAGATTTAGAATTAGAATTTAAAAAATAGCTTTTTATTTTACTTTAAGCATTTGTGTAATTGCCTTTATAAATATTTTGTAATAACACAAATATTTAAATGACAATTGTAATAAATAGAATAAAGTGAATAAAAATTCTATTATTTCTCAATTAATTCTTTTTCTTTCCAATTATTTATTTATTGTTTATAATTCTTTAAATTATATAATGACTAAAAAATCAAATCAAATCATTTAAATTCAGAATGATAAACAAATAAATAAATATCATTGATCAATTAATAACTTCAATCATTTACTTTATTATTATTTTTAATTCTTCTAAATTATAATAACTTGAAAAAATAGAATTTCAGCTATTTAAATTTAGAACAATAAATAATCAAATAAACATTGCTTGATCAATTAATATACTCATTTTCAAATGTTTATTTCATTATTCATAAACCTTCAAATTATATAATAACGGAAAACAGGTTCCCATTATTTAAATTTAGGATAATGAATAATTAATAAACATTATTTGATCAATTAATGAACCTTTTTTCAAATATTTATTTTATTATTTATAAATCTTTAAATTACATAATAATCAAGAATAAATTCCAATTATTTGAATTTAAGATAATAAATAATCAATGAACGTTGTTTAAGTCTTGATCAGTTAATAAATTTAGCGTTCAACAAATAAACAGCTCCCGACTCGAAAAAGTTATGAATTTTTAATTGCTTTGAAAATTTGATAAAAATAGGTCAAAACTCTTGCAATGCGAATGATGCAAATGGAAGACGGTATCTTAGGTCAAAATTTGGGGTACAACAGCTGCCCCTATTTAAGTTCCTTCTATCCGGAGATATGAAGATTAAAGTCTTCGTCTCGACGAGATTGAAGATACTTAAATACATAATTACGCAAATTTTGTCCTAAGATGCCGTCATCATGCGGTGATATGAATGTAGTGTTGAATTCACAGAGAAAGATATTGTATGAAACAAGACAAACGTTGGAGGAATCGAACACCAACAAAACACAGAGACATGAATTATACGCTACTGGGGAAACAAGCTATCGACTTCAAACGACAGACTCCTGACAGCGAATAAAAAAACGAGGGAACACAACCTCTAACCCTAACAAAGAGGGCATCTTACATAGGCCATAACAGATCATTGATCCAAAACAGTGAGTTCGCAACTCAAGGTCGAAGGCGGACAGAGAGTAACAAAATTACTGATAACGGATTACCGACTTCTGGAGGTATAGATTCGTAACAGACTTCTCTGCTAGCTTCCCAGAGGTATACTCATTAATGCTGAGGTAATGAGACTGTAGATACGAAGGTTGTTCAAATAAAGAAAATTGCCAGTTGTTGTCGTCCAGTTTTGGCAAGCCAATCCAGGCGTCACAAACACGGGCAAATCCTCCTCGGACTCATCATCTATGACGGCATCAACCTCAGGGTGCACAAACCCTGCACTCCGAAAGACCTCTTGAATTGGACGAACAACTACTTCTTTCTTGACCCTTGCAGCTATTGGATGAAAACCCAAACCTTCCCCAGACTTGTTCTCGGGTAACGTTAACACCTGGCCCCATCCTTCGGTCGAACCACTCTCCACTACTCGCCGTGCATCCTCAAAAGAAGAGATGGATGCCCCTTGCTTCTTCACTGTATCCTTAGCAACAGATAGGCCCTGAAACTGGGTCCCGACGTCCTCGTCAGCATCAATAAAAGAAAATGATGATAAATGACTTACCACCATGGCTTGCTCTCCCCCAATCATCACTAGTTTCCCATGTCTCACAAACTTTAATCTCTGATGGAGCGTGGAGGTGACTGCCCCGGCATCATGGATCCAGGGACGACCCAATAAACAACTGTAAGCAGCACGGATGTCCATCACTTGGAAAGTGATTTGAAAGGTATGGGGACCAATCACTATGGGAAGATCCACTTCACCAATAACTGTCTTCCTGGAACCATCAAATGCTTTAACAATTACTCCGCTAGGCCTCATAGGAGCACCTGGATATGTAAGTCGAGACAACGTGGTCTTGGGCATCACATTCAACGACGAGCCTGTATCCACCAACACGCTTGATAAGGTATCGTTTCCACAACTTACTGAAATGTGCAGAGCCATATTATGGTTTCTCCCCTCCTCCGGGAGTTCTTCATCACTGAAACCCAAGTTGTTACACGAGGTTATATTCCCCACAATCCCGTCAAACTGATCAACTGTCACATCATGGTCTACAAACGCCTGGTCCAACACTTTTATCAAGGCTTCTCTATGTGCCCCAGAATCTCTCAATAAGGCAAGCAAGGAAATCTTGGAAGGTGTTTGCAGAAGCTGGTCCACAATCTTATACTCGCTTCTTTTGATAAGCTTTAAGATTTCATCTTCTTCAGGGTGAGGGATAGATTCACTGGATCGACCTATCTCAACCCTTGGTTCATTTCTTACAGGAATCTCCGCCGGCATGGGCCTCCTTACTTGAACTTCTGGTCTTCTCGACGGTACTGCGGCGAAAACACGCCCACTTCTTGTCACTCTACTTACATCGGCAATATTAACGAAAGACGGTCTAGCTGGTATGGGGACCTCTACCCCATTCTCGATCATGGTGGCATTATACTTGTACGGCACGGCTTGGTCTGAGCTATAAGGCACAGGGCCCGGTGGGTAAATAATCAAAGGGTCAGCAGACGCAGTCTGGCTGTTGTAAGCAATCTCTACTGATTCTGGCAAATTAAATTGTGGGGTGATAACATTCACTTCATCTTCAGGATTTCGGTCATAGGTAATAGTGATAATTCTCTGATCTAGCAACTTCTGAATGTCCTCCTTCACAATAGGACAATCCTCTTCTCTTGAACAAAACTCACAAACGTCATAATCATGTTGGTGCCTAACAAAGGCAAGTCTTCTCAAACTCTGATGTAACCTGATCAATGATTCTATGATGTGCTCGACTTGGAAAACTCGGAACTTCCCCGGACAACCTTCCACCATATTCACAGAAGCTGCCCCATGTCGGGGCAAAGGGTTATCTCTGACGTTTGGATTCACATCCTTAAAAGACAAGATGCCGTTCTTAATTAATCTCTGCACATCTGCCTTCAAAGCAAAGCAATTCTCAAGGTTGTGCCCCGGCGACCCTTGATGATATTCACAGAATTGATCCGCCTTGTACCACGGAGAAGCACTGTTCGGTGCGACAGGAGGTGGCTTTGTTGTGATGAGATTCTTTCTGATGAGAGCAGGGAACAGTTCGGTATACGTCATAGGAATGGCATCGAAATGCGGCTTCCTGGGTGAACGGTTCTGATTATTGAACGGATAAGCCTGTTGTCGAGGCTGTTGCTGAAAAGGTCGGGGTTGAGTTGGCGGAGTCTGATGAGATGGGGCTACCAAAGCTGGGCGGACAGCCGGAGTGACTGCCGCGACGTGAGAGTAGCCTCTCCTAGGCCTACCTGGAAACAAAGCACTGACATCTTGCTCTTTTCTCTTCGGGAAAACACCTCCGAACTTCTTCACACTGCTAGACGGACTCCCTTCTTTAACCAAACGCCCCTCGCGAATTCCTTCCTCTAATCGCATACCCATGCTCACCATTTCGGTAAAGTCACTGGGTGCGCTGGCTATCATTCTCTCATAGTAAAAAGACCCCAAAGTCTTCAAAAATATCTTAGTCATCTCTTTCTCCTCAAGAGGTGGATAGATTTGAGCAGCAATTTCACGCCACCTCTGGGCGTACTCCTTAAAAGATTCTCGGTCTCTCTGCGACATTGCCCGGAGTTGATCCCTGTCCGGCGCCATGTCAACATTGTACTTGTACTGATGGACAAAGGCTTCACTAAGATCGTTAAAGTTGCGGATCCGAATGCTGTCTAAACCCATATACCATTTCAGAGCAGCACCCGTCAAGCTGTCTTAGAAATAATGAATCAACAAATCATGATCATCGGAGTACGTGGACATCTTCCTCACGTACATTGTCAAATGACTTCTAGGACACGAATCGCCCTTATATCTCTCAAAGTCTGGCACTTTGAACTTCGCTGGTATCTTGACATTCGGAACTAAACAAAGGTCGTGCGTACTCTTCCCAAACAAATCCTTCCCTTTCAATGCTCTAAGCTCCTTCTGCATTTCCTGGAACTGATCCTGAAATTCCTCCATTCTATCAAAAAGACCCAAACTTTCAGCGGGCTCGGCAGGATAAACTGGTTCATTCAAGTATGGTACTGAGTGGACCACAGGAGCAAAGGTCGTCATAACTGGTTGCGGAAAAGGTGTTACAGATGGAATTACTGGCGGCAGGGCAGTTGTCTCTGGCTGAGGAAGAGACAATGCAGGCTGAAATATAGGTTGTGCGGTAGGCTGATACCCCTCTGGCACAAAGTTGTAAGGCATTCCCCACGGAAAACCTTTCGGCATCTGATATTGAAGCGGAGAGTTGATTTGAGTTGTGGATGCAGGAACTGTAACATTTTCGGAAACCACTAGAGTTGAAGTCTGAATCTCGGCAGCCGTAGTCGATGGCTGATTCTGAACAGCCACCAAACTTTCCACCAACGCTGTTAACTTTTCCATTTCGGCACGAAGTGTAGCAACTTCCCCACGAAGCTCGTGATTTTCCTGTTCCAAATCTTCCATTTTCTTTTGACGATTGGCCCGAGTGTCGTATCGGTGAGACAGCTTGACAACCTTCGGTGGAAAAAGAACAAGAATGAGACTCTAGAAAACATGTGATGTGGAATGTGAAATGATGCATGATGGCAATACAAATGATGACTCATTTTGAAAGTTTTTCAAGGAACTTTAGTAACTTGGCATACATCAATGATAAAGGAATTTGGAACAACAAAAACTCAATCCGTTAATCGAAAGCGATAAATTACAACTTACAATTTGGAAAAGTAAATTACAATTTTGAGATAACAAATCCACTAATGAGAGCAATAAATTACAACTTGCAACATGAAACCCATAATAAAGTGATAAATTACATTTTTGAAACACGAAAGCAGTAACTTACAACTTGGAGCATGAAGCCCAAAATAAGACAATAAATTACAACTTCGGAGCATGAAGCCCTTAAGAAAACAATAAATTACAACTCGGAGCATGAAGCCCTTTTACATGGTTTTTCAAAATGACATCAATAGAATAAACTAAAGCTAAAGCTTACTCGGAATCCTCAGATGACGGACCAAATACCAGCTGTAACCGGAGCTTCTTGATCTTTTCTTCGTAAAAGTCTTCCATATCTTTCTTTTCCGCTATCAGTCGATTGACGATTTCCTCTTGTGGACTAGGAACGAGAGCCACGTTTACTGAACATTCCCTTTTTCTCTTCCTTTCACTCGCGTATTTCTTCAACAAGGCATCCTTCTGGCGAAGCTTCTCATCGTGGTCAACGAACCGGCCGTCTTGAATAAGCAACAACTCCTTCTTTTCTTTCAGCTGTCGAGTCAGGACTCGATTCTCGTATTCGGACATATGGTACTTTTCCTTCCAAGCATCCCTTTCGGATTTCATCCTAGCCAGGTTCCCCTGATATTCTCCTACATCCGCGATAGGGATAACAACTGATGATGGTGCGATGGCAGGGAATAAAGGTTTCTCAAGTTTATACGGCATCTTGAGAGCGTAAGCCCTAGCACGGACCCACTGCAGGTAAGGTTCCAAAGAGACGGCACCTCTATGTCCCAGCATATCTCTCCCTTTCTTGTGAATATGGCGCCAAGCTCCCTCAATCTCCCTCTTAGCAGCCTGATGATCTTGTCCTTCCTGAAGAAAGAAACCACTCACATGGATACTGTTCGGCTTATCTCTCATCGGGTACCCGAACTGACGACGCGCCAGAACAGGGTTGTAGTTGATTCCACCCCTCGTACCAAGAAGAGGTACGTTGGGAAAAGCACCACAGCTGTCGATGATCTCCACGTCATGGTAAACTCGATTGTACCAGTCAATATCGAAATGAGTGAGAGCCATAATCTTTGGCGCCCACCGCGGTTCCTTCTCAGGATCCCAGAAAGCATCGGACCCAGGTAAATGCGAGACGTACCACTGATACAACAACGGCACACAACATATGATCATCCCTCCTTGATAAGAGTTTCGAAGATGGATAGAGTAATACGTGTCCCCTAGCAGCGTAGGGACCGGATTTCCAATCAGGAAAACTCTGATAGCATTGACATCCACAAATTTATCAACGTTAGGGAATAAGAAAAGACCATACGCGAGTAGAGCAAACACGTCCTCGAAGGCAACGGTATCCTTTGTATCAGCAAAGTAACGAGCTTTCTTCAACAGAAACTGTGCCGGCAAACCCCGGATTCCTCCTTTCATAGTCATATTCTCCTCTATCTCTGACTTCTTCAGATGGGTGATGGTTGCTATCTCATGGGACTTAGGCTCCTCTTCTAACCCAGAAAAAGGAACACGGTCGATGATCGGCAAACCAAGAATATAGGAGTACTCCTCTAAAGTAGGCATCAACTGATAATCCGGGAAGGTGAAACATCGGTACAGGGGATCATAGAACTGAACCAAAGTGTTGAGGATGCCTTTCTTCATCTTGCGCTTCATGAGCGGTACGATGGACCCATATTTCTTCTGAAAATCTGTCGGACTCTCTATCTTCGGAATCAAACTCTTCAGTTCTTCAATTTCGGGCTCCTTGAAGCTAAAGCTTCGAGTATTTCTTCTTCCAAATTCCATAATACCCTAAGACGTTTGCAAAAATCAATCCAAAGTTCCTTGAAAAACGAGTTTTTTACAAAGATGTTGATGAATGTATGAATGAATGATAGTGCAACAGTCACACATAAATTTGCAAACATGGGGTTCAAAGGTTCAACGTTTCAGCATGGAGTCGGGGGTAAAGCCCACCCAAAGGTATGTACTAACGGTTCAAACGCACCTGTAAGACATGGTTCTAAGAGTTCCCAGAGTCTACATTCCTCCTTCGGATATTACCAACGTCTTGATTACTCAATAATTAGCAATATTCTCAAGAGAAACTCGTCCGAGCGTAGCATCGCGTAACAACTACTTCCGAATTACTCCGTTATAGTCTCCGCGCTACACCTAAAAAGGCCAAGATGGGTTAGGGTTCTACGGTCCTCAACTTCTCGGGCTCCTAGGTCGAAAATAATAATGTCTTCCCGATTACTCGGTAAACAGATATTAAGTTCAAGAGGGCCTTCCATTGAGTGGGGGATCTCATGCCTCCTTCTTCGGGATTACTCCCTCAAAGTTAACATGACTATACCGCCCGTCCTATTCCTTACGTGTTACTTAATCCGGGTATAGGATTCGTCCTTCAAAAAACCCAAACACCCCAATTTAAACATATAATCAAGCAAATCAAATAACAATAAAACAGATAAAACAAATTAGGCTTAACCCACTTAGGGATGGACCAGCAAGAGGTCAATCTTTCCCCAGCAGAGTCGCCAATTCTGTAGCGATAAAAAATGTAGCGGGGTAAATCGGAGATCGAATTATTGATTAATTCGTCTCACAAAAGCAAGAGTCGCCACCGCGCTTTATTGTTTCCAAAGGAAAAGGGAAAAGAGCGAAATAAAACCCTAAATATGCAATGTAAATAAAAATACAAATACAAAGCGTTTTTGAAAAGAGATCGAGAGTTCGGGGGTTGGTTATACAATGGGAAGGTATTAGCACCCAATGCATCTATAGTACTCTATAGGAACCTTTTGAAATATCTGTTTTATTTAAAATTGATCGCTTGATTGAAAATAAATCGTTTTGGCCGAAAGAGGGATACGGACGGGTTTTTGAAAATACGACGACCTAATGTCGAAGTTTTGGGTTAAAAGGTATAAGTCTTGAAAAGGTTGAAATTTTGAAAAAAGGTGAATATTTGAGGAAAATTAACCTAAGTTTTTAATGAATGAGAGTATTCGCTCGATCGTTTTTGAGGACATGAAGTCAACAAAAATTAGACAATTCCCTTTGGATTGACGCAAACAGAATAATCAAGTAAATGCGAGATATTTAAACAGAAAATTATGAGATAAATGATATACAACAAATTAAATAAAAGACTGAGTGTGTGAACATGCATTTTTTAGATTTTTGTTTAATATATGAAGAGAAAAATGTTTTAATTGGTTACGCATTTTAACATAGATAAAAAGTAACGAGAATTAATAGAAATATTTTTTAAGGTTTTATATGTTTCTATTTTTTATGTCCTTTTTTAATATAAATAAAAAGTATTACTTTTAAGAATTCTTTAAATTAAATTAAAACTTAATGCTACTAACTTAAGTCTAATTTAAAAAAGATACTAAGATTATTAAATTAAATCCTAAGAGTTTAAATTAATAAAATTAGTCAAATATTAAAAAAATGTTTTAAGTTACATCTCTTATTTTGATTTACTAAATTAAAACTTAAACTAAAAAGATTTGGGTAAAATATTAAAAATTGTTTAATTGAAAATATATGTTATTCCTAAGGAACTAATTAATCTAGATTAAATATAGTTAAGAATAATGAAATAAATAGAATTGAACTAAAGGGGCAAATAAAAGATGGGCTTAAGCTAATAAAGAAAATGAGCTGGGTGAGGGAAATGGGCCGGGTCGTTGGAAGACCCAGACCCAAGAGAAAGAAACACAAATGCTGAAGCGAAAAAAAACCCTTGGAACGCTGGTGCCATGGCCGCCGCTGGTAGATCGCGTCTCTTTCTCTCTTTGGTTCACAAATTAAACCGTCCAAACCGATAACAAATGCCAACTCCCAGCGATTCTTACGAGGAAACAAGGAAAATGGGTCGCAACGATGATAATGGAGATGGCGGTTGAGGAAATGGAAGAGCGGTTCGAGAGAGAAAGCGATTGGGGAATGGCTCGGTTGATGAGTTGTCGTGGAGGCAGAAAGGGTTACGGTGAGGTTTCAACGGTAAGCTTTCGATTTCTTTTCCTCTTCGATATTGCCGCGATTATGTCTCTATTGGTTCTTCGCGTGTGCGTTTCGGTTATTGTTTTGATAGATGCATTTTATGGTTGATGATGAGATGAGTCAAGAAACCTAGAGGTAAGCCCTTTGTTTTGATTTCAGATTAATTGCACAGGTGCTATTATGCTTTTTCTCCTCTCTCTTCTTCTTCTACTTTTTCATTTTCGGTGTATTCTGTATTGAATTGATGTGTATTTCTGGTATTGCCATTGTTTGAACATGGTCTGTTGAGTGGGTTTAGGAGAGGTTTGAGTCGGTGGTACGGCAAGCAGGGGTTTCAGTCGGTGGTTGACTGAGATATGATTCTTTTGAGCTTAAGCTTGGGTGGAAGGACCTTCAATGGAGGCGGCGCTGAGGACGACTGTTGGTGTTTCACAGATTGCCGTTGACGCGAAATTGAGACGAGGTTGTTGGGGTGAGAAGAGGAAGCTCATGAAAAGGAAGAGGAAAACGGTGGATACTGTTAGCACGGTTAATTGTTGTTATTGTTTTTTTAGTAAAAGGAAATTTTGTCACTGATTTGCAAAATCTAACAATATGTTTCCTATTTTCAAACAGCGAAAGGAGGCGCATCTTCATCAAATGCTGCCGTTGATAACAACATGATGGTTTATCATTCGATCCCGCAATCCACCTCGTTTCTTCTCGGCCTGGAATGTTGTTGAGAGCACATACTTGCCATGATTGACATTAAATCTAGTCTTATATTAGATTTCAGTTTCAGGTGATATTAACTTCTCTAACCGCACCGTCGTAAGGAAAGTGTTTAGTTAGTAAAATGCATTTCAAAGGTTAGTATGCATTGGTATAAAACATATGTAAGAATACTTCCTTTTAGTTAACTTGCATTTTTTTTTAATATATTTCATGTAATTTCATTGGTGTCGGTATAGGGATTTGATGTATTGCCGTGGTTTGGAAGTAAAAGGAGGGGATGTCGTAGAGCGGACATATGGAAGGGCTTGCGATGGTGGTTCAGAATTTGCACAGTGGATGTAGCAAGATGTTGAAAAAGGTTGTGGTGTGACGAAAAGGGCGGATAACAGCAGGTTAAGAATGAAGAGGTAAACGTTTTCAATTTTTTTTATTTTCACTTCAATTCCTGCTCTGGATATTCCATGGTTACTATTAACATGGCTACTAATTTGATTTTTAGGGATTATATTTACCGAATGCAAAACAATGATAAATAGAGATGAATGGTATAATTTAACTGACATGAAAAGAAACTACAAACCATGTATGTTCCTTCTGAAAACAATAGGCTTCTTATTGTCCAGCTGCAACTTCGTTATGTTGACGTCAATGTTGTGTTCTTTTGTTGAAAATTTTGGTGTTGCACAATCTTGTGGTTACTTGGTTTCTAGTCTATTGTTTAGCAGATAACAGGTTCAGCAGTATGCAGGTTGTGTTTGGAAATGGTTTGTATAGGTTTTGATGTAGGTTCTATGTAGAGATATGCCATGGTTTTGATAATAGCAGTGGACTATGTTTTTTTGATAGTTTTATAGTGATGGTTATGTAGAAATATGCTATGGTTTTGATGATAGCAGTAGTGATGTTTTGCAAAATGGACTATGGTTTTGATGATAGTTTTGTAGTGATGGTTATGTAGAAATATGATGTGGTTTTGATGATAGCAGTAGTGATGTTTTGCAAAAATGGACTATGGTTTTTCTTGGTAGTCTTGTATATATTCCTTTATGCAGGCTAAGACTTATCCTTTTTGAAGGAGTTCCCTTCTCATATGACCGTTGGTATCTTTGCTCATGGCTCAGGTCTGAATATATTTAATATATTTTCCTGATGTTCTGCATATATGCTGCTTCATATGTTTGACTTTATTCCTATTTCATGCTTAAATCAAAACCTGCAAAACTAAGCCTCTTCTTCTCTCTACCTCAAGTACAGAAATGATACATAAATGATATCCTGTACTGCTGTTCTGAAAAACCAAACAGGCTGGAATATGATGAAAAAAGGAAACATATATTGCTTGCATTCCTTGTTTTAAAATTGCATATCTCTTCTTTTGTCTTGCATGGGAGCCTATGTTATTCTCCTATAAGGATGCAGTTAACGTTTCTTGTTGTTATGTGAACTTGCATATGCTGTTTTTTTTATGGTTTATGCAGCTTTGACCAAAATTGAATTTATGCATATTTGAAATATGCAGTGGGATTTTTTTGATAAAAATGCAATTGATTTTGGAATGTGTTATTTTTTAATTATGCATTCATAAAAAATTCCTCCCTTTTTGTGAACCGGGAGAAATCCCGCGATTTGCAAAAAGGGCAAACTGATTCCGGCCGTTTGCTTTTAATGATGAACATTAAATTTATTTTCTGCATTTTAATTATTTATTCAATTCTGACTTTTCTTTTAATCGTTTTCGCAGGTAAAATTAAATGAGCAAACAAGAGCATTGGATGGAAGATTTAGAATTAGAATTTAAAAAATAGCTTTTTATTTTACTTTAAGCATTTGTGTAATTGCCTTTATAAATATTTTGTAATAACACAAATATTTAAATGACAATTGTAATAAATAGAATAAAGTGAATAAAAATTCTATTATTTCTCAATTAATTCTTTTTCTTTCCAATTATTTATTTATTGTTTATAATTCTTTAAATTATATAATGACTAAAAAATCAAATCAAATCATTTAAATTCAGAATGATAAACAAATAAATAAATATCATTGATCAATTAATAACTTCAATCATTTACTTTATTATTATTTTTAATTCTTCTAAATTATAATAACTTGAAAAAATAGAATTTCAGCTATTTAAATTTAGAACAATAAATAATCAAATAAACATTGCTTGATCAATTAATATACTCATTTTCAAATGTTTATTTCATTATTCATAAACCTTCAAATTATATAATAACGGAAAACAGGTTCCCATTATTTAAATTTAGGATAATGAATAATTAATAAACATTATTTGATCAATTAATGAACCTTTTTTCAAATATTTATTTTATTATTTATAAATCTTTAAATTACATAATAATCAAGAATAAATTCCAATTATTTGAATTTAAGATAATAAATAATCAATGAACGTTGTTTAAGTCTTGATCAGTTAATAAATTTAGCGTTCAACAAATAAACAGCTCCCGACTCGAAAAAGTTATGAATTTTTAATTGCTTTGAAAATTTGATAAAAATAGGTCAAAACTCTTGCAATGCGAATGATGCAAATGGAAGACGGTATCTTAGGTCAAAATTTGGGGTACAACAGCTGCCCCTATTTAAGTTCCTTCTATCCGGAGATATGAAGATTAAAGTCTTCGTCTCGACGAGATTGAAGATACTTAAATACATAATTACGCAAATTTTGTCCTAAGATGCCGTCATCATGCGGTGATATGAATGTAGTGTTGAATTCACAGAGAAAGATATTGTATGAAACAAGACAAACGTTGGAGGAATTGAACACCAACAAAACACAGAGACATGAATTATACGCTACTGGGGAAACAAGCTATCGACTTCAAACGACAGACTCCTGACAGCGAATAAAAAAACGAGGGAACACAACCTCTAACCCTAACAAAGAGGGCATCTTACATAGGCCATAACAGATCATTGATCCAAAACAGTGAGTTCGCAACTCAAGGTCGAAGGCGGACAGAGAGTAACAAAATTACTGATAACGGATTACCGACTTCTGGAGGTATAGATTCGTAACAGACTTCTCTGCTAGCTTCCCAGAGGTATACTCATTAATGCTGAGGTAATGAGACTGTAGATACGAAGGTTGTTCAAATAAAGAAAATTGCCAGTTGTTGTCGTCCACAGAAAATACCAATAACATACAAGCTGCTCAAATAAAGAAGCTGCCGCTTGTTGTCGTCCGACGAAAATACCGATAACAAACAAGCTGCTCAAATAAAGAGGCTACCACTTGCTGTCGTCCAAAGAAAAATACCAATAACATACAAGCTGCTCAAATAAAGAAGCTGCCGCTTGCTGTCGTCCAGAAAAGTAATAACGTACTGGTAACTCATGAAGAGTTTGCTGCTTGTTGCTTTCAGAAAAAAAGAAAAATGACGCACTAGTAGCTCGTGAAGAACTACTGCTCAGCGCTTTCGAAAAGAATAAATGACGCACTAGTAGCTCATGAAGAACTACTGCTCGGCGCTTTCGAAAAGATAAAATGACGCACTAGTAGCTCATGAAGAACTACTGCTCGGCGCTTTCAACAAGATAAAATGACGCACTAGTAGCTCATGAAGAACTACTGCTCGGCGCTTTCGAAAAGATAAAATGACGCACTAGTAGCTCATGAAGAACTACTGCTCGGCGCTTTCAACAAGTAAACGTACAAGTCGCTCATGAAGAGCTACCGCTTGTCGTTTTCAAAAGGTAACGTACAAGTTGCTCATGAAGAGCTGCCGCTTGTCGTTGTCCAAAGAATAACTCAGAAGGAAATTGCGATGACACTGGTAGAGAAATAAAATCCTCATCAAAGAGAACCCTGAATCAATCCTTCCCGAGGAGATCATATATTTTAACGTGCAAAATAAAAGCACCAACCGTCTAGGTCGCAATTTCACTAGGGAAAATCAATGAGATAGCCTATGCAAGAGGCAACAACTTCATCTAGGAATAAACCAGAGAGAAAACAGTCAAACAAGACTCCACCCAATGAGAAAGTAACTCGATTGGAGAATTTATCCTATCCAGAAATGGACAAGGTAAGCTAAATCAAAAATCATCCACGAGGATTAGCTCAGTTGGGGAATTAGAAAGGAGGCACGTTTTCTGCCTAAGCTAACTTTCTACCTGGAAAGAACATATGTACGTTGTTCGAACAAACAAAGCAAGACTCAAAAATCAACGGCAAATGTGGATATGCATGCTGATATGAGTGTAGATGAATAAGTGAATGTTATGCTGACAAAACAGACAGATGAAATATCTTGGAGATAACGAGATGTCATAGTGAAATAGATACTAGGCCAATCTTGAAAAGACGGAAAATAGACGGAATTGGAAGCACACAGCAACGTCGGAGGGTATCACGCTACAAGGTCCGAATCCTCTGAGGAGAAGAACATCCAAATCCAAACTTCTACCCTCAATAGATCAAGGTATGAGACAAAATGCACCACATTTCAGAAATCGCCTAGATCGAGATAGCCAAAACGAAGCTCAACTGGAACAGCTGGGGAGTCACTAAACTTAGTACCCCGAAAAAAACACAATTTTAACACAACTAACACCTCATGACGATTTCGAAACGACACACACTCATGATGCAAGGATAAACTACCGTACTGTTTCGCATTTCATGGCTTTACCATCCTTGGAACGAACTGTTAATATTCCTTTCGTTATTCACGACACATTTTTTTTAAAATAAGGACATTTAAGTAAATTTGTTTCAAGTATTTTCCATAAAATTAAAATTTTGCCCACAAAAGATAAGTGCTCAATCTTTATTAATGAGAGGTTGTTTGCTAACAATGCGACTCCAACGGTTTACAAAGCTTTGGGGAAATAGTACATGAAATAAAATGTCACACAAAAATAGTGATCGCTATTCTCCCTAACAACTTTGAATTCCATAATGTGTTCAGATGCTGAAACTGATTTGACCAGAAATTTGCTTAAGCGAAATACTTCTTGACTGCATCGGCGTTCAAGGGACGCGGGAGGTCTTCGCCATCCATATTGGCGAGAATCATGGCACCTCCAGAGAAAACTTTCTTAACAACATACGGTCCTTCATAGTTCGGAGCCCATTTGCCCCTAGAATCAGGTTGGAAAGATAATATCTTCTTGAGCACAAGGTCACCTTCTCTGAACTCGCGCGGTCGAACCTTCTTATCAAAAGCCTTCTTCATTCTCTGCTGATACAACTGACCGTGACACAAAGTTGTTAATCTCTTTTCTTCGATTAAATTCAACTGATCGTATCTACTTTGACACCATTCGGCCTCAGAAAGCTTGGCTTCCATCAACACTCTCAGAGACGGAATCTCAACCTCCACGGGGAGTACTGCTTCCATACCATAAACTAGGGAGAAAGGGGTCACGCCTGTTGAAGTTCGAACCGAAGTACGATACCCGTGTAAAGCAAACGGAAGCATTTCATGCCAGTCCTTATAAGTTACCACCATCTTCTGGACAATCTTCTTGATGTTCTTGTTAGCAGCTTCAACAGCCCCATTCATCTTCGGCCTGTAAGGAGAGGAATTATGATGTTCGATCTTGAACTCTTCACAAAGCTCCTTCATCATCTTGTTATTCAAATTCGACCCATTATCAGTGATGATCTTACTCGGGATACCATACCGACAAATGATCTGATTCTTGATAAATCTGACTACCACCTGTCTGGTTACATTAGCATATGATGCTGCCTCCACCCATTTAGTAAAATAATCGATCGCTACCAAGATGAAGCGATGACCATTCGAAGCTTTGGGTTCAATCATCCCAATCATATCAATGCCCCACATAGAGAAAGGCCAAGGTGAAGATATAACATTGAGGAGGGTCGGCGGCACGTGCATCTTGTCCGCATAAATCTGGCATTTATGACACTTCTTCACATACTTGCAGCAATCAGATTCCATTGTCACCCAATAGTAACCAGCTCTCAACATCTTCCTAGCCATTGCATGTCCGTTGGCATGAGTGCCAAAGGACCCTTCATGTACCTCTTGCATCAGCATGTCTGCTTCACGTCTGTCTACACATCTGAGCAAGACCATGTCGTAATTCCTCTTATACAAAACTTCTTCATTTAGAAAGAAACTGCTTGCTAATCTTCTCAACGTCTTCCTATCCTTATTGGATGCCCCAGGCGGGTACTCTTGAGTTTGAAGAACACGTTTGATGTCATAGAACCAAGGTTTGTCGTCGGTGACCTCTCCCACCGAGAACACATGAGCAGGTCTGTCGAGGCGCATAACCCGGATCGTAGGCACATCATTCCAATCATTCACTTGAAACATTGAAGACAAGGTAGCCAAAGCATCAGCCATTTGATTCTCATCCCTAGGGATATGATGTAATTCCACCTTGTTGAAGAAGGTTAACAACCTCCTAGCATAGTCTCTGTAAGGGATCAAACCAGGATGGCGAGTTTCCCATTCTCCTTTGATTTGATTAATCACCAGTGCCGAATCTCCGTAAATATCAATAATCTTAATCCTTAGGTCCACCGCTTCTTCGAGACCCATAATACATGCTTCATATTCCGCCATGTTATTCGTACAGTCAAACTTCAGTCTTGCCGTGAACGGGATATGAGTACCTCGGGGAGTAACGATGATTGCCCCAATTCCATTTCCATAGGAATTCACAGCTCCGTCAAATATTAAACCCCAATGCGATTCGGGATCAGGTCCTTCTTCAGGTAACGGCTCTTCACAATCTTTAGCTTTCAAGTACATAACATCTTCATCTGGGAAATCGAACTTGATGGATTGATAGTCTTCAATTGGTTGGTGAGCCAAATGATCGGCTAAAATACTCCCTTTGATTGCTTTCTGAGTGTGGTACTCAATGTCATATTCAGATAACAGCATCTGCCAACGGGCTATCCTTCCGGATAAGGCGGGCTTCTCAAAGATATACTTGATCGGATCCATTTTGGAGATCAACCAAGTAGTGTGATTAATCATATACTGGCGCAGACGGCGAGCAGCCCAAGCTAAAGCACAACAAGTTTTTTCCAGCAATGAGTATCGAGACTCACAGTCTGTGAATTTCTTACTCAGATAATATACCGCATGTTCCTTTCTTCCAGTCTCGTCTTGCTGACCAAGCACACATCCCATGGAATCTTCTAATATGGTCAAGTACATAATCAATGGTCTTCCTTCCACCGGAGGAATCAAAATGGGAGGTTCGAGCAAATATTCTTTGATACTATCGAAAGCTTTCTGACAATCCTCTGTCCACACACATCCTTGGTTCTTGCGGAGAAGCTTGAAAATCGGCCCACAAGTAGCAGTCATGTGAGATATGAACCTAGAAATGTAGTTCAGTCTCCCAAGGAATCCTCTTACTTGTTTTTCCGTCTTGGGTGCGGGCATTTCCCGAATAGCTTTGACTTTATCGGGATCTACTTCAATACCTTTCTGACTGACAATGAAACCTAAAAGTCTTCCTGAACGAACGCCAAAAGTGCACTTATTGGGATTCAGACGGAGTTTGTACTTTCTCAAACGCTGGAATAACTTTAACAAATGCTCCAAGTGATCTTCTTCAGTCTGTGATTTGGCAATCATGTCATCCACATACACTTCGATCTCCTTATGCATCATGTCATGGAACAAAGCAGTCATGGCTCTTTGGTACGTTGCGCCAGCATTCCTCAAACCAAACGGCATAACTCGATAACAGAAAGTTCCCCATGGTGTAATGAAAGCGGTCTTTTCCATATCTTCCGGCGCCATCTTGATTTGATTGTAACCGGAGAAACCATCCATGAAAGAAAAGACTTTGAACTTGGCGGTACTGTCGACCAACACGTCAATATGAGGTAATGGGAAATCATCCTTCGGACTAGCTCTATTCAGATCTCTGTAGTCTACACACATCTGAACCTTACCATCCTTCTTAGCAACGGGCACGATGTTGGCTAACCACTGAGGATAGACCGACGTCACAAGAAAACCTGCATTGATCTGCTTCTGAACTTCTTCTTTAATCTTGTCGGCCATGTCAGGACGAGTCCTTCTCAACTTCTGCTTGATCGGTGGACACTCAGGTCTCAACGGTAAACGATGCTCCACGATGTCGTTGTCCAACCCTGGCATATCTTGGTAGGACCAAGCAAACACATCAACATACTCTCTGAGAAGCTCCAACATTTTCTCTTTAACTTCCGGGATAAGCAATGCTCCGACTTTGACTTCCTTTCTATCCTCTTCATCACCTAAGTTGACCAACTCTACAGGTTCTTCAAAAGGTTGAATGACCTTTTTATCCTGCTCAATCAAACGGGAAATCTCAACAGGAACCTCTTCATCATCCCCTTCTTCGGCTCTGAACACAGGGAATTCAAAGTTGGGAGAGGGCATAGGATCATTGTTTTCGATGGTTAAGTCATGAAGTAATCTGCACACATGATTATGCTTTATTTTAGAAATCGATTTGTGCAAATAAAACAAAATGTTCTTAATCAATTTTCATTATTATTTCCCGAAAGAAAAATAAAACAGCAGTGGACAAAAGAACATTTTTATTCATTAAAAGGGAAATACTTGAAACAGAAAGCCCAGACATCTCTCTTTTGCCTTGGGCAGAGCAAAAGGAGTTATTTTTCATAGCCCGACACAAAACGTTTCGCCTTGGGCAGAGCGATTTTTCAAAAGGAAAATAAACAAAACATTACTCGGAGATATGCATAACCACATGAATATCAACAGCTATCCAGTTTTGGCAAGCCAATCCAGGCGTCACAAACACGGGCAAATCCTCCTCGGACTCATCATCTATGACGGCATCAACCTCAGGGTGCACAAACCCTGCACTCCGAAAGACCTCTTGAATTGGACGAACAACTACTTCTTTCTTGACCCTTGCAGCTATTGGATGAAAACCCAAACCTTCCCCAGACTTGTTCTCGGGTAACGTTAACACCTGGCCCCATCCTTCGGCCGAACCACTCTCCACTACTCGCCGTGCATCCTCAAAAGAAGAGATGGATGCCCCTTGCTTCTTCACTGTATCCTTAGCAACAGATAGGCCCTGAAACTGGGTCCCGACGTCCTCGTCAGCATCAATAAAAGAAAATGATGATAAATGACTTACCACCATGGCTTGCTCTCCCCCAATCATCACTAGTTTCCCATGTCTCACAAACTTTAATCTCTGATGGAGCGTGGAGGTGACTGCCCCGGCATCATGGATCCAGGGACGACCCAATAAACAACTGTAAGCAGCACGGATGTCCATCACTTGGAAAGTGATTTGAAAGGTATGGGGACCAATCACTATGGGAAGATCCACTTCACCAATAACTGTCTTCCTGGAACCATCAAATGCTTTAACAATTACTCCGCTAGGCCTCATAGGAGCACCTGGATATGTAAGTCGAGACAACGTGGTCTTGGGCATCACATTCAACGACGAGCCCGTATCCACCAACACGCTTGATAAGGTATCGTTTCCACAACTTACTGAAATGTGCAGAGCCATATTATGGTTTCTCCCCTCCTCCGGGAGTTCTTCATCACTGAAACCCAAGTTGTTACACGAGGTTATATTCCCCACAATCCCGTCAAACTGATCAACTGTCACATCATGGTCTACGAACGCCTGGTCCAACACTTTCATCAAGGCTTCTCTATGTGCCCCAGAATCTCTCAATAAGGCAAGCAAGGAAATCTTGGAAGGTGTTTGCAGAAGCTGGTCCACAATCTTATACTCGCTTCTTTTGATAAGCTTTAAGATTTCATCTTCTTCAGGGTGAGGGATAGATTCACTGGATCGACCTATCTCAACCCTTGGTTCATTTCTTACAGGAATCTCCGCCGGCATGGGCCTCCTTACTTGAACTTCTGGTCTTCTCGACGGTACTGCGGCGAAAACACGCCCACTTCTTGTCACTCTACTTACATCGGCAATATTAACGAAAGACGGTCTAGCTGGTATGGGGACCTCTACCCTATTCTCGATCATGGTGGCGTTATACTTGTACGGCACGGCTTGGTCTGAGCTATAAGGCACAGGGCCCGGTGGGTAAATAATCAAAGGGTCAGCAGACGCAGTCTGGCTGTTGTAAGCAATCTCTACTGATTCTGGCAAATTAAATTGTGGGGTGATAACATTCACTTCATCTTCAGGATTTCGGTCATAGGTAATAGTGATAATTCTCTGATCTAGCAACTTCTGAATGTCCTCCTTCACAATAGGACAATCCTCTTCTCTTGAACAAAACTCACAAACGTCATAATCATGTTGGTGCCTAACAAAGGCAAGTCTTCTCAAACTCTGATGTAACCTGATCAATGATTCTATGATGTGCTCGACTTGGAAAACTCGGAACTTCCCCGGACAACCTTCCACCATATTCACAGAAGCTGCCCCATGTCGGGGCAAAGGGTTATCTCTGACGTTTGGATTCACATCCTTAAAAGACAAGATGCCGTTCTTAATTAATCTCTGCACATCTGCCTTCAAAGCAAAGCAATTCTCAAGGTTGTGCCCCGGCGACCCTTGATGATATTCACAGAATTGATCCGCCTTGTACCACGGAGAAGCACTGTTCGGTGCGACAGGAGGTGGCTTTGTTGTGATGAGATTCTTTCTGATGAGAGCAGGGAACAGTTCGGTATACGTCATAGGAATGGCATCGAAATGCGGCTTCCTGGGCGAATGGTTCTGATTATTGAACGGATAAGCCTGTTGTCGAGGCTGTTGCTGAAAAGGTCGGGGTTGAGTTGGCGGAGTCTGATGAGATGGGGCTACCAAAGCTGGGCGGACAGCCGGAGTGACTGCCGCGACGTGAGAGTAGCCTCTTCTAGGCCTACCTGGAAACAAAGCACTGACATCTTGCTCTTTTCTCTTCGGGAAAACACCTCTGAACTTCTTCACACTGCTAGACGGACTCCCTTCTTTAACCAAACGCCCCTCGCGAATTCCTTCCTCTAATCGCATACCCATGCTCACCATTTCGGTAAAGTCACTGGGCGCGCTGGCTATCATTCTCTCATAGTAAAAAGACCCCAAAGTCTTCAAAAATATCTTAGTCATCTCTTTCTCCTCAAGAGGTGGATAGATTTGAGCAGCAATTTCACGCCACCTCTGGGCGTACTCCTTAAAAGATTCTCGGTCTCTCTGCGACATTGCCCGGAGTTGATCCCTGTCCGGCGCCATGTCAACATTGTACTTGTACTGATGGACAAAGGCTTCACTAAGATCGTTAAAGTTGCGGATCCGAATGCTGTCTAAACCCATATACCATTTCAGAGCAGCACCCGTCAAGCTGTCTTAGAAATAATGAATCAACAAATCATGATCATCGGAGTACGTGGACATCTTCCTCACGTACATTGTCAAATGACTTCTAGGACACGAATCGCCCTTATATCTCTCAAAGTCTGGCACTTTGAACTTCGCTGGTATCTTGACATTCGGAACTAAACAAAGGTCGTGCGTACTCTTCCCAAACAAATCCTTCCCTTTCAATGCTCTAAGCTCCTTCTGCATTTCCTGGAACTGATCCTGAAATTCCTCCATTCTGTCAAAAAGACCCAAACTTTCAGCGGGCTCGGCAGGATAAACTGGTTCATTCAAGTATGGTACTGAGTGGACCACAGGAGCAACGGTCGTCATAACTGGTTGCGGAAAAGGTGTTACAGATGGAATTACTGGCGGCAGGGCAGTTGTCTCTGGCTGAGGAAGAGACAATGCAGGCTGAAATATAGGTTGTGCGGTAGGCTGATACCCCTCTGGCACAAAGTTGTAAGGCATTCCCCACGGAAAACCTTTCGGCATCTGATATTGAAGCGGAGAGTTGATTTGAGTTGTGGATGCAGGAACTGTAACATTTTCGGAAACCACTGGAGTTGAAGTCTGAATCTCGGCAGCCGTAGTCGATGGCTGATTCTGAACAGCCACCAAACTTTCCACCAACGCTGTTAACTTTTCCATTTCGGCACGAAGTGTAGCAACTTCCCCACGAAGCTCGTGATTTTCCTGTTCCAAATCTTCCATTTTCTTTTGACGATTGGCCCGAGTGTCGTATCGGTGAGACAGCTTGACAACCTTCGGTGGAAAAAGAACAAGAATGAGACTCTAGAAAACATGTGATGTGGAATGTGAAATGATGCATGATGGCAATACAAATGATGACTCATTTTGAAAGTTTTTCAAGGAACTTTAGTAACTTGGCATACATCAATGATAAAGGAATTTGGAACAACAAAAACTCAATCCGTTAATCGAAAGCGATAAATTACAACTTACAATTTGGAAAAGTAAATTACAATTTTGAGATAACAAATCCACTAATGAGAGCAATAAATTACAACTTGCAACATGAAACCCATAATAAAGTGATAAATTACATTTTTGAAACACGAAAGCAGTAACTTACAACTTGGAGCATGAAGCCCAAAATAAGACAATAAATTACAACTTCGGAGCATGAAGCCCTTAAGAAAACAATAAATTACAACTCGGAGCATGAAGCCCTTTTAGATGGTTTTTCAAAATGACATCAATAGAATAAACTAAAGCTAAAGCTTACTCGGAATCCTCAGATGACGGACCAAATACCAGCTGTAACCGGAGCTTCTTGATCTTTTCTTCGTAAAAGTCTTCCATATCTTTCTTTTCCGCTATCAGTCGATTGACGATTTCCTCTTGTGGACTAGGAACGAGAGCCACGTTTACTGAACATTCCCTTTTTCTCTTCCTTTCACTCGCGTATTTCTTCAACAAGGCATCCTTCTGGCGAAGCTTCTCATCATGGTCAACGAACCGGTCGTCTTGAATAAGCAACAACTCCTTCTTTTCTTTCAGCTGTCGAGTCAGGACTCGATTCTCGTATTCGGACATATGGTACTTTTCCTTCCAAGCATCCCTTTCGGATTTCATCCTAGCCAGGTTCCCCTGATATTCTCCTACATCCGCGATAGGGATAACAACTGATGATGGTGCGATGGCAGGGAATAAAGGTTTCTCAAGTTTATACGGCATCTTGAGAGCGTAAGCCCTAGCACGGACCCACTGCAGGTAAGGTTCCAAAGAGACGGCACCTCTATGTCCCAGCATATCTCTCCCTTTCTTGTGAATATGGCGCCAAGCTCCCTCAATCTCCCTCTTAGCAGCCTGATGATCTTGTCCTTCCTGAAGAAAGAAACCACTCACATGGATACTGTTCGGCTTATCTCTCATCGGGTACCCGAACTGACGACGCGCCAGAACAGGGTTGTAGTTGATTCCACCCCTCGTACCAAGAAGAGGTACGTTGGGAAAAGCACCACAGCTGTCGATGATCTCCACGTCATGGTAAACTCGATTGTACCAGTCAATATCGAAATGAGTGAGAGCCATAATCTTTGGCGCCCACCGCGGTTCCTTCTCAGGATCCCAGAAAGCATCGGACCCAGGTAAATGCGAGACGTACCACTGATACAACAACGGCACACAACATATGATCATCCCTCCTTGATAAGAGTTTCGAAGATGGATAGAGTAATACGTGTCCCCTAGCAGCGTAGGGACCGGATTTCCAATCAGGAAAACTCTGATAGCGTTGACATCCACAAATTTATCAACGTTAGGGAATAAGAAAAGACCATACGCGAGTAGAGCAAACACGTCCTCGAAGGCAACGGTATCCTTTGTATCAGCAAAGTAACGAGCTTTCTTCAACAGAAACTGTGCCGGCAAACCCCGGATTCCTCCTTTCGTAGTCATATTCTCCTCTATCTCTGACTTCTTCAGATGGGTGATGGTTGCTATCTCATGGGACTTAGGCTCCTCTTCTAACCCAGAAAAAGGAACACGGTCGACGATCGGCAAACCAAGAATATAGGAGTACTCCTCTAAAGTAGGCATCAACTGATAATCCGGGAAGGTGAAACATCGGTACAGGGGATCATAGAACTGAACCAAAGTGTTGAGGATGCCTTTCTTCATCTTGCGCTTCATGAGCGGTACGATGGACCCATATTTCTTCTGAAAATCTGTCGGACTCTCTATCTTCGGAATCAAACTCTTCAGTTCTTCAATTTCGAGCTCCTTGAAGCTAAAGCTTCGAGTATTTCTTCTTCCAAATTCCATAATACCCTAAGACGTTTGCAAAAATCAATCCAAAGTTCCTTGAAAAACGAGTTTTTTACAAAGATGTTGATGAATGTATGAATGAATGATAGTGCAACAGTCACACATAAATTTGCAAACATGGGGTTCAAAGGTTCAACGTTTCAGCATGGAGTCGGGGGTAAAGCCCACCCAAAGGTATGTACTAACGGTTCAAACGCACCTGTAAGACATGGTTCTAAGAGTTCCCAGAGTCTACATTCCTCCTTCGGATATTACCAACGTCTTGATTACTCAATAATTAGCAATATTCTCAAGAGAAACTCGTCCGAGCGTAGCATCGCGTAACAACTACTTCCGAATTACTCCGTTATAGTCTCCGCGCTACACCTAAAAAGGCCAAGATGGGTTAGGGTTCTACGGTCCTCAACTTCTCGGGCTCCTAGGTCGAAAATAATAATGTCTTCCCGATTACTCGGTAAACAGATATTAAGTTCAAGAGGGCCTTCCATTGAGTGGGGGATCTCATGCCTCCTTCTTCGGGATTACTCCCTCAAAGTTAACATGACTATACCGCCCGTCCTATTCCTTACGTGTTACTTAATCCGGGTATAGGATTCGTCCTTCAAAAAACCCAAACACCCCAATTTAAACATATAATCAAGCAAATCAAATAACAATAAAACAGATAAAACTAATTAGGCTTAACCCACTTAGGGATGGACCAGCAAGAGGTCAATCTTTCCCCAGCAGAGTCGCCAATTCTGTAGCGATAAAAAATGTAGCGGGGTAAATCGGAGATCGAATTATTGATTAATTCGTCTCACAAAAGCAAGAGTCGCCACCGCGCTTTATTGTTTCCAAAGGAAAAGGGAAAAGAGAGAAATAAAACCCTAAATATGCAATGTAAATAAAAATACAAATACAAAGCGTTTTTGAAAAGAGATCGAGAGTTCGGGGGTTGGTTATACAATGGGAAGGTATTAGCACCCAATGCATCTATAGTACTCTATAGGAACCTTTTGAAATATCTGTTTTATTTAAAATTGATCGCTTGATTGAAAATAAATCGTTTTGGCCGAAAGAGGGATACGGACGGGTTTTTGAAAATACGACGACCTAATTTCGAAGTTTTGGCTTAAAAGGTATAAGTCTTGAAAAGGTTGAAATTTTGAAAAAAGGTGAATATTTGAGGAAAATTAACCTAAGTTTTTAATGAATGAGAGTATTCGCTCGATCGTTTTTGAGGACATGAAGTCAACAAAAATTAGACAATTCCCTTTGGATTGACGCAAACAGAATAATCAAGTAAATGCGAGATATTTAAACAGAAAATTATGAGATAAATGATATACAACAAATTAAATAAAAGACTGAGTGTGTGAACATGCATTTTTTAGATTTTTGTTTAATATATGAAGAGAAAAATGTTTTAATTGGTTACGCATTTTAACATAGATAAAAAGTAACGAGAATTAATAGAAATATTTTTTAAGGTTTTATATGTTTCTATTTTTTATGTCCTTTTTTAATATAAATAAAAAGTATTACTTTTAAGAATTCTTTAAATTAAATTAAAACTTAATGCTACTAACTTAAGTCTAATTTAAAAAAGATACTAAGATTATTAAATTAAATCCTAAGAGTTTAAATTAATAAAATTAGTCAAATATTAAAAAAATGTTTTAAGTTACATCTCTTATTTTGATTTACTAAATTAAAACTTAAACTAAAAAGATTTGGGTAAAATATTAAAAATTGTTTAATTGAAAATATATGTTATTCCTAAGGAACTAATTAATCTAGATTAAATATAGTTAAGAAAAATGAAATAAATAGAATTGAACTAAAGGGGCAAATAAAAGATGGGCTTAAGCTAATAAAGAAAATGAGCTGGGTGAGGGAAATGGGCCGGGTCGTTGGAAGACCCAGACCCAAGAGAAAGAAACACAAATGCTGAAGCGAAAAAAAACCCTTGGAACGCTGGTGCCATGGCCGCCGCTGGTAGATCGCGTCTCTTTCTCTCTTTGGTTCACAAATTAAACCGTCCAAACCGATAACAAATGCCGACTCCCAGCGATTCTTACGAGGAAACAAGGAAAATGGGTCGCAACGATGATAATGGAGATGGCGGTTGAGGAAATGGAAGAGCGGTTCGAGAGAGAAAGCGATTGGGGAATGGCTCGGTTGATGAGTTGTCGTGGAGGCAGAAAGGGTTACGGTGAGGTTTCAACGGTAAGCTTTCGATTTCTTTTCCTCTTCGATATTGCCGCGATTATGTCTCTATTGGTTCTTCGCGTGTGCGTTTCGGTTATTATTTTGATAGATGCATTTTATGGTTGATGATGAGATGAGTCAAGAAACCTAGAGGTAAGCCCTTTGTTTTGATTTCAGATTAATTGCACAGGTGCTATTATGCTTTTTCTCCTCTCTCTTCTTCTTCTACTTTTTCATTTTCGGTGTATTCTGTATTGAATTGATGTGTATTTCTAGTATTGCCATTGTTTGAACATGGTCTGTTGAGTGGGTTTAGGAGAGGTTTGAGTCGGTGGTACGGCAAGCAGGGGTTTCAGTCGGTGGTTGATTGAGATATGATTCTTTTGAGCTTAAGCTTGGGTGGAAGGACCTTCAATGGAGGCGGCGCTGAGGACGACTGTTGGTGTTTCACAGATTGCCGTTGACGCGAAATTGAGACGAGGTTGTTGGGGTGAGAAGAGGAAGCTCATGAAAAGGAAGAGGAAAACGGTGGATACTGTTAGCACGGTTAATTGTTGTTATTGTTTTTTTAGTAAAAGGAAATTTTGTCACTGATTTGCAAAATCTAACAATATGTTTCCTATTTTCAAACAGCGAAAGGAGGCGCATCTTCATCAAATGCTGCCGTTGATAACAACATGATGGTTTATCATTCGATCCCGCAATCCACCTCGTTTCTTCTCGGCCTGGAATGTTGTTGAGAGCACATACTTGCCATGATTGACATTAAATCTAGTCTTATATTAGATTTCAGTTTCAGGTGATATTAACTTCTCTAACCGCACCGTCGTAAGGAAAGTGTTTAGTTAGTAAAATGCATTTCAAAGGTTAGTATGCATTGGTATAAAACATATGTAAGAATACTTCCTTTTAGTTAACTTGCATTTTTTTTAATATATTTCATGTAATTTCATTGGTGTCGGTATAGGGATTTGATGTATTGCCGTGGTTTGGAAGTAAAAGGAGGGGATGTCGTAGAGCGGACATATGGAAGGGCTTGCGATGGTGGTTCAGAATTTGCACAGTGGATGTAGCAAGATGTTGAAAAAGGTTGTGGTGTGACGAAAAGGGCGGATAACAGCAGGTTAAGAATGAAGAGGTAAACGTTTTCAATTTTTTTTATTTTCACTTCAATTCCTGCTCTGGATATTCCATGGTTACTATTAACATGGCTACTAATTTGATTTTTAGGGATTATATTTACCGAATGCAAAACAATGATAAATAGAGATGAATGGTATAATTTAACTGACATGAAAAGAAACTACAAACCAGGTATGTTCCTTCTGAAAACAATAGGCTTCTTATTGTCCAGCTGCAACTTCGTTATGTTGACGTCAATGTTGTGTTCTTTTGTTGAAAATTTTGGTGTTGCACAATCTTGTGGTTACTTGGTTTCTAGTCTATTGTTTAGCAGATAACAGGTTCAGCAGTATGCAGGTTGTGTTTGGAAATGGTTTTTATAGGTTTTGATGTAGGTTCTATGTAGAGATATGCCATGGTTTTGATAATAGCAGTGGACTATGTTTTTTTGATAGTTTTATAGTGATGGTTATGTAGAAATATGCTATGGTTTTGATGATAGCAGTAGTGATGTTTTGCAAAATGGACTATGGTTTTGATGATAGTTTTGTAGTGATGGTTATGTAGAAATATGCTGTGGTTTTGATGATAGCAGTAGTGATGTTTTGCAAAAATGGACTATGGTTTTTCTTGGTAGTCTTGTATATATTCCTTTATGCAGGCTAAGACTTATCCTTTTTGAAGGAGTTCCCTTCTCATATGACCGTTGGTATCTTTGCTCATGGCTCAGGTCTGAATATATTTAATATATTTTCCTGATGTTCTGCATATATGCTGCTTCATATGTTTGACTTTATTCCTATTTCATGCTTAAATCAAAACCTGCAAAACTAAGCCTCTTCTTCTCTCTACCTCAAGTACAGAAATGATACATAAATGATATCCTGTACTGCTGTTCTGAAAAACCAAACAGGCTGGAATATGATGAAAAAAGGAAACATATATTGCTTGCATTCCTTGTTTTAAAATTGCATATCTCTTCTTTTGTCTTGCATGGGAGCCTATGTTATTCTCCTATAAGGATGCAGTTAACGTTTCTTGTTGTTATGTGAACTTGCATATGCTGTTTTTTTTATGGTTTATGCAGCTTTGACCAAAATTGAATTTATGCATATTTGAAATATGCAGTGGGCTTTTTTTGATAAAAATGCAATTGATTTTGGAATGTGTTATTTTTTAATTATGCATTCATAAAAAATTCCTCCCTTTTTGTGAACCGGGAGAAATCCCGCGATTTGCAAAAAGGGCAAACTGATTCCGGCCGTTTGCTTTTAATGATGAACATTAAATTTATTTTCTGCATTTTAATTATTTATTCAATTCTGACTTTTCTTTTAATCGTTTTCGCAGGTAAAATTAAATGAGCAAACAAGAGCATTGGATGGAAGATTTAGAATTAGAATTTAAAAAATAGCTTTTTATTTTACTTTAAGCATTTGTGTAATTGCCTTTATAAATATTTTGTAATAACACAAATATTTAAATGACAATTGTAATAAATAGAATAAAGTGAATAAAAATTCTATTATTTCTCAATTAATTCTTTTTCTTTCCAATTATTTATTTATTGTTTATAATTCTTTAAATTATATAATGACTAAAAAATCAAATCTAATCATTTAAATTCAGAATGATAAACAAATAAATAAATATCATTGATCAATTAATAACTTCAATCATTTACTTTATTATTATTTTTAATTCTTCTAAATTATAATAACTTGAAAAAATAGAATTTCAGCTATTTAAATTTAGAACAATAAATAATCAAATAAACATTGCTTGATCAATTAATATACTCATTTTCAAATGTTTATTTCATTATTCATAAACCTTCAAATTATATAATAACGGAAAACAGGTTCCCATTATTTAAATTTAGGATAATGAATAATTAATAAACATTATTTGATCAATTAATGAACCTTTTTTCAAATATTTATTTTATTATTTATAAATCTTTAAATTACATAATAATCAAGAATAAATTCCAATTATTTGAATTTAAGATAATAAATAATCAATGAACGTTGTTTAAGTCTTGATCAGTTAATAAATTTAGCGTTCAACAAATAAACAGCTCCCGACTCGAAAAAGTTATGAATTTTTAACTGCTTTGAAAATTTGATAAAAATAGGTCAAAACTCTTGCAATGCGAATGATGCAAATGGAAGACGGTATCTTAGGTCAAAATTTGGGGTACAACAGGTGGCTCTTGGAAATACTCTTTGATCCTTTCGAAAGCGGTCTGGCATTCATCGTTCCAACGTACTACTTGATCTTTCTTCAGTAGCTTGAAGATTGGCTCACAAGTAGCAGTCAGGTGTGAGATGAATCGGGCAATGTAGTTTAGTCGTCCCAGAAAACCTCTGACTTCTTTCTCTGTTCTGAGAGCTGGCATCTCCTGTATAGCCTTCACTTTTGCAGGATACACTTGAATACCTTTATCGCTTACGACGAAACCTAGTAGCTTACCAGATCTCACCCCGAAGGTGCACTTGTTCGGGTTTAACCTCAACTTGTACAACTTCAGCCTGTCAAATAACTTCTGCAGATGGTCAAGGTGTTCTTCCTTAGTCTGAGATCTTGCAATCATGTCGTCGACGTATACTTCAATCTCATGATGGATCATGTCATGAAACAAAGCAACCATAGCACGCTGATACGTTGCCCCAGCATTCTTCAGTCCGAAGGGCATGACCTTGTAGCAAAAAGTACCCCACTAAGTAACAAAGGTCGTCTTCTCCATGTCTTCGGGAACCATTTTAATCTGATTATAACCTGAGAAACCATCCATAAAGGAGAAGACCTTATGTTGGGCGGTGTTGTCAACCAAAACGTCGATATGAGGTAGAGGGAAATCATCCTTGGGGCCCGCCCTGTTCAAATCCCTGTAGTCAATACACATTCGAACCTTACCATCCTTCTTTGGCACAGGAACCACATTGGCCACCCACTGCGGGTAAGAAGTAACTGCTAGAAAACCGGCGTCAACCTGTTTCATAACTTCAGCCTTGATTTTCTCAGACATCTCTGGGCGCATTCGGAGGACTTTCTGTTTCACAGGAGGACAGTCTTCCTTGGTAGGCAGGCGATGAACCACAATATCAGTATCCAACCCAGGCATATCCACGTAAGACCAGGAAAAGATCTCAACATAGTCATGCAGCATTTGAATCAACCGTTGTTTCACACTAAGCTCCAGATTTGCACCGATCTTAACTTCCTTCTTGTCTGTCTCAGTACCCAGATTCACTGATTCCACCGGCTCTTCGTGCAACTGAATAGCCCTCTCTTCTTGAAGTAACAGTGTTGTAGGTTCACCAGTCACTTCGCCATCATCTTCACCTTCGCCTTCGGCTAAGTTGATCGGATTTTCAAAGTCATAACTGGCAATAACAGAGTTGTTACCAGTGAGATCCAGAGTGGATGCAGACCTGTATATGTGAGTGTGTGTAAAATAGATGTTTTGCAATATATAAAAAAGAAAAACAAGGAGTGCAAAATTTGAAATGCAAGAACGTCCAATGCTTTTATTAATGATATATGTAGATGACACACATAAAGCCCTCACAAATGAAGCCACGGTGCCCCAGGTAAGAAACCGGGCTGTAAAGTTTAAAACATTGTCTGTTACAAATTCAAAACAAAAGTTTCATTACTGGGTGATAACAGAAACGGGCATAGAGTCCTTCGCTGTCCAGTTGCTTAATCCACCATCGGCAGTTGGGTATATCCAGCTGTCAATGTCAAACTCTTCATCATCGTCATCCCCGATAGCATTCACTCCCCCATCCTGTTTAGGCTTTTCTGGTGCTCTGAACTCGATCTCCTTAGCATCAATCAAGTCCTGTACCTAGTTCTTCAAAACCCAACAATCATCTGTATCATGCCCTGGGCTATCAGAGTAAAAAGCACAGCGGGCATTAGGGTTGTACTTTGGTGATGTAATGTTAGGATTCTTCGGGGCCTCCCTTGGAATCACTAGATTGGTTTTCAGCAACTGTGGAAGAATCTGAGACAACGTCATGCTGAGACGGGTGAATTGCCTTCGAGGTCTCTCGTCCTTTCGTTGATTATTATGCTGAGGAGCACCAGCAGGTCTTGAAATAACAACCGCATTAACAGCTTGGCGGCGTTCAGGTCTACTCTGGTTTTTTGAACTGTAGACAGCACTGGACTCTTTCTTGAAAGGCTTTTTCTCGGTGCTTGATGAAGCACCCTTTTGTATCTTACCGGCCTTAATACCAGCCTCAATCCTTTCCCCAATCATAATTATCTCTGTAAACCCAGATGAAGAGCTCCCAATCAGATGGTTGAAAAATGGACCAGACAAGGTCCCCAGAAACATATCCATAAGCTCCCGATCAGCCAAGGGTGGTTGCACTCTTCCGGCGAGGTCCCTCCACTTATGAGCATAATCTTTGAAACCTTCACCCGTTTCCATTGACATACCCTGGAGTTGGGTACGCGTGGGAGCGAGGTCGGAATTGTATTGGTACTGCCTGTAGAAAGCAGTAGCCAAATCTTCCCAACTGTAAATACTAGCTCCGTCCAACTGGTAAAACCATTCAAGCTGAGTCCCTGAGAGACTGTCTTGAAAGAAGTGGATCCATAGGTTCTTATCAGCGGTGTACGGTTGAATCTTCCTTACATATGACCGGAGGTGCAGCTTCGGACAAGAAACTTCGTCATACTTAGCAAAGGCTGGTGCCTTGAACTTGTGCGGAATTACCACCCCAGATGATAGACCCAGCTTACCAAAGTCCAGACCAGGCACTTTCTGAACTTCCATCGCACTCAACCGGTCTTCCAATTGTTTGTATCTATCCTCGGCCGGAGGATACTGGTCTTCGTCGAAGTTCGTCTCATTGTCGGAGACCACAGGGCTAGGAGCCCTCCTTTCTTCCTGACTATCTTTCCCTCCAGATGAGGTGGTCAGATCAACTCCATTTTGTAGCCTGTTTCCGAACCTGTGACCTGTGTTAAACAGGATTGTCCTCTTCTTCTTCTTCTTCTCTTTCAGAATCAGGGTCTTCAGATCTTGCTGACCCTTAGCTAGATTCATGAATAGCTCTTGGAATTGGGAATTCTGGGCCTGTAGGGCCTTGATTGCTTGCTCAGTTGAAGGTTCAACAGACATGATGAGTGCTGAAACAAACAGCGAAGAAGATAAGAGACCTGTAATGGGTACCTGTTATAAAGTGCATGGGATGAAATGCGTATGACATGATTTCAAAGACAATCGAGAGATTCAAATTTGTAAACCAGAAAGGAAACGCACTTTATTAGATAAACTTTGGAATTCAAATTTGTAGTTGTTTAGGTATTGGCTTGCATTTTTGGTAAAACCCAAGTGTATGTGTGAATGTCATGACTGATGTCATAACATTCTAGTTTAGCTTGTACTGATTCATTAGGTACCTTTGCAGAAAAATATTGTCATTCAGGTACTGATGTTTATAAGTGTGTATCTGAGCATTTTGCAAAATGATCACATTTTCCTAAATCAGTAGACAGGTTCCTCAGATGTCATAACAGATGTTAAGACATCCTGTCCTGAACTAACGGGTTTGCAGGTTGGTTAATTCTGAGTTTTTTCAGGAAAATAACTCAGTCTTTCCAGAACAGAATCCTGCGTTTTCTGAGGGTTAACCTAGCTCAACCCTAACCTGGTTAATAAAGTCCTGTGACCTAGTCTTAAGGTCAAACGGAATTAACCCTAGGTTTTTGTGGAAACCCTAACTGAAGTTGCAGCTGCTATATATTCAACAGAGCTGCTGTTGGCAAGTAATCCCTTTTTGGTCAGAAGATCATTTGTAAACTGTATAGGTTTAATTATTGTACTCCAAGCAATTATCATTGTGATAAGTGACTTGGAATAGGTTTTTAATTGTAAGGGTTGTGTAGCACTCAAAGCTTTGAAGCAAGAGTGTTTGAATGTTTCTTAGCTAAAGCTATGAAGCAGAGTCAAGTTAAGTTGTGTATCACTCAAAGCTGTGAAGCAAGAGTGGGTGTGTTACTTGATTAAAAAGCTGTGAAGCTTAATCAAGTGTATGTTTTTGAAGAGTGTCTTCATCAATTCATTAGTCAAATTGTTTTATGTATCACTGCTGTGATTGAGGGGGAGTGAGTAGGAACTCAGGTTTAAGTTGTACTTAGATTGAAATTGCATTGGGTAGGTCTTAAGTGAAGGAGATAAACTGGTTGGTTTATTCCTGAATTAACATCTCTTATAGTGGATTTCCTCCCTGGCTTGGTAGCCCCTAGAGTAGGTGTTATTGCACACTGAACTGGGTAAACAATTGACTGTGTTCTTTATTGTTTTTGTATTTACTGTCATATAGTAAGTCAGATACGGTGTCATAACATTGAACGTGACATTGAGTATCTGCAGCCAGAATTTCAATTGGCATCAGAGCAGGCACCCTGCCTGTATTACTGGGTGAGATCTAGGGATATCACTTTCTGGCACTATGGACAAAGAAGGAATCTTTGGAAATAGACCACCCATTCTGGATGGAACTAATTATGACTACTGGAAACCTCGTATGATTGCCTTCCTAAAATCTCTGGACAAAAAGGCTTAGAGAGCTGCTGACAAAGGATGGATCCATCCCACCATAACTGAGAAAGATGGGACAATCAGTCTGAAGCCTGAGGAAGATTGGAGTAAAGAAGAAGATGAGTTAGCTCTGGGAAATTCCAAAGCTTTAAATGCCTTGTTCAATGGAATTGATAGAAACATTTTCAGACTAGTACATCAATATGAACTGGCCAAGGAAGTTTGGGACACTCTCAAAACTACTCATGAGGGCACTTCCAAAGTAAAAATGTCAAGGCTTCAGATGTTGACTACCAAGTTTGAGAATCTAAAAATGATGGAAGATGAAACCATTCATGAGTTTCACATGAACATCTTGGAGATTGCCAACACCTCAGGAGCACTGGGAGAAAAGATGTCAGAAGAAAAACTGGTGAGGAAGATTCTCAGATCCTTGCCTAAAAGATTTGCAATGAAAGTAACTGCCATAGAGGAAGCCCAGGACATCAGCAAGTTGAAAGTGGATGAACTTATTGGGTCTCTTTAGACTTTTGAGATGGGGATCACTGATAATGGTGACAAGAAGAACAAAAGCATAGCACTTGTATCCAACACTGATGTTGAAAACAAGGAGGATGAAGAAGAGAATATTTCAGAAGCTATTGCCATGCTTGGAAGACAGTTCAACAAGCTCATCAAAAGAATGAATCCAAAGTCAAGGTCTAATGTTCATAACATTCCCTCTGACATTGACAGTTCCAGCAGAAGACCAAGGTCAGAAGAAAAGGGAAACCAAGGCAGAGGTATTCAATGCCATGGATGTGAAGGATATGGACATATTCGAGCTGAATGTCCTACCTTTCTTAAGAAACAAAAGAAAGGAATGACTGTTACTTGGTCTGACTATGATTCAGAAAGTAATTCTGAAGAAGAATCTGCAAAACTAGTTACTGCTCTAACTAGTGTTTGTACTTCTGAAAGTGACACTAGTGATGAAGAAGTGACATTTGAAGAACTGGATGATACTACAAGAAATTGTGTATCAGAAGTGCTGAAGTCTGTGTACAGAATGAGAAACAATCAAAACTCATTATAAAGCTGGAGGCTGAAAAAAGGGCAGATCTTGAAACTATAAGTCACCTAGAAGGGGAAGTTCAATTATTGAACTCACAACTGAACCAAATGACAAAATCTGTCAAGATGTTGACCAATGGATCAGATAAATTGGAAGAGATCCTTCAAGTTGGAAAAAATGTGGGAAACAAATCTGGTATAGGATTTGTGGAAGCTAAGAAATCTGGTGCAGACAAGAAGAGTAGGCATGTTAAACAATTGTCAAAGCAGATGTCTCAACACAACTCTCAACATCAGAAATACATGAAGAAAAATACCAAAGATGGAGATGTCATCATTGTGGGAGGTATGGACACATAAAGCCCTTATGCTTCAAATTGCATGGATACCCTAATCAAAACTCAGGTGCTAAACCTAAGCCAAAAAGGGTACCACATACTCCTCATTGGAAGAAAAAGGCTACTGCCCTGATAGCCCATACTTCCCTGAGAATGTCTGCAAAGGAAGGCTGGTACTTTGACAGTGGATGTTCCAGACACATGACTGGAATCAAAAATCTCCTCAATAATGTTAAGCCTCACACCACCAGTTTTGTGACCTTTGGAGATGGTGCTAAAGGTGAAGTCAAAGGAGTTGGTAATTTGGACTGCCCTGGAGTTCCAAGTCTGAATAAAGTACTGCTGGTAAAAGGGTTGACTGCTAATCTCATTAGTATCAGTCAATTATGTGATCTAGGATTCAAGGTCAACTTCTCAAAATCTGAATGTCTAGTAATTAATGAAAAACTAGAAGTTGTAATGAGAGGAATCAGATCCAAAGATAACTGCTACTTGTGGCAGCCTGAGAACACTGATAACTCCACTATGTGTCCAATTACCAAAGAAGAAAAAGAGATGAAACTGTGGCAACATAAGCTTGGTCATCTTCATCTAAGAAGAATGAAAAGAGCTACCTCTATGGAAGCAGTCAGAAGGACTCCAAAACCACAGGTTGATAATGGCTGTGATGTGGCAAATAAACTTGAAGAAGGATGTGTTGTCAGAACCATAAGTTATCTTGACAAGGCTGTTGTTGGAAATAACAAGTCTAATAAATTCTGTTTCCCTGAAGAAATGAAGCTTGAAGTCTCCTCTCCTATAACTCTCCATCAAAATGGACTGGACAAAAAGAAAATCATTCAAGAATCAACCAGAACTATGATTCATATCAAAAGAATGCCTTCCCAACTCTGTGCGGAAATAGTTGCTGCAAGGAATAACTGTTCTCAAAATATCTGGTCAAAACAGATGCTCACTGAGTATAATGTCTCACAAGATGTTGTGACATTGTGTTGTGACAATATGAATACAATCAATATTTCCTTAAACCCTATTCAGCATAACAGGAACAAGCACATTGACTTTGTAGAGAAGAAGTCATTTAAACTGGAACATGGTACCTTTAAGCTTCAGCTGACTGATTCTGCTATCAAGGTTGTTGTTGGAAATAAACTTGAAAACTTGAGGGGCAGGTTGGGTATTTACCAACATGAGAAATTATAGTAATTAATTTTGCTTAAAACAAGGGTTGAAGGAGTTAATTTTATTAAGTCTACTTTTAGTGGGTTAATCATATGCTTTCCCAATTCTTTCAAAATCCTTAAGAAGTTGAAAAGACTCTCTTTTGCCTCCTACCTCTCTCGTCTTTGCAACCTGTTCCCTCCTCTCAATCAAAGATTTTTCTCAAATTGCCACTGGTACTCAAAGTCAATCAAAATGTCTCAGACATCATCTTCAACCAAGGCGACTTCATCATCCTCATCATCCTCATCATCTGACCAAGACTCTAGAGCAATCACCACATGCATAGAATCTGAAGTTCTTGAGGTCACTCCTCTCAGGGAGATGGCAACTGACCCAGCCAAAGTCAAAAAGCTAAGAACCAGACATGCAGGAAGAGCTCAAGCTGCAGCCTCTGGTAATCCTTCTCATCCTTCTTCTTCTGTTCCAAATAGAGAAGGATCATGTCAAGTTCATCAAGCTATTGCTAGGCTTGTTACTAGTATACTAAGTGGAAACAAACCTGTACCGGGGATTTCTGTCCCTTTAAATCAATCAGAAAGCCCAAATGTGGACATCTCTGAGAATGTAGATGTCTCTGAGAATGTTGTGACACAAAAAGACAACATTCAGAACTCCTTAGAAAAGACTGTTGATCCACCTATCATTGATGTGGATGAGGATTACTCAGATAATGATCTGATTGCCAATGTAAACCCTAGCATAGCTAGGAGATTGATGAAAAGAAAAGGTAATCAGAATGATAAACCTGCTGTTAAGAAATCCAAGGCTGAAGGCATGGCTGAGAAAAGTATTCAGACAAAAGGGAAGAAGGCCCAGGTGCATACTGCTAGACAACCAATTTCAAAGAAGAGAAAAGAACCTGAATCTTCTGATTCTGATGAGGAATCAGAATTTGAGATTGATGCTGAAGAAATTCCTATTAGAAGGAAGCTCCCCTCCAGCAAAATTGCTAGAGTGCCTGAAGTCCCAACAGACAACATCTCTTTTCATCATCCTGACAATGCAAACAGATGGAAGTATGTTTGCTTAAAGAGAATAGCTTTAGAAAGAGAACTCAACAATGATGCCTTGGAGTGCAAAGACATCATGGACCTGATCAAGAATGCTGGACTGATGAAGACAGTGATAAAATTTAACAAATGTTATGAAAATCTGGTCAAGGAGTTTGTAGTGAACTTGTCTAATGATTGTGCTGATGGAAGGTCAGCTGACTTTGAAAGTGTTTTTGTTAGAGGAAGAAGGGTCAAGTTCTCTCCATCAGGAATTAACAAGTTTCTTGGAAGAACAAATGAGGATTGTCCTGATCTGGAGGCCACTGATAATGAAGTTTGTCAAACCATCATAGCCAGGCAAGTGAAGTGCTGGCCCTTGAAAGGCAAGCTGAATGCCAGCAAACTCAGCATGAAATTTGCCATCCTGCATAAGATAGGTGCAGCCAACTGGGTGCCTACAAATCATAAATCAACTATCTCCACAGGATTGGGGAGATTTATTTATGCTGTGGGAACCAAGACTGCTTTTGACTATGGCAGGTACATCTTTGAACAAACTTTAAAGCATGCTGGTAGTTATGCTGTCAAAGGACCAATCGCCTTTCCCTCCCTCCTTTGTGGAATTATCCTTGCACAATACCCTGATATCCTTGTGGCAAGAGATACAACTTACAAAAGAGCTCCTGCCCTTGGCTTGCACTACAAACTGTTTCAGGGATCTCATGCTCCAGATATTGTCATAACATCAGCTGAGACATCGTCTGTGAAGACCCAGTCCAAGCCATCTGATGTCATAGCTGTTTTAAAAGAGACTTGCAAAGAGCTGGATGCTAGGAAAAAGACCCTAGAAATCCTAATTGCCAGGTTAGAAAAGGAGGAAGATGAAGGAAACAGAAGGGAAGAAGGTGTAGAAGCTGAAGGTCATCTCAACATTGAAGAAACTAGCTCCTCTGAGTCTGATGACAGTGCTTAAAGGTTGGTTGCTGTTTGGTGGTGTTGCTGGTTGGTGCTGATATCTGGTGGAGTTTGGAAGTGTGTTCAGTTTTTTTTCTGCTGCTGCTCTTATTATTTGTTTTGGATAACTGTATAATCATTATGAACATGTATCTTTGGCCCATTTGTGGCTAAAGAGGGGGAGAATATTTTGGTACTTATTTAATTAGTACTTGCTCAATTAGACATTCTATTTTTCTGCAGTCATTTCTTTCTGCTGCTATCTATCTCTGATTGCTTAGGGTCTTTAGCTAAAACTCTGCCAAAGGGGGAGTTTGTAGTTGTTTAGGTATTGGCTTGCATTTTTGGTAAAACCCAAGTGTATGTGTGAATGTCATGACTGATGTCATAACATTCTAGTTTAGCTTGTACTGATTCATTAGGTACCTTTGCAGAAAAATATTGTCATTCAGGTACTGATGTTTATAAGTGTGTATCTGAGCATTTTGCAAAATGATCACATTTTCCTAAATCAGTAGACAGGTTCCTCAGATGTCATAACAGATGTTAAGACATCTTGTCCTGAACTAACAGGTTTGCAGGTTGGTTAATTCTGAGTTTTTTCAGGAAAATAACTCAGTCTTTCCAGAACAGAATCCTGCGTTTTCTGAGGGTTAACCTAGCTCAACCCTAACCTGGTTAATAAAGTCCTGTGACCTAGTCTTAAGGTCAAACGGAATTAACCCTAGGTTTTTGTGGAAACCCTAACTGAAGTTGCAGCTGCTATATATTCAACAGAGCTGCTGTTTGCAAGTAATCCCTTTTTGGTCAGAAGATCATTTGTAAACTGTATAGGTTTAATTATTGTACTCCAAGCAATTATCATTGTGATAAGTGACTTGGAATAGGTTTTTAATTGTAAGGGTTGTGTAGCACTCAAAGCTTTGAAGCAAGAGTGTTTGAATGTTTCTTAACTAAAGCTGTGAAGCAGAGTCAAGTTAAGTTGTGTATCACTCAAAGCTGTGAAGCAAGAGTGGGTGTGTTACTTGATTAAAAAGCTGTGAAGCTTAATCAAGTGTATGTTTTTGAAGAGTGTCTTCATCAATTCATTAGTCAAATTGTTTTATGTATCACTGCTGTGATTGAGGGGGAGTGAGTAGGAACTCAGGTTTAAGTTGTACTTAGATTGAAATTGCATTGGGTAGGTCTTAAGTGAAGGAGATAAACTGGTTGGTTTATTCCTGAATTAACATCTCTTATAGTGGATTTCCTCCCTGGCTTGGTAGCCCCCAGAGTAGGTGTTGTTGCACACTGAACTGGGTAAACAATTGACTGTGTTCTTTATTGTTTTTGTATTTACTGTCATATAGTAAGTCAGATACGGTGTCCTAACATTGAACGTGACATTGAGTATCTGCAGCCAGAATTTCAAAATTGTTCAACTGATGCCCTTAAGGCGTTACATGAAAGGAAATACTGAAAAGTAAATAAAACTGGAAAGGAAATAATCAAAGGATAGTCAGTGCTCCCATGGTCTCTTCTTCTCGGTGCGGACATAGTCATTGAGAATCCGCTTGTTCTCCAGCTGCCTAGTCAACTTCTGGATCTTCTGCTCTTCCTCGTTGAACTTTTCTCGGTAAGAATCCCGTTCTTCTCTCAGTTGCATCCAAGACATTTTCAGTGCCCCAATGTCAGTGGGCATGTAAGGATGGAGGATGGTCGGAAGAACCCCTTCTTCATTAGCAACTTCAACAATGATAAGCCGGACGGCTTCATACGGCATACCAAGCTTTTGGGCACGGATACAAACCCATCTGAGATATGGCTCCATTGGCAGAGAAGTCTTTGGACCCAGCTATGATACGGTGGGAGAACTGACTTGAGTTTTGCGTTTGTATTCGCACTTGTTCGGTTTAGCAAGAGTCGCCACCGACTTTTTATTTTATCCTAAAAGAAAGGTTAAAAAGCACAGGAAAAAACCTTTTGAGATGTTTCGTGGGTTCGGGGGGGTAGATTATAGAAAGGGAAGGTATTAGAACCCTTTCTATCCATGGTTATCCATGGGCTCTTAGTTACTTGTTTAGATCACTTGCCTTTGATTTTCAATTGTTTGAAATGGTGGTGTGTGTGTGTGTTTGAAAATGTTTTTGAAATAGATGCCTTGTCTTAGGCAACCAATGTAATGACTCGTGTTTGAGTGTTTACAAAGGTGTGTATCTTTTCGAAAAGATGTTTCAAATGTTTTTTGGAAGTTGTTTTGAAAGTGTATTGTGGAGTGTGGTTTTGAAAAGTAGGCAAGCTTTTTACAAGTTTGATTCAAGTAACTAAGAGTTGTCTACCCCTAAATTTACTCAAAGGTTTTTTCTCATGTTTTAACCCTTTTAGCAATTTTGTTCCATCATTGTATTTGGTGGACAATCTTGCGTTTAGGATGTTTAACGGGACAGGCGCGTGTCATCGTATGGACCATGAATGCAATGGTGCCAAGTGTCTTTGGAAATTTTTCTTGAAGGGACTATGATCATTTTGATAGGCAACTTTCGAAAGCGTCATCGAGGGACTACGATCATTTGAATTGTTTTGCCAAAGATACTCAACGTGCAAGCATGGCCCATTTTGGAAGGCAACAAGCGGGATTACCCTAGGGGTGCAAGTGTGATTGTGTATTGATTTCATGTATTTGTCTTGTATTAGGTTATCTAGCATTTGATTTTATGTACATACAAACCCTAGGTCTAACCATGGTATATTTGAAAGCGATAAATTGCGGGAATTTAAAGTCCACGCTATTACAAATAAGTATCCGGGAGTGGGGGTACAAATTTACAAATGGGGATGAGACTTAAATAGGAGAGTAGTGTCCAAATAATTACAACCAAATTGAATTGCGATCTCAAATGTAATATGTATCAAATGTACAAGATAAGCAAATGTAAACGTATCAATGTATTTGTGTATTGTAAACGTGTAAGTGTATGTGTAAATGTATTAAGATAATCAAATATGTATTGTAAATGTGTTTGTGTAGGTGTATGTTTTATTTACAAGTGAAATAAAAATAAATAAATAAAGTTAATTTGGATATTTCGGGTTTAGGGCAAAAACCCTAATTTTGCTAAATAAAAGGTATTTATTATTTAATACATATAATATTTATTAATTATGTACAAAAAATAAATAAAAGGAAGTATATTGTAAAAAAGGTATTTTTAAGATCATATATTAATAAAATAAAAAAAATGTATTATTTTTCTATATTCATCCTAAATATTTAATAAAAGATAGATAAGTATTTATATTATTTACTAAATATATTAAATATGTACAAAAATAACAATATTTATTATTTACAAAAAAAAGTATATTTTTTAAGAAAATATTTTCAAAAGATAAAATAAAATAAAATCAGAAAATAAAAGGTATTTGCATTATTTTTAGTATTTTAAATCAAAGGTATTATATATATTTATTTACACATATAACTAAATGAAACAAATAAATATCAAATAAAATGCAAAAAATGTGAGAAAAATATTTTTAATGTTTTTTCATGTTTGGATAAAAATATAAAATCAAAATCAAAAGGAAAAAATCAAAAATAGCAAATATATCAAGCAATGGGCCAGGGGGTGTATATGAAATAAAGTGGTGCAAAAAGGAAATCAAGACAGGCCCAGCCCAAAGGTGGTTGTCTTCAACCTCCAGCACCTTCAAACACAAAAAAGCGCGTGTTTCCCATTGTCCCTGCTATCTCTTGATCCTTTGACTTTTAGCACAAACTCAAAACATAAAAAATGTCAAGCATCAAACCACGAATCCATACATACCAAGAACTTGATCTAACTCTCAGAAATGAGAGAGAATTTCTTCTCCCCCAATTCCTGACCTAGTTTTTTTCAGATGTTCAGATTCAAAATACTCTTAGCACACATAATATAAATGCAAAGTGATTATATGTGTAGCTTCAAGGCCATGAGTAGAGCAATTTTCATTCACAAACCTAAGCCTAACTCTTCCTAGATTGAGAGATAGAAGTCCATGAACTTACCTGTTCAGATTGGATCGTGTATGATAATGGAGGCACTTTCAATGTAATGTGAGGACTTGTACAGCTTACTTGAAGTTCAGGGATGCTTCTCCAATGCTTGGTGTGCTTTGAATCTTGCTGAATCACTCCATGGAAGTCAACCTGCAAGAGAGAAAAGTGAAAATGGCAAATGATGCTATGGCTGTTACAGTCTGCTTCCAAGGCTTAGGGTAGTTAGTATGGATGGTAGGGAATGTGTATGAAGTGGTTTGGGTGAAAGTGCACGATGGAAATGAGCTGTGGAAGTCAATATGCAGAAGATGCCCTGTTTTGCCACAAAATTGTGTTTTGATGGATGAGGGAGTTTTAGGGATGGCTTGGTCGTGTTTCAGCTTAGTTATGATGTTTTGAATGTGTTCACAAACTTTGCTTAGGCTTGTGTTGGCAGAAAATGTGAGTTGTGATTAGTTATGCCAAGTTGCTTCTTTTCTAAGTCAAAAATACCAAGTTGAGTTACAAGCTTATGCCGGCCCCCTAAACATGCTGCCTCAATCCCTCTTGATCAGTGTGATATGTCCATGCCTTTTTGCCTCAGAGATTTGCTTTGGTACTTCTTGGATGTGCTTTTGACATAAAGTCACACTTTACAAGAATGGATAAAATGCTTTTTCTATATATGGATTAATTTGGCATGTAATGGTTAAACGCATAAGATAAGTCTTGAACACAAAGGGTTTGCATTAAATTATTGAGTGTAAATGAGATTAGAAGCCTGTAATGTAGCTTGCACATGCTGAGTTTGAAAATGCACAAGTTATGAACATGGAAATGGCTCATGAACAAAGTGACTTTTGCCCATATTGACAAATTCGATTCTCCCTAACCACAAGGGTGTTTGAGAAGTTCTTGGACATTTTGGAAAGCTTGGAATGCTTACTACAATGCATCTTTATAATGCAAGTTGAAATTCCAAGTGGAAGCAGGTGAAAAGTGGCCATGAAGTTAGGCAAAAATCCTGCCTAGAATAGGTCAAAATTTTTCTAAGTTAAGAATGTTTTGCACCCTTGTTCCAAAAATCATAACTTGAGCTACAAGCTTCTTTTGAGGAAACTTTGTGAATCAAAGTTGTAGATTTTGAAATGGAATATAACTTTCATGTTTTGAGTTTTCCTTGAATCCAAATGTATCTTGATGAAAAAATGGGACAAAGTTAGGAAAAAATTAGGAATTTTCATAACTTAGAAAATTTCTAAGTTATGAAAATTCTTCATTTCAAACCCTAATTTTGTAATTCTTGATTTCTTGATGAAAAAGTTTCATGATTTGACATGTTTTGATGAAAAATGAATCTTGACACTTGATTTTGACCACAAAGTCAAAGTTTGACTTTTCAGTATACAGTCAAACTGGCTCAGTTGACTGGAAAATTCATCTGTCAATCTTGTGCATTTGGGATCTTTTGAACTTGTTGAACATGTCAAGACAATGCCATTGAGTCCTTGAGTCCATATGTGAGCTTGGTTTGCCATTGGCTAGGTCAAACAGTCAAAAATTGCCTTTGTGCAGTCAAAACCTTAAAAATGACCATTTTGCCCTTTTGGTGATCTGATCAAATTTCTTGTGGAATTGTGATCCAAACTTGACCAAATGGTTCATATGAGTTCATAATGTTGATGTGGGTCAAAAATCATGAGGTTTGACTGTCAATTGACCATATTTGACTTTTTCCCCAATACAGCTGATTTCTAGGTCAACTGTCCAATTGACTGGGCAAAGATTGGAATCAAGGCCTGAAATTTGGTATGGATAAACTTGTGAGTTCAACATGAAGCATGAAAGTCATCTTGGGAATTTTAGGTCAAAACATCATTGTGCAAACACAAACCCTAATTTGGGTCAACAGTGCAAGGAGGAGTCTTGAGCAGAGCAAACCCTAACTGGATCTTGAGCTCCAAGGGTCTTGGGGTGAGAAAATGTTGAGGAAATGGGAGGGCAAATTTTGGGGTACAACAGTTGCCCCTGTTCAATCTTCTTGAACTTGGAGAGTTAGATTGGCAAGTTTGCCTTTCGCGACTCGAGGGTAAAAGGAGATTGGACACTAGAGTGCCCGGAAATTTGCACTCGCATGCTAGAGTATCAGCAATGTGATGGCAGGAATGGGCTTATAGATGCCATTTGGAGATATGGTGGATAGGAGGATGGGCTTATAGATGCCATCGGGGGTGTGACAGAACCTTATCGGGAATGGGCTTATAGATGCCATTTGGAAGTGTTGATCGCGTAAGAGATTACTTAGCGAGAACTTGCGTACTTTGGGAAAGAAAGATGGTTTCCTGGCTTGTTACAGGTGTTGATCTTCAAACTCTTCATGCAGATATGCCCTGGCTAGATACAGGTATCGAATCCGGAACTTCAAAAGGTTGATCGAGATAGCTTTCCTGGCTGGATACAGGTGTCGAATCTCTAAACTCTTCATGCAGATGTGCCCTGGCTAGATACAGATGTCGAATCTACAATCAGATACTCACAGATATGCCCTGGCTGGATACAGGAATCAAATCTGGAATTGTTGTCTACAGATATGCCCTGGCTGGATACAGGTATCGAATCTCTAAACTCTTCATGCAGATGTGCCCAGGCTAGATACAGGTGTCGAATCCATAATCAAATACTCACAGATATGCCCTGGCTGGATACAGGAATCGAATCTGGAATTTGTCGTCTTCAGATATGCCCTGGCTGGATACAGGTATCGAATCTGGAATTTGTCGTCTTCAGATATGCCCTGGCTGGATACAGGTATCGAATCTGGAATTTGTCGTCTTCAGATATGCCCTGGCTGGATGCAGGTATCGAATCTGGAATTGCGTCCACAGATATGCCATGGCTGGATATAGGAATCGAATCTGGAACTTTTAAAAGGTTGGCAGAGATAGCTTTCTTGGATGGATACAGGTATAAACCTCTGACCTGAGAATGAAAGATAATTTCCTGGCCTGTTACAGGGGTTGATCTTCAAACTCTTCACGCAGATATGCCCTGGCTAGATACATGGATCGAATCTACAATCAATCGCTCACAGATATGCCCTGGCTAGATACAGGTATCGAATCTGGAATTGCGATAGTTGATAGTAATCATCTTTGGATTGACCCTTTTCCTGAAAAAGGCAAAACATTAGTCATATGCAATGTCATGATGTATGAAATGTATGATGTCATGATGCTCAAGAATAAATGAGATTGTGTGATATGATGCGTATATGCATGCGTCATGATGTATAAAATGTGAAATGTCTATGAATGTGTTTTCTTCTAGGAAAACAAATCCTTGACAATGTCGGGAGTTTGTTGAATCCTGGGCTGATGTCGAAGAGTAGAGTTCTTCGCTTCCGCTGGGGATGATGGTTGCAAGAATAAACCGGCAGGAGAAGATGACTCCGTCGGGGAATAAACTTGTTGGAGAAATTACTCTGCAGGGAATTACTCTGTGGGAAGAGATACTTTGCTGAGGTTTTGATGAGAGCTCCGCTGGGGATTCCACTGATATGTTATGTTGGGGAACTTGATGAACTCCGCTAGGGATAAAAGAATCTCGAATGCTGATGGGAATTAGATTCTGTAAGGCTCTCTGGTTGGGGATTACAAGAATCTTTTGAGTTTGAGAAGGAACCGGTGTAGGGTTTCCTGATGATGAGTCCGTGTAAAACTGCATCTTCCAATAGGTGATGAAGGAATTGTTGAACACTTTTGACATTCGAATGCCCCAAGTGATGATGAAGGAGACTCTTTATGTAGATAATTTCCTGGCTTGTTACAAGTGTTGATCCTCAGTCTCTTCATGCAGATATGCCCTGGCTAGATACAGGTATCGAATCCACAATCAAATGCTCACAGATATTCCCTGGCTAGATACAGGAATCGAATCTGGAATTGGTCGTCTACAGATATTCCCTGGCTGGATACAGGAATCGAATCCGGAAGTTGTCGTCTACAGATATGCCCTGGCTAGATACAGGAATCGAATCTCTAAACTCTTCATGCAGACATACCCATGCTAGATACAGGTGTCGAATCCACAATCAATCACTCACAGATATGCCCTAGCTAGATACAGGAATAGAATCTGGAATTTGTAATCTACAGATATGCCCTGGCTGGATACAGGTGTCGAATCTGGAAATTATCGTTTACAGATATGCCCTGGCTAGATACAGGAATCGAATCTCTAAACTCTTCATGCAGACATGCCCTGGCTAGATACAGGTGTCGAATCCACAATCAATCACTCACAGATATGCCCTGGCTAGATACAGGAATCGAATCTGGAATTTGTGATCTACAGATATGCCCTAGCTGGATACAGGTGTCGAATCTGGAAATTGTCGTTTACAGATATGCCCTGGCTAGATACAGGAATCGAATCTCTAAACTCTTCATGCAGACATGCCCTGGCTAGATACAGGTGTCGAATGTACAATCAGTTACTCACAGATATGCCCTGGCTAGATACAGGAATTGAATCTGGAATTTGTTGTCTACAGATATGCCCTGGCTGGATACAAGTGTCGAATCTCTAAACTCTTCATGCAGACATGCCCTGGCTAGATACAGGTGTCGAATCTACAATCAGTTACTCACAGATATGCCCTGGCTAGATACAGGAATCGAATTTGGAATTTGTTGTCTAAAGATATGCCCTGGCTGGATACAGGTGTCGAATCTCTAAACTCTTCATGCAGATATTCCCTGGCTAGATACAGGTGTCGAATCCACAATCAATCACTCACAGATATGCCCTGGCTAGATACAGGAATCGAATCTGGAATTTGTGATAGTTGATCTGTTGGTGGTTGTAATTTCCAGCAGGTGATGAAGGAAACTTTGGCCACTTTTGACATTCGAATGCCCCAAGTGGTGATGAAGGAATCGTTGAACACTTTTGACATTCGAATGCCCCAAGTGGTGGTGACGGAGACTTGCCCCAGGTTACTCTACAATTGAGAGATTTTGTTGAAATCTTGACTGGACTGCCCCAGGTTAACTGATCTTTGAAAGATCTGTTGAAACCTTGACTGGACTGCCCCAGGTTAACTGAATAGTGACATATGATGCCCCTTGTTGATAGGAGTTTCGTTAATGGAAGTGTCATCCTTTTGAAGTGATTTTTTGTTCGCTGAGAGAGTTTTCGTTCCTCCGAACATTCGCTGTATGAATTTCTTCGCTGTCAAACAAATAGTCAAATGCAAACAGTGATATTCAAGCAATGCAAAGTTTATGTTTGTCTCGATGTTTTGAAAAATGCGTTTTTAGCAGAAAAGTTTTCATAAGACAAGTTCAACACAAGATTTTAGAGCAAAGCCTCACAGGAGTCAGGATACCTTTTGTAACAGTATGTTTTCGAACTAACCCATGCTTCAATTAGGACTTTTGAAGGGTTATAACATGGCTTGGTTCACGGTTTAAGAAACAAAGGATAAAGGCTCAAAGTGTATTTGTACCCACCCACTCTTCGTGATGTTATTCAATCCTAAGCTCAGTTAATTGTGCGTCGTACTCTATTCGAGTTTGGAACGACTTTTTGGGTGATGGTTCACCAATTGAATTTGGGGAGACAGTCATCATCTCCTTTTTTCTTTTGCAACATTTTTCATGTTGATGAGGATTTGTAATGACCTCTCTATTTTGATTTTGATTTGGTATCCCTAACTTTTTCCTGACTGTCTCTGTTTTTGAGATCACAGTCAGCGGGATGCCCCAGCTTTCTTAAGCCTCCTTTACAGGTTTTGTCTTAGTGGGCTTTTTTTTTTGAGAGGTTGACTGCCTATGTGATAGAGACCATCACTGTCTTTTGATTCCAGAGGAATGCTTTTGATGTCATTCGTTGTATTACGAATTGAGAGTTCGCGATTTTAATGCGCACCTTTTTTGAATTAACTGAGAGACTACCCTGCCCCAGGTTTATATCAAAGGTTTTGATTTGTTTAGAACAGAAAACTCCTACTTCTTTGGCTCGAAGGGGTTGACTAGGGATTATCTTCCTTATAACTCCAGTGTTTGGGAATTGAAAGAAATGCCTGTACATCATCAGCAAGGTCTGTTCAAAAGCATATTGTATGAGATTATGGTATTGTTTCGTCATCCTCCCTCTAAAGGCTTGCAGCTTTTTATCAAGAGTTAAATATCATAAAGAAAACACAAGAGTAGTGAAAACGAATGGATGAATTCAAGACAAATATATGCAATGCATTAATGAAACAGAGTTTAACATCAACAGTTAATTGTTTGAAAACAAAAGAAATTACAACTTCGAAAATTCAAATGAAGCAAAAGTCTTTCAGTTTGAGCTTTGTCACATCAGGTGGAGAACTCCTCAACGGAAGATTTTCATCTCGCCGTCTGACATGAATCTCAGCACTCCAATGTCAATCAGATCTTGAATCTTGTTCTTCAAGGCCCAACAGTCGTCGGTGTCGTGTCCCGGGCTGTAGGAGTGGTAAACACAAAATGCGTCGGGATGATAGTTAAGAGCGGAGGTATTGGGCTTCCGAATAGGATCCCTCAAAGCAGTCAGATTGACCTCCAACAAGCGTTCCAGAATCAGAGATGATGGTATGTCAGTCTCCGTGAACTATCTTCCTGACGTATTTTGACTACGTCGATTACCCCGTTGATGCTGGCGAGGTTGTTGATGGGCTTGTGACCCTGAAGCAAGCAAAGGAGCCTTCCCTTTGTCTTCTTGAGTGGATGGGGGTTGAGTGGTGACTTGCTCTTCAACCTCAGATGTTTGCCCCAGTTGGTTGTTCCGAAGCAGTTGGTTGACAAGAACTCTGAGTTCCTCTTGTCTTTGAGACAAATCCTGGATGAGAGCCATCTGGCCCACTAGCTGCCCCATCACTTGGATCCTCAATGTTGCCAAATAAAACTGTAGTTCCCCCAGCTGATCACTCCTGGCATTGTTTGAAGTCTCCTGGACCAAGCCCTTTGTGAGGAGAGCTTTCATTTCTTCTTGCCCCAGTGACAGGTTCAAGAACATTTCCTGCAGCTGAGCAGTCTGGTCCTGGATATCCTTGACAGTCCTCTCTAGAGCCATCTCTTACTGAAATAAACAGTATGAGAGTAAGGAAACCTGAAAAAGGAAAAACTGTCAAGATGCAATGCATGATATGTGGATGCATGCTTTCAAGGATCTCTTGGGGTAAACACAAGAGAATGTTAGAGGTTGAACTTCGATCTTTGATTGGAGATCTTTGCCCCGGTGGATGTCTTTCCACGAGAATCAAGCTCACCATGTCAAGTGGGTCATAGCCCCTGATTCAAGTTGTTGCACTTGATCTTTGATGGCATTTGTTTAGAGGAGAAACCTCTTGCCCTTTGGTAGACGTCTGGTTCAACGTAACCCTGCATCAAAAGAACCTTCGAGATCCTTGAAATGGTTATTGAAAAATGCTATGGTATGATGTCATGATGTTATGTACATGCATGCGAAAGCAAGTGAGTGTATATACAGGTAATCATATTCACACAAAGCAAACAAGTCCTTAGGTTTAGGCTTGCATGGGGTTGTAGGTAAGTACCCTCTTTCAGTTTCGTTGGTTAAGACCTGTCCTATCAAAAGTAACCGGGTTCTAGAGGATCTCAATATCATTGACTACCCTCAATCGGTCATAAATCCAGCATCGCAATCTTTTCTTGCGGCCAGAACCATCGCGAGAGTTTAGCCTCAATGAGTGTAGCATACTGCTACTGTTCTATGGCCAAGTTGGGTCAATTTAGGGTTCTAAGGTCGGTTGGTGCTTAATGACTCCTTAGAAGACCCATATTCTCCTCGTTGCAAACACAAGGGATATCGGTACAGACTAAGGCGTCACACCAACGTAGCCACTGCTTCACCCATGTCGGTATACGCCGGACAGGTCCCTCACAACTTATGCTACCTAAAAGGGTATTCCCCAGATCCGGGTTAGGATCTATGAAACTCCGATGCAAAGCCCATAAATATAAAAGAAAACAAAGCAAGCAATTGAAAACAAATGTGATCTAAATCCTAAGGTAACCCCACTTTTTAAGTTATCCCCAGCAGAGTCGCCAGTTCTGTGATACGGTGGGAGAACTGACTTGAGTTTTGCGTTTGTATTCGCACTTGTTCGGTTTAGCAAGAGTCGCCACCGACTTTTTATTTTATCCTAAAAGAAAGGTTAAAAAGCACAGGAAAAAACCTTTTGAGATGTTTCGTGGGTTCGGGGGGTAGATTATAGAAAGGGAAGGTATTAGCACCCTTTCTATCCATGGTTATCCATGGGCTCTTAGTTACTTGTTTAGATCACTTGCCTTTGATTTTCAATTGTTTGAAATGGTGGTTTGTGTGTGTGTGTTTGAAAATGTTTTTGAAATAGATGCCTTGTCTTAGGCAACCAATGTAATGACTCGTGTTTGAGTGTTTACAAAGGTGTGTATCTTTTCGAAAAGATGTTTCAAATGTTTTTTGGAAGTTGTTTTGAAAGTGTATTGTGGAGTGTGGTTTTGAAAAGTAGGCAAGCGTTTTCCAAGTTTGATTCAAGTAACTAAGAGTTGTCTACCCCTAAATTTACTCAAAGGTTTTTTCTCATGTTTTAACCCTTTTAGCAATTTTGTTCCATCATTGTATTTGGTGGACAATCTTGCGTTTAGGATGTTTAACGGGACAGGCGCGGGTCATCGTATGGACCATGAATGCAATGGTGCCAAGTGTCTTTGGCAATTTTGCTTGAAGGGACTATGATCATTTTGATAGGTAACTTTCGAAAGCGTCATCGAGGGACTATGATCATTTGAATTGTTTTGCCAAAGATACTCAACGTGCAAGCATGGCCCATTTTGGAAGGCAACAAGCGGGATTACCCTAGGGGTGCAAGTGTGATTGTGTATTGATTTCATGTATTTGTCTTGTATTAGGTTATCTAGCATTTGATTTTATGTACATACAAACCCTAGGTCTAACCATGGTATATTTGAAAGCGATAAATTGCGGGAATTTAAAGTCTACGCTATTACAAATAAGTATCCGGGAGTGGGGGTACAAATTTACAAATGGGGATGAGACTTAAATAGGAGAGTAGTGTCCAAATAATTACAACCAAATCGAATTGCGATCTCAAATGTAATATGTATCAAATGTACAAGATAAGCAAATGTAAACGTATCAATGTATTTGTGTATTGTAAATGTGTAAGTGTATGTGTAAATGTATTAAGATAATCAAATATGTATTGTAAATGTGTTTGTGTAGGTGTATGTTTTATTTACAAGTGAAATAAAAATAAATAAATAAAGTTAATTTGGATATTTCATGTTTAGGGCAAAAACCCTAATTTTGTTAAATAAAAGGTATTTATTATTTAATACATATAATATTTATTAATTATGTACAAAAAATAAATAAAAGGAAGTATATTGTAAAAAAGGTATTTTTAAGATCAAATATTAATAAAATAAAATAAATGTATTATTTTTTTATATTCATCCTAAATATTTAATAAAAGATAGATAAGTATTTATATTATTTACTAAATATATTAAATATGTACAAAAATAACAATATTTATTATTTACAAAAAAAAGTATATTTTTTAAGAAAATATTTTCAAAAGATAAAATAAAATAAAATCAGAAAATAAAAGGTATTTGCATTATTTTTAGTATTTTAAATCAAAGGTATTATATATATTTATTTACACATATAACTAAATGAAACAAATAAATATCAAATAAAATGCAAAAAATGTGAGAAAAATATTTTTAATATTTTTTCATGTTTGGATAAAAATATAAAATCAAAATAAAAAGGAAAAAATCAAAAATAGCAAATATATCAAGCAATGGACCAGTGGGGTGTATATGAAATAAAGTGGTGCAAAAAGGAAAACAAGACAGGCCCAGCCCAAAGGTGGTTGTCTTCAACCTCCAGCACCTTCAAACACAAAAAAGCGCGCGTTTCCCATTGTCCCTGCTATCTCTTGATCCTTTGACTTTTAGCACAAACTCAAAACATAAAAAATGTCAAGCATCAAACCACGAATCCATATATACCAAGAACTTGATCTAACTCTCATAAATGAGAGAGAATTTCTTCTCCCCCAATTCCTGACCTAGTTTTTCTTAGATGTTTAGATTCAAAATACTCTTAGCACACATAATATAAATGCAAAGTGATTATATGTGTAGCTTCAAGGCCATGAGTAGAGCAATTTTCATTCACAAACCTAAGCCTAACTCTTCCTAGCTTGAGAGATAGAAGTCCATGAACTTACCTGTTCAGCTTGGATCGTGTATGATAATGGAGGCACTTTCAAGGCAATGTGAGGACTTGTACAGCTTGCTTGAAGTTCAGGGATGCTTCTCCAATGCTTGGTGTGCTTTGAATCTTGCTGAATCACTCCATGGAAGTCAACCTGCAAGAGAGAAAAGTGAAAATGGAAAATGATGCTATGGTTGTTACAGTCTGCTTCCAAGGCTTAGGGTTGTTTTTATGGATGGTAGGGAATGTGTATGAAGTGGTTTGGGTGAAAGTGCACGATGGAAATGAGTTGTGGAAGTCAATATGCAGAAGATGCCATGTTTTGCCACAAAACTGTGTTTTGATGGATGAGGGACTTTTAGGGATGGCTTGGTCATGTTTCAGCTCAGTTATGATGTTTTGAATGTGTTCACAAACTTTTCTTAGGCTTGTGTTGGCAGAAAATTTGAGTTGTGATTAGTTATGCCAAGTTGCTTCTTTTCTAAGTCAAAAATGCCAAGTTGAGTTACAAGCTTATGTCGGCCCCCTAAACATGCTGCCTCAATCCCTCTTGATCAGTGTGATATGTCCATGCCTTTTTGACTCAGAGATTTGCTTTGGTACTTCTTGGATTTGCTTTTGACATAAAGCCACACTTTACAAGAATGGATAAAATGCTTTTTCTATATATGGATTAATTTGGCATGTAATGGTTAAACGCATAAGATAAGTCTTGAACACAAAGGGTTTGCATTAAATTATTGAGTGTAAATGAGATTAGAGGCCTGTAATGTAGCTTGCACATGCTGAGTTTGAAAATGCACAAGTTATGAACATGGAAATGGCTCATGAACAAAGTGACTTTTGCCCATATTGACAAATTCGATTCTCCCTAACCACAAGGTTGTTTGAGAAGTTCTTTGACATTTTGGAAAGCTTGGAATGTGTACTACAATCCATCTTTGTAATGAAAGTTGAAATTCCAAGTGGAAGCATGTGAAAAGTGGCCATGAAGTTAGGCAAAAATCCTGCCTAGAATAGGTAAAAAAATTTCTAAGTTAAGAATGTTTTGCACCCTTGTTCCAAAAATCATAACTTGAGCTACAAGCTTCTTTTGAGGAAACTTTGTGAATAAAAGTTGTAGATTTTGAAATGGACTATAACTTTCATGTTTTGAGTTTTCCTTGAATCCAAATGTATCTTGATGAAAAGATGGGACAAAGTTAGGAAAAAATTAGGAATTTTCATAACTTAGAAAATTTCTAAGTTATGAAAATTCTTCATTTCAAACCCTAATTTTGTAATTCTTGATTTCTTGATGAACAAGTTTCATTATTTGACATGTTTTGATGAAAAATGAATCTTGACACTTGATTTTGACCAAAAAGTCAAAGTTTGACTTTTCAGTATACAGTCAAACTGGCTCAGTTGACTGGAAAATTCATCTGTCAATCTTGTGCATTTGGGATCTTTTGAACTTGTTGAACATGTCAAGACAATGCCATTGAGTCCTTGAGTCCATATGTGAGCTTGGTTTGCCATTGGCTAGGTCAAACAGTCAAAAATTGCCTTTGTGCAGTCAAAACCCTAAAAATGACCATTTTGCCCTTTTGGTGATCTGATCAAATTTCTTGTGGAATTGTGATCCAAACTTGACCAAATGGTTCATATGAGTTCATAATGTTGATGTGGGTCAAAAATCATGAGGTTTGACTGTCAATTGACCATAGTTGACTTTTTCCCCAATACAACTGATTTCTAGGTCAACTGTCCAATTGACTGGGCAAAGATTGGAATCAAAGCCTGAAATTTGGTATGGATAAACTTGTGAGTTCAACATGAAGCATGAAAGTCATATTGGGCATTTTAGGTCAAAACATCATTATGCAAACACAAACCCTAATTTGGGTCAACAGTGCAAGGAGGAGTCTTGAGCAGAGCAAACCCTAACTGGATCTTGAGCTCCATGGGTCTTAGGGTGAGAAAATGTTGAGGAACTGGGAGGGCAAATTTTGGGGTACAACACCAGCTCATATGGATCAGATATGTGAACTCTATCCAAAGCCCTTATGAATCTGCGGCGTTGCTCATCGCTATCCCCTTGAAAATCAAAGATGATACTAGGCATTAGCAGCTCATGAGGTCCTTCTCTTCTGGCACGCCTAAACTAACATAAGGCCAAGCACGGGTTGTAAGAAATTCCTCCATTGGTTCCTATCAGGGGAACATTGGGGTATTCCCCACAGCGATCAATGATAGCCACCTCGTCCATACCCTTGATAGTCCAGATGATATTATTATGAGAGAGAGACATAACCTTATAAGCCCAGCCCATGCCTTCTTTATTCTTCAGCACTGATTTGGGGAGGTGTGAAATAAACCACCTCGCCAATAATGGAGCACAGCACATCAAGGTTCCCCGCTTTCGGGCAGTACGGGCATAAAGCTGATGAAGAATGTCACCCAAGAGAGTGGGTACAGGATTACGAGAGATGAAGATTTTCACCGCATTCACATCAACAAAAGAGTCAGAGTTCGGAAACAAAACTAAGCCATATATCAAAAGATCCAGAATATCCTCGAATGCCTTTAAGTCTAGACTATCTCAGAAATAATTAGCCTTACCAACCAAGAACTTAGTCAGAAAGCCCTTTGCTGCACTTCTAGTCTCCCAATTAGCCATTACCTCATCCTTTGTCAAATGAAGGGCTGAAGCAATCTCTTCGGGCCTAAGGATCTTCTCCCAACCAGTAAACGGGGTCTACTCCAGAATAGAGATACCGAGCACTCAGAGAACTCTTCTAGGGTGGGAACCAACTGGTAGTCTTGAAAAGTAAAGCAATGGTACACTGGATCATAGAATTGGACCAGGACACTCATCATCTGCTCGTCCAATTTGGAGGTGACCAAACTGAGAAGATAACCATGTCTTCTGATGAAGGAGGTAGTATCAGGCATCTTTGCAACCAAATCTTTAAGCATGGTGGGAACCTGGACAAAGTTGATCCAGATGGTATTCTTACGCATAGGCATCATGATGACCTACAAAACAGAACAAAGATGAATCCCTCCTGTCTTTGAAATAGGTTAGTCCAATGCAAGATGTATGCAATGTTATGATGTCATGATGTCATGATAGAAAGCACACCAGAAGTATCCACAAATAGCAAACATGGTAAAGGCACACAAGTCACACAGAGAGCCCTTAGATTCCAGGCTGGCAAGGAGCTTAGGTACTACCCTCTTTCAGTTCAGTTGGTTTAAACTTGTCCTAAAAATAGTAACCGGGTTATAGAGGATCTCAATATCATTAACTACCCTCAATCGGTCATAATTCAAGTTTAGCAATCTTTTCTTGCGGCCAGAATCATCGCGAGAGTTTAGTCTCAATGAGTGTATCATACTGTTATTGTTTTATGGTCAAGTTGGTCAATTTAAAGGTTCTAAGGTCAGTTGGTGCTAATTGACCCCTTAGAAGACCCATATTCTCCTCGTTCCAACACAAGGGGTATCGGTACAGACTAAAGTGTCACACCAACGTAGCTACTGCTTCAACCGTATCGGTCTACGCCATACAGTTCCCTCATAGTTTATTGCTACTTACCTAAAGGGTATCCCCAGATCCGGGTTGGGATCTATAGTAACTCCGATACAAGCCCATAAATATAAAGCATACAAAGCAGACAATTGAAATCACTGTGATCTAATCCTAAGGTACACCCCACTTATTATACGTCCCCAGCAGAGTCGCCAGTTCTGTGATACGGTGGGAAAGAACTGACTGTTTTTCGAATGCTGGTTCGTGTTTTGCGTTTAGTTTCGCAAAATGTCACGGTAAGCAAGAGTCGCCACTGTCTTTTATTTTATCCAACAAGGAAAGGAAAAAAGCACAGAAAAATTCCTTTTTCGAGATGTTTCTCGGGTCCGGGGGGTAGATTATAGAAAGGGAAGGTGTTAGCACGCTTTCTATCCATGGTTATCCATGGGCTCTTAGGTACTTGCTCAAAGCGTTTTCAAAATTTGCTTTTCTTTGTGTTTGTGGGTTTGAAAGAAGTTTTTGTTTCAAAGGTGTAAGTGCGAAAAGTTTTGTTTTGAAAGGAGCAAATACTTAAGAACCATCTACCTACTCGAAAAAGGAATCAATCTGTGCTAATGTCCTTTAGACAATTCTATCCCACTATTGATGAGTAGGTAGCCTCGTCGTTGGAGTTTAAGGGTCAATTCGATTAAGGGACGTGTGGTCACTAAAGCAATGTTAGGATGCCTTAGCGGTAACCCTAATGTCTTAGATCATTTTTCCGAGGCAACCGTTTCGAGGCAACTATGATCTTGGGACAAGAGGGCGACCTCTAAAACTTCCTATACTCAATGACCATGTTCGAAGGCAACCAAACGAGGTGTACCCTGAGAGTGCACATGTGCGAGTGTGTTGTTTTCAGTTAATTTTATCTTTGTACATGTTAATGGTGATCTATGTTGATTTTAGGTTAACATATTCAGTCTTGTCATGCATTCCTATTAACAAACATCTAACAGTTATATTTTGCATAAATAAATTGCGGAATTTAAATTACAAGGCGTCGGGTATTTACATCGCCAAAGACAAACCCTTGAAATTAAAATGCGGAAAGTAAATAAAGCGATGAAAAATGTTTAAAGTCCTATTAAACTATTACATTCCGGGAAACAGATACAATATTGAATAAAAATGGATCGCGTGCGAAAAATTAAATCGGGCGAGTTCTAGGGTTTTGACCCTTTGATTATTAAAGAAAGAATTTTTGGTTATTTTTTAATTGAAAAGAAATTAAATTAAGTTAAATTATTAAATCAACAAACTAATTAATTAATAAAAATATTTTTGGGTTTTTGATATTTAAAGAAATAAAAATAAATTAATCAAAGTTGATAAAACCTAATTATCTAAATTAATTTTAATTATTGCAAAAGATATTAAAGTTATTCCCTAATTAAACTAAATTAATTAAATTATTATTTATTAACAAAAATAAACTACTGAAAATTAATTTAAATAAGAAAATTATTTTTTGGTTTTTGATTTTATTAAGAAAAAAAGTTTGGTTGGTGGATTAAATAATAAAAATGATTAATCAAACAAATAAATAAAATAAATAAAAGAAAGAAATAGAAATACTCAGGGGGGTTTTGGGCCTGATCAGGGGGTTGATTAGCAATTTTGGTGGCCCAACATGCAGGCCTCGTTTGACTTCTGATTCCCTATGCATTGGTTGACTTGAGAGCATGATGGTCATCACATCTGGACCACCAGATCTGGCCTAGGGCCATCTGGCATATGATTGGGTGATAGTGTATGATGTGTTGCGCCCTTGGTATTGCATGGAATTACCTGTTGAAAAATAACACAAATGCATTGGGGGACATGGGATTCGAACTCAGGTCTTGTGAGTCACTGGACAGCGCCTCCACCACTCAACCACTATGCTTCAGTTGTCATTATATTAGGTAACAATAATAATATTGGAAATCAAATAAATTCCAAAAAATATAAAAAATAAAGCGCGAAGTTTGAATCAGCGAATAGGAGGGGGACGCGTCATCGTCTTCCTCGTTGAAACCTGGATATTTACCTGCGGATTTACATCCGCAGCTAAATCCGTATGTTTGTCTTATAATTAGTTCTAGGATATGAAAACACAATCCAAGACCAGGGTCATGTTCGTCTCCCTCCACTGATTACATCCATGTCCATTAATTGCACTGATTTTGCCTGAAAACAAAATACAAAAAACATGAACCCTAGATTCGGCTAGGGGGTTATAGGCCATATAAATACAATTGGCTAATGCAGAAAGCTTGCAAATTGAACAAGGATCATGAATATGCAAAGATTTTGTCAAAAAAAAATGCAAGAACATGGAGTTGCGATTTCAAATGAAAAGCGGTTTTCAGAGAGACTTACAGGGCTTTAGGGCGCGTATGGAGATTGATTATGGGTTGGTTCTGCTTCAAGGATGGTCCAGCAATTGATTCACGTTGAGTTTTGCCTTTGAATTCGTCTCTAGGAGTGATTTCAGTTTCAAGCTCTTTGCCAATTTTCTCAAGTTTGGTTTTTGTGTTCTTGCAGCTTCTAACCTCTAAAAATCATGCCTTTGCATTTTATATGTAATAAGGAGTGTATTAGGTCAACAATTTTGGACTGAATCCTTGTGCATTATGGCTTGGAGATTTGATTTGATCCTCCATTGAAAACTTTCCAAATTTGTCCAAAATCCATTTTTTTTGTTCATGATATGGTGAGATACGAATTTGATGCTGATCATGATGATAATTGAGACCTATAACAACCAAAAAGATCCTAAGTAATCAATATTTGGATTTTATTTGATTTAAATTGATTTAAAATGAATTAATTCAATAAAAAATCAAATAAAATAGAAAAATTAATAAATTGACACAAGGCTGAAGCTAGGACACGTGTGTAGTGTGACAAGATCAAATCAAGTGGAAAAGAATGGGCCCATTTGACAAAATTTGAAGTTTTGGGGATAGTTGACTTTTGGCAATTTTGCAAAAATTCCCAACTTCAACAATGCATAACTTCTTCAATTTTGAACTTTTGGAAGTTTTCTTGGACTTTTTAGAAATCTTGAGATGTCCTATAACCAACCCTTTTGGTCTCATCTCATTTTGATATTCCATGCTCAAGTTATAAGCTTTGGCAAAAAAGGTGTTTTTGTTGACTTTCAAAAATGACCTATAATGTCCAAATTTGTAACTTTTTGTGAGTGCATTTCTTGATCTTGGGGTATGAATATGAGAAAGTTATGCTTGGTCAAAGTTTAGTTGACTTTTCCTATAAAACCCTAATTTAGCAACTTTTGAGTCTTGATGAATTTTGAGCAATCCTTGATGAATCATGATCAACCCTTGATCAAATGATTAAATATCCTTCAAAATGAGAATGTTGACAAAAAATCTTGAAGTTTGACTGTATTTGGGTCACATTTGACTTTTGCCCTAACACAGTCGATTTTTGGACCTTTTGAGTATTTGACTGAGCAAACTTCCTCTGCAAGGTTTGAAATTTGACATGGATGAACTTGAGGGCATATTAGGACATTGGGGAGCACTTGAGGTCATTTGGATGCAAGGACCTTGATGCAACATAAAACCCTAATTTGAGATTGACTGCCTTAGGAGATAGCTTGACTGTCCAACTCTTGAGCAATCTTGAGCCACTTGGAGATTTTTCTTGCAATGTTTTGAGAAATATGAGAGGGAAAATTTTGGGGTACAACATCTGCCCCTGTTCAATCTTCTTCAACCTGAGGATATAGATTGGCTTTCGGGCCTTTCGTGATCCGAAGGTGGAAGATGATTGAACACTAGAGTGCCCAGAAATTTGCACTCGCATGAAGTGGTATCAGCCTGATGATGTCGGGAATGGGCTTACATATGACATTTGGAGGCTGTTGATAGGTGGTCTGAACTTCGATTGGAATAGGAATCAGGGAGATCTTATCGTCGATCTAACTGAACCAGGGAAGGTCTTGGATTAACTTTGACTGGATCGGCATCAGAAAAATCTTTAGGAATCGACTTAATTGGACCAGACAATGTCTTGGAATAACTTCAACTGGAATACGAATCAGGGAGATCTTATCGGCGATATGACTGAACCAGAGGAGGTCTTGGATTAACTTTAACTGGATCGGAATCATAAAAATCTTTAGGAATCGATTTAACTGGACCAGACAAAAGTGTTAAAATATCTTCAACTGGAGTACAAATCAGGGAGATCTTATCGGCGATCTGACTGAACCAGAGAAGGTCTTGGATTAACTTTGACTGGATCGGCATCAGAAAAATCTTTAGGAATCGATTTAACTGGACCAGACAAGAGTCTTGGAATAACTTCAACTGGAATATGAATCAGGGAGATCTTATCGGCGATCTGACTGAACCAGAGGAGGTCTTGGATTAACTTTGATTGGATCGGCATCAGAAAAATCTTTAGGAATCGATTTAACTGGACCAGACAAGGTCTTGGAATAACTTCAATTGGAATAGGAATCAGGGAGATCTTATCGGCGATCTAACTGAACCAGGGGAGGTCTTGGATTAACTTTGATTGGATCGGCATCAGAAAAATCTTTAGGAATCGATTTAACTGGACCAGACAAAAGTCTTGAAATATCTTCAACTGGAATACGAATCAGGGAGATCTTATCGGCGATCTGACTGAACCAGAGAGGGTCTTGGATTAACTTTTACTGGATCGGCATCAGAAAAATCTTTAGGAATCGATTTAACTGGACCAGACAAGAGTCTTGAAATATCTTCAACTGGAATACGAATCAGGGAGATCTTATCGGCGATCTGACTGAACCAGAGAAGGTCTTGGATTAACTTTGACTGGATTGGCATCAAAACAAATCTTTAGGAATCGATTTAACTGGACCAGACAAGGTCTTGGATTAACTTTGACTGGATCGGCATCAGAAAAATCTTTAGGAATCGATTTAACTGGACCAGACAAGAGTCTTGGATTAACTTTGACTGGATCGGCATCAGAAAAATCTTTAGGAATCGATTTAACTAGACCAGACAAGAGTTTTGGAATAACTTCAACTGGAATACGAATCAGGGAGATCTTATCGGCGATCTAACTGAACCAGAGGAGGTCTTCGACATAGCTGAGAACTTAACTGCATCTTTCCTGAAAGGTAAAGGTCGGTCATATGCAATGCATGATATGGATCAAGCAATGATGTTCTCAACATAAAGGAGATTGTATGGTATGATGCGTATATGCATGTATCATGATGTATGGAAATGTAATGTTTTAGCTGGGGAAAATAAATCTCGGATAGCTGCTGGAGATAAGAGTTGAATTCTTCGCTTCCCCTGGGGATGGTGAATGAAGGTGATTGCGAGAATAAACCTGCAGGAGAAGAGAACTCCGTTGGGGAATAAACTGATGAGGAGATCACTTTGTGGGGAAGAGATGCTTTGTTGAGGATTCCACTGATAAGCTCCGCTGGGGATGGATTACCGTTGCTAGTGATACTGAATCTGTTTAGGATTGAATTCCTGCTTGTGAAAGGAAAGAACTTTGTTGGGGATGATCTTCAGTTGCAACTTGCTGGGGATGACCTGTTAGACTCTTGTGGGGATAATCCTCTGAATTCTGCTGGGAATGATCCGTTGAACTTGGCTGGGGAGATTTATTTTTGTACTTCGTTAGGGGTAAACTTCCAGAGTCTACTAGGGATGATGCTTCAACTCCGTTGGGGAAGCTTTTTCAGACCGTGCTGGGGAAATATTGACTCCACTGGGGGTATCTTGTATTCTGCCGGGGAACATTCTTACACTCCGCTAGGGAATATTAAGATTGTCGGGGATATCAAGCCCTTTCTGATGGTAGATAAACTCTGCTTTGGGAGAGTATTACTGATTTGTGCATAGTTGCAAGTCTCAGCTGGGGGAGAGCTACCATTACTGTCTTACTTTGCAGGGAGTGAAGGTATCTTTAGCCATATTCTTCAGCTGAATTTACCTTGTACCTGGTGGATAGAGCAACTGTGCAGTTCGGACAATTCTTATTTCCCCTGTTTCTGATATTACCCGTAATCGTCTTTTGTTTCGCATGTAAATATTTATGAGTAGCAATTAATGTCAAATGCATATATCAAAAATGAACATTGGACGTTCTTTACAAAACAAAACAGATAAAGAAAAAACAGTTTGAAATTTGTCTGAAAATGAATTTGCATTGATTTGAAGTTTGGCCTATAAATAGGCGTTTTTGTACAAAGGCTGACGTCCTAGTAAGAGAACGCCGCCGAATAATAGAATTTACACAATTTGTAAAAAATAAACAAAACAACTATGTGAATAATCTCACTGGGTTCCAACTCTGTTATTGCCTTTATGTCCTCAAGCATCTCATCACTTTGCTGCTTGGTTAAAGATGAATCAGATTGATTAGTGTCGTCCGAGCTTAATAGTTGATACCGAAGTCTGGATGCAAGGTGATCCAATGATACATATTGTTACGCTTTGATCCCTAATTTTTTCCTGGACCGCCCTTTCGGGTTTTCAGTCCACCGGGATACCCTTTTTTGCCCAAGCCGCCTTTTCAGGTTTTCAACTTGTCGGGTGTGCAGATTTTTTCATTTTCATCCCTTACTTTTGCCCGAACCCTTTTTGTTCGCCGGGAAGCCCTTATTTTTGCCTAGGCCAGTCAACCTAGCGGGTCTTTGATTATGCGTAGTATCTTTTCACTATGTCTGCATTGACGGGGTGAGGAAGGTCGTCACCATCCATGATGGTTAGAATCATAGCTCCTCCTGAGAAAATGTTCTTAACCATAAATGGCCCTTCGTAAGTAGGGGTCCATTTTCCCCTGGGATCACCTTGAGGTAAGATAATGCGCTTGATTACCAGATCCCCAACTTGATACTCTTGTCGTCTAACTTTCTTGTTAAATGCCTTGATCATCCGTTTTTGGTACGTCTGACCATGACAAATAGCAGTAAGTCTCTTTTCATCGATTAAGTTCAGCTGATCAAGCTGGGTCTGAATCCAGCCATCTTCACTCAAACCTGCATCCTTCATGATTCGAAGAGAGGGTATCTGAACTTCAATGGGCAATACTGCCTCCATGCCATATACCAAGGAATAGGGTGTTGCTCCTGTTGACGTCCGTGCTGAGGTACGGTACCCATGAAGAGCAAATGGTAACATCTCGTGCCAGTCTTTGTAGGTCATTGTCATCTTCTGCACAATCTTCTTAATGTTCTTATTAGCCGCTTCTACAGCCCCATTCATCTTTGGCCGGTAAGGAGAAGAGTTGTGATGCTGTATCTTAAATTGCTCGCAGAGCTCGGTGATCATCTTATTGTTGAGATTGGTACCATTGTCTGTAATGATCCTCTCTGGTATACCGTATTGATAGATCAGACTGTGCCGAAAGAACCGTGCCACGACGTTCTTGGTTACAGTAGCAAAGGAAGCTGCTTCAACCCACTTCGTAAAATAATCAATTGCTACCAGGATGAAACGATGCCCGTTGGATGCTGTAGGTATGATCTCGCCGATCATATCAATGCCCCACATTGCAAAAGGCCACGGAGCTGTCAAGACGTTTAGAGGTACTGGAGGTATGTGCACCTTATCAGCATAGACTTGGCACTTGTGACACGTCCGAGAATGCTGATAACAGTCGGCTTCCATTGTGGACCAATAATATCCTGCCCGTAGGATTTTCTTTGCCATGGTGTTTCTACTGGAATGAGTCCCAAAAGCACCTTCATGCGACTCCGCCATGATCCTTTATGCTTCATTCTTATCCACACATCACAGTAAGGTGGAATCATGGTTATGCTTGTAAAGAATGCCATTGCTGATGAAGAACTTCGCTACGAACCTTCTCAGAAACTTCTTTTCATTAACAGATGCACCCTCAGGGTACTCCTGAGCCTCAAGGTATCTCTTCACCTCATGAAACCAGGGCTTTTCAGTTACCTCTTCAGTCTCAATATCACAGCAATGTGCAGGTTCGTCCAATCTTTTGATGATGACCCGGGGAGCCTTGTTGTCCCAATTGACTTTGAAAATAGAAGACATTGTAGCCAGCGCGTCCGCCAACTGATTCTCCTCTCTAGGGAAGTGTTCAAAGGTTATCTCCTCGAAGTGTGGAAGCAACGTCAACACAAACTCCTTGTAAGGAATCAGATTTGGATGTTTCGTATCCCACTCGCCTTTGATCTGACTGATCACGAGAGCGAAATCTCCGAAGACACTCAGAAACTTAATCCTTAGGTCAATTGCTGCTCGAAGACCCATGATGCATGCTTCATACTCTGCCATATTGTTGGTGCAGTTGAAACATAGTCGGGCGGTGAACGGAGTATGAGAGCCTTTAAGAGATATGATCACAGCGCTAATGCCATTACCCAAAGCGTTTAAAGCTCCATCAAAGTACATAGACCATCGGGATCCTTCCTCAGGTCCTTCATCCGGTCCAGGTGTCTCCCAATCAGTTACCAACATGATATTCTCGTCCGGGAATTCAAAGTTCATAGACTGGTAATCATCCACTGCTTGATGTGCCAAATGGTCTGCCAACACACTTCCCTTAATTGCCTTTTGGGTCGTATACTGGATGTCATACTCAGTCAAGATCATCTGCCATCTTGCTATTCTTTCGGACAAGGCAGGCTTCTTGAAGATATACTTGATTGGATCCATCCTTGAAATCAATAGAGTAGTGTGAGTCAGCATATACTGTCTCAGCCTGTAAGCAACCCATGCCAAAGCGCAACAAGTTTTCTCGAGCAGTGAGTATCAGGTCTCACAGTCGGTAAACTTTTTTCTAAGGTAGTAAATAGCATGCTCTTTTCGGCCAGACTCGTCATGCTGACCCAGCACACACCCCATTGAGTTGTCGAGTACTATCAAGTATAAGATCAGAGGTCTCCCTTTAACTGGAGGCATCAGAATGGGTGGCTCTTGGAGATACTCTTTGATCCTTTCGAAAGCGGCCTGGCATTCATCGTTCCAACGTACTACTTGATCTTTCTTCAGTACCTTGAAGATTGGCTCACAAGTAGCAGTCAGGTGTGAGATGAATCGGGCAATGTAGTTTAGTCGTCCCAGAAAACCTCTGACTTCTTTCTCTGTTCTGGGAGCTGGCATCTCCTGTATAGCCTTCACTTTTGCAGGATCCACTTGAATACCTTTATCGCTTACTACGAAACCTAGTAGCTTACCAGATCTCACCCCGAAGGTGCACTTGTTAGGGTTTAACCTCAGCTTGTACAACTTCAGCCTGTCAAATAACTTCTGCAGATGGTCAAGGTGTTCTTCCTCAGTTTGAGATCTTGCAATCATGTCGTCGACGTATACTTCAATCTCATGATGGATCATGTCATGAAACAAAGCAACTATAGCACACTGATACGTTGCCCCAGCATTCTTCAGTCCAAAGGGCATGACCTTGTAGCAAAAAGTACCCCACTGAGTAACAAAGGTCGTCTTCTCCATGTCTTCGGGAGCCATTTTAATCTGATTATAACCTGAGAAACCATCCATAAAGGAGAAGACCTTATGCTGGGCGGTGTTGTCAACCAGAACGTTGATATAAGGTAGAGGGAAATCATCCTTGGGGCTCGCCCTGTTCAAATCCATGTAGTCAACACACATTCGAACCTTACCATCCTTCTTTGGCACAGGAACCACATTGGCCACCCACTGCGGGTAAGAAGTAACTGCTAGAAAACCGGCGTCAAAATGTTTCATAACTTCAGCCTTGATTTTCTCAGACATCTCTGGGCGCATTTGGCGGACTTTCTGTTTCACAGGAGGACAGTCTTCCTTGGTAGGCAGGCGATGAACCACAATATCAGTATCCAACCCAGGCATATCCTCGTAAGACCAGGCAAAGATCTCAACATAGTCATGCAACATTTGAATCAACCGTTGTTTCATACTAAGCTCCAGATTTGCACCGATCTTAACTTCCTTCTTGTCTGTCTCAGTACCCAGATTCACTTATTCCACCGGCTCTTCGTGCGGATGAATATCCCTCTCTTCTTGAAGTAACAGTGTTGCAAGTTCACCAGGCACTTCGCCATCATCTTCACCTTCGTCTTCGGCTAAGTTGATCGGATTTTCGAAGTCATAACTGGCAGTAGCAGTGTTGTTACCAGTGAGATCCAGAGTGGATACAGACCTGTATATGTGAGTGTGTGTAAAATAGCTGTTTTGCAATATATAAAAAAGAAAAACAAGGAGTGCAAAATTTGAAATGCAAGAACGTCCAATGCTTTTATTAATGATATATGTAGATGATACACATAAAGCCCTCACAAATGAAGCCATGGTGCCCCGGGTAAGACATCGGGCCGTAAAGTTTAAAACATTGTTTGTTACAAATTCAAAACAAAAGTTTCATTACTGGGTGATAACAGAAACGGGCATAGAGTCCTTCTCTGTCCAGTTGCTTAATCCACCATCGGCAGTTGGGTATATCCAGCTGTCAATGTCAAACTCTTCATCATCGTCATCCCCGATAGCATTCACTCCCCCATCTTGTTTAGGCTTTTCTGGTGCTCCGAACTCGGTCTCCTTAGCATCAATCAAGTCCTGTACCTTGTTCTTCAAAACCCAACAATCATCTGTATCATGCCCCAGGCTATCAGAGTGAAAAGCACAGCGGGCATTAGGGTTGTACTTTGGTGATGTAATGTTAAGATTCTTCGGGGCCTCCCTTGGAATCACTAGATTGGTTTTCAGCAACTGTGGCAGAATCTGAGACAACGTCATGCTGAGACGGGTGAATTTCCTTTGAGGTCTCTCGTCCTTTCGTTGATTATTGTGCTGAGGAGCACCAGCAGGTCTTGAAATAACAACCGCATTAACAGCTTGGCGGCGTTCAGGTCTACTCTGGTTTTTCGAACTGTAGACAGCACTGGACTCTTTCTTGAAAGGCTTTTTCTCGGTGCTTGATGAAGCACCCTTTTGTATCTTACCGGCCTTAATACCAGCCTCAATCCTTTCCCCAATCATAATTAGCTCTATAAACCCAGATGAAGAGCTCCCAATCAGATGGTTGAAAAATGGACCAGACAAGGTCCCCAGAAACATATCCACAAGCTCCCGATCAGCCAAGGGTGGTTGCACTCTTCCGACGAGGTCCCTCCACTTATGAGCATAATCTTTGAAACCTTCACCCATTCCCATTGACATACCCTGGAGTTGGGTACGCGTGGGAGCAAGGTCGGAATTGTATTGGTACTGCCTGTAGAAAGCAGTAGCCAAATCTTCCCAACTACGAATACTAGCTCCGTCCAACTGGTAAAACCATTCAAGCTGAATTTTGAATTGCTCGTACAAGGCGGTGATCATAGTATTGTTAATATTTGTACCATTATCAATGATGATCCTTTCTGGGATACCATACCGGCAAATGAGACTTTGCTTGATGAAGCGGGCAACATCATTCTTGGTAACAGATGCGAAGTAAGCTGCTTCAAACCACTTTGTAAAGTAGTCAATGGCCACTAGGATGAAGAGGTGTCTATTGGAGGCTGTTGGCTTGATCTCTCCAATCATATCAATTCCCCACATAGAAAAGGGCCAAGGAGCCGTCAAGACATTCAGAGGAACCGGAGGCACGTGTACCTTGTCAGCATAAATTTGACACTTATGACAGGTTTGAGAGTGTTGATAGCAATCTGCTTGCATGGTGGACCAATAATAGCCTGCCCGTAGGATTTTCTTTGCCATCATATGCCCACTAGAGTGGGTGCCAAAAGTACCTTCGTGTAATTCAGCCATGATCTTTTCCGCCGCAATCTTATCCACACACCGAAGCAGAATGGAGTCATGATTGCGCTTGTATAGGATGCCATTACTGAGGAAGAACTTAGCAGAGAATCTCCTTAAGAACTTCTTATCATTGATAGAAGCTCCTTCCGGATATTCTTGAGCCTCGAGATACCTCTTGACTTCATGAAACCAAGGCTGGTCCATTACTTCTTCAGTATTGATCTCGTGACAGTGTGTTGGTTCATCCATTTGTTTGATGGCGATTCAGGGAGCTTCGTTATCCCAATTAAGATTAAACATAGATGATGTTGTGGCTAGAGCGTCTGCTAGCTGATTTTCTTCTCGCGGTAAATGCTCGAAGGTAATCTTCTCAAAGTGTGGTAGCAATGTCAAAACATGTTCTTTGTAAGGGATAAGGTTTGGGTGCTTAGTGTCCCATTCCCCTTTGATCTGACTGATGACCAAAGCTAAATCTCCAAACACGTCTAAAGATTTGATTCCCAGATCTATGGCAGCCTTGAGGCCCAAGATGCATGCTTCGTACTCTGCCATGTTGTTTGTACAATTGAAGCAAAGTCTGGCAGTAAAGGGAGTATGACACCCTTTCGGAGATATGAGTACAGCGCCGATACCATTACCAAGTGCATCGGAGGCCCCATAAAAGAATAGGGTCCATCGGGATCCTTGTTCAGGTCCGTCATATGGTCTAATTTCTTCACAGTCGTCTAATGTCATGATGTCTTCATCTGGGAATTCAAACTTCATGGACTGATAATCTTCTACAGCTTGATGAGCAAGATGATCAGCTAGCACACTGCCCTTTATAGCCTTCTAGGTAGTGTACTGTATGTCATATTCTGTTAGGATCATCTGCCATCTAGCTATTCTCTCAGACAGAGCAGGCTTTTCGAAGATGTACTTTATCAGATCCATCTTAGATATCAACAAAGTAGTATGAGTCAGCATATACTGTCTTAGCCGGCAAGCAGCCCATGCCAGAGCGCAGAAAGTTTTCTCGAGCAGTATATATCTGGTTTCACATTCTGTAAACTTTTTGCTCAGGTAGTAAATAGCGTGCTCTTTTCGGCCAGACTTGTCATGCTGCCCCAATACGTACCCCATTGAGTTTTCTAAAACAGTCAGATACATGATCAATGGTCTTCCCTCGACTGGTGGCATCAAAACGGGAGGCTCTTGTAAGTACTCTTTGATTTTGTCAAAAGAAACTTGGCATTCATCATTCCATCTGACTACCTGATCTTTCTTCAATAATTTGAATATTGGCTCACAAGTAGCTGTTAGGTGGGAAATGAATCTGGAAATATAGTTCAGGCGTCCCAAGAATCCTCTGACTTCCTTCTCAGTACTAGGAGCAGGCATTTCTTGTATTGCTTTAACTTTGGCAGGATCAACCTCGACGCCTTTTTTACTGATGACAAAACCTAGGAGTTTACCGGATCGTACTCCAAATGTGCACTTGTTTGGATTCAACCTCAGCTTATACTTCTTCAGTCTCTCAAATAACTTTTGCAAGTGATCGAGGTGTTCTTCTTCAGTTTGTGATCGGGCTATCATATTGTCTACGTAGACCTCTATTTCATGGTGTATCATATCATGAAACAAAGATACCATGGCGCGCTGATAGGTGGCCCCAGCATTCTTCAGTCCGAACGGTATCACTTTATAGCAGAATGTCCCCCACTGTGTGACAAATGTAGCTTTCTCCATGTCCTCAGGTGCCATTCTGATTTGATTGTAGCCTGATAATCCGTCCATGAAGGAAAACACCTTGTGCTGGGCCGTGTTGTCAACCAAGATATCTATGTGGGGAAGTGGAAAATCATCTTTAGGGCTGGCCCTATTCAAATCTCAATAGTCCATGCACATTCATACTTTTCCGTCCTTTTTAGGCACATGAACAATGTTAGCAACCCATTGGGGATAGGAAGTGACAGCCAAGAATCTAGCATTGAATTGTTTCATGACTTCCGGTTTGATCTTCTCTGACATGTCAGGTCTCATGCGGCAGACTTTTTGTTTACTGGTGGATAGTCTTCTCTTGTTGGCAGACGATGTACCACGATATCTGTATCAAGTCCCGGCATGTCTTCATATGACCAGGCAAAGATCTCAACATAATCATGCAATAGCTGAATTAGACACTCCTTGACACTAGGCTCTAGGTTGGCACCCACCTTGACCTCTTTTCTATTCTCCTCAGTACCCAAGTTGATTGTATCCACTGCTTCCTCATGAGGTTGAATAGCTCTTTCCTCTTGTTGTAGTAACCTGGCTAGTTTCCCTGGTACTTCACAATCTTCCTCACCTTCGTCTTCGGCTTGGTAGATTAGATCTTCAGAGTCACTAAAGGCCATAGCAGTATCGTTACCCATGGGATCCGAGAGAGATGGGTACCTGCATTTGTGAGTGTGGGTGTGGGTGTGTGTAAGGGTATAGCCATCTTTCAAAAGGAGAATAAATGAAAAAGAAGAACAATGAGCATAAAAGTTTGTATGCAAAACGTCTGTGATTCATTGAATGTCATATGAAGATGAAATGACAACCCTTACAAATGGACCATTGCGCCTCGGGTAAGACACAAGGTTTTAAGAGTGAAAATTGTTTTGAATATTATAGATCCAACAAAATGTAAAGATAAATTACTGAGGGATGAAAGTTATTGGGACAAAGTCTCTGGCTTCCCAATTGTGGAGTCCTCCGTTGATAGTAGGAAAAATCCAATCCTTCAAGTTGCAATCCCCTTCACCATCTTCCACTACATTGACCTCTCGGTTGCTAATCCTCAAGGGTGGCCCTCCAGCACGGGCGCGGTGCACAGCCTTCTAAGCACCTGAAGTAAACCCTAAACCAAACTTGTCAGATTTATACGGAATGTCTGGAAGTTTCCCCAAGATGGCGCATCCTCCTTGCTCAACTACAGCTTTGGCGTCCTTCAGAGATGACATCCGGAGTGGAGGTTTTGTAATCTTGGAAACTTGGGACATAGTCTTGGTTACTGCTACCTCTTAAGAGACTTCCTTGAAATGTTGAAAAGGATTTTCAATAAATTCGCCATCCAATTCCACATACCTGAAGGAATTGAGGTGGCTAATCATATATTCTTCATCTCCGTGGACAGTGATAATCTTTCCATGAACCGGATATTTTAGCATCTGGTGCAATGTAGAGGTGACAGCACTAACATTATGGATCCACGGTCGTCCTAGCAGACAGGAGTAAGAGGGGCGGATGTCCATTACATAGAAGGTTGAGTTGAAAGTCTGAGTCCCCACCTTTATGGGGATATCCACCTCCCTGTGAACCATTCTCTTTGAGCCATCAAATGCTCTTACGACTATGTTACTGGGTTTCAATGTTATTCCTTCGCAGTCCAATCTGTCAAGAGCTTTCTTCGGTAAAACGTTCAAAGATGAGCCGGTGTCCACCAAGACATGGGCCAGAGTTGTTCCTCTACATTCCATAGAGACATGCAATGCCTCATTGTGCTTTCTTCCCTTCGGTGTTAGATCAACATCCGAGAAGCCTAGGCCGTTGTCTGCCGTCAAACTGGCAACACAATCTTGAAATTGGTCAGTAGACGTCTCTTGAGGCACATGGGTTGTCTTCAGAAACTTCACCAGGGCTTTTGCATGTGCCTCCGAGCATAGTAGAAATGCTAGTATGGAGATTTTGGAGGGAGTTTGCCCCAAATGTTCAACTACGTCGTAGTCACTCTTCTTTATTATTCTCAGGATCTCCTCCATTTCCTTTTTGGAGGTTCCAGGGATAATCATTGGTTGAGCCTTCGTTCGGACAGGCTCTTCTTAAATATTCTTTCCTCGAATTTCAGCAGTAGGGGTGTTGGTAGGGATAACAGCAGGGGTTGTGTCGTCTTTGTCAGTAGGAGTACTTGTAGATATGTTTATTGGTACGGAGGTAACCTTTGGAGCAGCTACGGGTCCAAAAACTGCCTTTGGGGGGGAAATTTCTGGAGAGAAGATTCGACCGCTTCAGGTAATCTTACTGGTTCCGGTAATATTGGTGATGTTGGAGTCTTCTTCTTCGGAGTTTGATTCTTCAGCGACCAACCCATCTTGTTTGATACCATGGTAGTAGATGTCTCCACCGTATTTCCACGGAACTGTTTTGTCTGATTCATACAGGACCGGCCCGGGCATTGTGATTATAAGAGGAGGAGTTTCTAGAACTGACGTAATCCTAACGGGTCTTTTGGAGACCCTGGAAGGATTGGCGGAGATGGTTATGATTGAAACGTCTTCAACAGGAATAGGTGAAACAGGAGTACTTTCAAACAGAATCTCTTTGTTGTCTATCAAGTGTTGAATGCATGTCTTCAACAAAGGACAAGCAGTTGGTGAGGATAAGCAGAGATGGCACTCTTCATTACAACCCGGGAATATACCGGCTTTCAACAAGTTTATCTTAATGATTGGGAGGGGAGTCAAGAGTTCATCAACTTTAGTAACAAACAAATCTTCTTCTATTGCATTGGTGTTGTGACCATGCCTAGGCATAGGGGCAGAAATGACGTTTGGTTTCTCGGGTGCATCAAACTCAATCTCTTCTGCATCTATAAGATCTTGAATCTTGTTTTTCAGGGGCCAACAGTTGTTGGTGTCATGACCCGAACTTTCAGAATGATATGCGCAGCAGGCATTTGGGTGATAATAAGGGGACGCAGCGTTGGGGTTCTTTGGAGCTTCCTTCAGAGTTGTCAAATTAGATCTCAGAAGATGTGGTAAAACCTGGGCTAGAGTCATATTGATTTTGGTGAATTTCTGGACTGGCCTTTCTACCCTCGGTTGATTACTTCTTGGTTGATCATATATAGGCTTTGGGATCATAACAACTCCTATCATTGGTCGCTGTTCAACTCTCCTTTGGTTTCTTTGTGGGTAGACAGTAGATACCTCTTTTTTTTCAGTGAAAGGCTTTCTAATAGCTGTAGAGGTAGATGAATCCTTCTGAATCTTTCCACTTTTTATGCCAGCTTCCACCCTCTCTCCGGTTAGTATTAATTCAGTAAATCCAGCAGATGAACTTCCAATCAGATGGTTGAAGAAAGGGCCTGACAGAGTGCCTAAGAACATATCCACCAATTCCCTTTCAGACAGAGAGTGTTGAACTCTCCCAGCTAGATCTCTCCATTTTGCGCGTAATCTTTCAAACCCTCATTTAAAGCCATTGCCATACTCTGAAGTTGAGTACGAGTAGGCGCCAAATCTGTATTATACTGGTATTGCTTATAGAAAGCTGCGGCAAGATCTTCCCAGTTGTGGATGTCGGCCCTTTACAATTGGTAAAACCAATCGAGTTGTGTTCCAGATAGGCTATCTTGGAAAAAATGCACCCATAGATCTTTATCGGCGGAGTGCGGCTGGATCTTTCTTACATATGATTGGAGGTGCATCTTAGGACATAACACCCCATCATATTTGCAAACAATGGCACTTTGAACTTCAGTGGGATCACAATTCCTGACACTAGTCCCAATTCTTCAAAGTCTAGGCCTGGTACTCTTTGTATTTCCATAGCGTTCAAGCGTTCCTCCATATGTCTGTACTTATCATCTTCCGAAGGATACTGTTCTTCGGAGTAGTCTTCCTCTTCTTCCTCTTCTTCAGATTCTGATAGAACCGCTGTTTCCTTTCCTTTCCCTTCATCAGAGGTTGTTGCGAAATTCAAGGTTCTTCTAGTCTGTCCCTGAAACCTTCTCCCCGTGATTACAACACCGGTTGGTTTCTTCTCTTTCTTCTTCTTTTCTTTGGCCAATAGAGTCTTCAACTCCTCTTTCCCTTTGGACAAGGTCATGAGTAACTGTTGAAACTACGTGTTTTGAACTTGAAGATCTTTGACTGTCTGTTCTAGATCCATCTTACTGAAATAAACAGAAGAGAGATGAGGGAACTTGTTGCAAAAGACCTGTTTATGTTATGATGAATGATATGTGCATATGTAATCTTTTCAAGGATTTTTAAAGATTCAAGTTCGTTTTAGAAAAAAAGGAACACACGTTAATAAGGTAGAGTTTGAGTACATCAATGCCCCTTGGGCAAAATAATACAAAACTCTAAGATAAAAAAGTGGCGTGCATCCTCTTCGGTGCAATGTAGGCGTTTAGAGTCTGCTCCTCGTGAAGTAGCCTAGTGAATTCCAAAACCTTCTTCTCGCTTGCGTAGAATCGGGCTTCGAAAGTATCTCGCTCTCCTTTGAGCTGTATCCAATCCCTTTGTAGGTCTTCAAGGGATGTGGGCATGTCAGGATGTAGGATAGTGTATGGAACCTCTCCTTCCTTAACAGGCTCCACGATCACCGGGAGAATGGAAGGATATGGCATCATAAGACTTTGAGCGCAGGTTCGTACCCACTTGAGGTAAGGCTCAAGAGGGATAGAATTCTTGTGTCCCAAAGTCTTGCTATCCACCTTGTTTAGCATCCTCTAAGCTCTGATGAATCTCTGGAGAAGACCTTGATTGTTGTTGTCGTAGTCGAAAACCAAGCCTTGAATCAGCATCTCGTGCGGGCCATCCTTTCGGGCAAAACCAAACTGTCTTATAGCTAAGCATGGGTTGTAGGTGATGCCTCCCCTAATTCCAAGTAGAGGGACATTAGGGAATTCCCCACAACGGTCAATAATGATAACATTCTCCTTGGATCGAGAGCACCAATGAATATCTGAATGTTTGAGCGTCATTAACCTTTGTGACCACCTTAATCCTTGCTCATTCTTTAAGACTGATTGGGGAAGATGGGAAATAAACCATCTTGCCAAGAGGGGAGTGCAACACATAAGGACACCTCTTTTCCTCATTGTACGAGTGTGAAAAGAGTGGAGGATATCCCCTAGTCTCGATGCAGAGTCATCGTCATATCCTCAGCATGCGTCCCAGTAACATCTTCACTCCCCGTATAGTAAGAAAAAGACAGTGATGATAGCTGTCCCGAATAGGACACAATTCTCCCCAGCTGAGATTCGCAACCGCGAATGAGTCGGTAAGATTCTCCCCAAGCAGAGTTTATCTATCACCAGCACTGGAAGATTATCCCCAGCGGAGTCTAGAAGATTATCCCCAGTAGAGTCTAGAAGACCATCCCCAGTGGAGTTTACTCCTTCCACAAACAAAATTTTTATCCCCGATAGAGTTTATCATCGCCAGCAACGGTAATTCATCCACAGCCGAGGGTATTTCTCCAAAATCAGCAAATCCTCAGCAAAGCATTTCTTCCCCACAGAGTCATTCTCTCACCAATATATTCTCCAGCTGGATTATTCTCCCAATCATCTTCAGGCGTTATCCCCAGCGAGCAAAACTCTTTCATTCTCCAGCATGCAGTCCGAGATTTATTTTCCCCCAGCTAGGGAACATCATAAAAACATTGCACATCCAACATCATGACACGCATATACGCATCATGCAGCACAATCTCATTTATTTTGAGAACATCATTGCTTGATACATGTCATGCATTACATACGACTGGCCTTTACCTTTCAAGAAAGATACAATCAAATTCTCACAAAGTTCAAGCTATGAAGCCCGGGTACGACCGAATAGTATCTTGATTACTACATCATATTGTGAATCACGGAGAACAACCGGATAACAATATCAGACTACCGCGAAGCCTGGATTACGACCAGATAGTGGTATCTCTTAAAAGCAAGCTATGAAGTTCGGATTCGACCGGGTAATAGTTTAATCCCCAGCGAGCTGTGAAGCCCGGATTACGACCAGATAGCAGCTCAGCAAGTACCATGAAGCCTGGATTCGACCAGATAGTGGTATAGCATAAACACCAGCCGTGAAGCCCGGATTACAATCGGATAACAGCTCAGCAAGTACCATGAAGCCTGGATTCGACCAGATAGTGGTATATCATAAACACCAGCCGTGAAGCCCGGATTACGACCGGATAATAGCTCAGCAAGTTATTGTGAAGCCTGGATTACGACCAGATAGCAATACAAGACCATGAAGCCTGGATTACGACCAGATAATGGTAGAAGACATTGTGAAGCCTAGATTACGACCAGATAGCAGCCAAGAGTACTATGAAGCCTGGATTATGACCGGATAGTGGTGTGTCTTTAATACAAGTTATGAAGCCCGGGTTCGATCGGATAGTATCTTGATTTCTCCAAACACCATGAAGCCTGGATTCGACCAGATATTGGTATGATACATCGTGAAGCCTGGATTACGACCAGATAGCGGTACAAGACACTATGAAGCTTGGATTTCGACCAAATAGCAGTTTACTCAGCCAATACTATGAAGCCCGGATCTGACCAGATATTAGTAGGCCCAACAATCAAAGGGAAGCCCGGATGCGACTGGATAACCACTTGATTTCTTCTGAAGCCTGGGTTTCGACCAGATAAGAAGTAAAGTATTGTGAAGCATGGATTACGACCAGATAGCAGTACAGAACACCATGAAGCCTGCATTCGACCAGATAATGGTATGGAACATCGTGAAGCCTGGATTACAACCAGATAGCGGTACAAGACATTGTGAAGCTTGGATTTCGACCAAATAGAAATTTCACCTGGACAATTACTAAGAAACCCGGAGTCGACCGGATATTAGTGTGCTCTGAATTCAAGTTGAAGCCCGGATGCGACCGGATAACAACTCATTTCCTTCTGAAGCCTGGATTACGACCAGATAAGAATTGAAATTGTGAAGCCCGGATTACGACCGGATAGCAAGTTTAATCTCATCTCCCCAGTAAGTCACTGTAAATCCTGGATTACAACCAGATAGCAGTCAACCTTTCCACTATGAAGCCTGGATCACGACCAAATAGTAGTTCATTCTCACCTCTTCGAAGATACAATTCCTTCGTAGAATAACGGACGACCGAAGCTCCTAAAATTCAACTTTTCTCAAGAAACAGAGACGATTCCTCAGTAGAATAACGGGCGACCGAAGCTCCTAAAATTCAACTTTTCTCAAGAAATAGAGACGATTCACCAGTAGAATAACGGAGGGCCGAAGCTCCTAAAATTCTATTTCTCTCAACAAAGAACAGCATTCCCCAACGGAATCTTCCTCAACAACAGGTACACAAGCTCTCGCTAAGGAATCTCTTATGCGATCGACACTCCTTCGGAAGGCATCTTTAAGCCCATCTCCCGTCATCAATCTCCAAATGGCATCTATAAGCCCACTTCCGACATTATAAGACAAGTACCACTTCATGCGAGTGCAAATTTCTGGGCACTCTAGTGTTCAATCATCTTCCACCTTCGGATCACGAAAGGCACACAAGCCAATCTACATCCTCAGGTTTAAGAAGATTGAACAGGGGAAGCTGTTGTACCCCAAAATTTTCCCTCCCATATTTCTCAAAATATTTCAAGTAAGATCCTCAAGTTGCTCAAGGAAGCCCAAGGGTTGACCAGACAAGCTCCCTCCTAAGGCAGTCTACTTTAAATTAGGGTTTCATGTTGCATCAAGATACTTGAGTCCAAGGGATCCCAAATGCTCACCATTTTCCTAATATGTTCTCAGATTATTCATGTTAAGTTTTAAGCCCTATAGAGAAAGTTTGCTCAGTCAATTGCTCAAAGGCCTAAAAATCGATTGTGCTAGGGCAAAAGTCAACTGTGGCCCACATACAGTCAAACTTCAAGATTTTGGTCAAAATACTCATTTTGAAGTATATTTCATCATTTGATCAAGGGTTGATCATGATTCATCAAGGATTGCTCATAATTCATCAAGAACCAAAAGTTGCTAAATTAGGGTTTTGTAGGAAAAGTCAACTCAAATTTGACCAAGCATAACTTTCTCATACTTTATGAGAAATGACCCATCCAAAGCTCATTTTGAAGAATATGCCATGATCCACAATCCATCTTCAGCTCCCAAGTTCAAAACATGCACTCACAAGAAGTTATGAATTTGGACATTATAGGTCATTTTGAAAAGTCAACAAAAACACCTTTTTTGTCAAAAACTTCATACATTAGCATGGAATATCAAATTGAGATGAGACCAAAAGGGTTGCTTAGAGAACATCTCAAGATTTCTAAAAAGTCCAAGAACACCTTCAAAGAGTCAAAATTGAGGAAGTTATGCATTGGTGAAGTTGACCTTTCTTGCAAAATTGCCAAAAGTCAACTATGCCAAAAATTGCAAATTTTGCTTAATGGGCCCAATATTTTGCACTTGTTTTGAGTTGGCAACATGGTCCACGCGCCCTATCCCTTGCCACTTGTCATTATATTATTTTTATTATTTATTTTGATTTTTATTTGAATTAAATCAATTTTAAAACAAAACAAATCATGAAAAAATCTAAAGCATTGAAAACTCAACATTTTGTACTTCTTTCAGGTCTCAAATCCAGTTGGCAAGTATTTGAAATCGTGCAAAGCATTGGTGTGGACAAAAAGATTGAATTTGCCTAATTTTAGAAAGATATTCAAAGTGAATCAAATCCAAATCAAAAACATTAATGGAGGAAGATTGAGATCAGTTTTTGAACCCTAATTCAGTCCTTGATATATATTGAACCAATCAAGAACAAGCATTTCCAGGCCCTAAAACTCGTTGTAAGTCATCCGCGACATTGATATATTTTTGAAATCGAAATGCATCATTATGTTACTTATAGCATGAAACAATCATACATTCTTGATCCTTATAACATTTACAAGCTTTCTATAATGTTTAATTGCATTTATATGGACTGTATGAGATTCCACCATTGTTAGGGTTTTCTGGTTCGATTTGGTATCTTTGCCTACAGGTGAAATTGGACCATGAGAGGGGCACCATTGTGTTTAGCAGGTCCAGACGAAGCTATTCATGGCTTTAGTTTTGATTTATCTTGCCTATAGTTGATTTTGAGAATGTTCGGGCTTGTAGCGACGGACAAACGTCCGTAGGTAAAAGTCTGGGACTTTTTACCAACGGACCAAGGACAGGGATGACGGTGTGGCATCACCTCACTCTTCCGTTTGAAAATTCGCGCGCATATTTCTTTATTTCGCTTGCTTATTATATAATAATTATTGTTTATGTTATATACAACAAAAACAGCTAGCGCAGTTGGTTACAGGGTGAGGGTAAAAGGCATCAGGGCCTGGATTCGAATCCCAGGCCCCCCAATTTCTTCATATTCTTTTCTTTCAGGTAATCCAGCGAACACCAAAGACCAAGGTCCACCATGGGATCTCATCATCCAGCCTACCAAGTGGCCAGATGGCCAGATCCAAAGGCCATAAATGAAGGAGCACCAAAGGCATGGTCAAAGCAAATGCATGGGATCTCAGAAGGTCAACGTGGACCTTTGGTTTTGGGCCCAGAAATCTGATTTTCACACCCCCTTCAGATTGCTTCCCAGGCCCATTTTCTCTATATCTTTTCTTTTTCATATTTTATTTTATTTACTTATTTATTTTTACTAACAAAATTAATTTTTTCTTTTATCAAAAAATCACATAAAAATATTTTTCACCCAATCAGACTTAGGTTTATTTTTTATCAATTAATTAATTAATTTAATTAGATTTTAATTTTAGGTAAACTTTAATTTCTTTTTATAAATAAATTAAAATTAATTAGAACAATTAGGGTTTTATTTCTAACTTAATTATATTTTCTTTTCCTAAAAATAAGCAAAAACACAAAAATAGGCCATTTATTTATTTTCATTAATTAATTTAATTAGCTAATTAATTGTGTATTTAATTTAAAAACTTAATTCCCTTTTCTTAAAAAATAATTAAAAACAACAAAAACATTTTTTCTTTCAAATAGGTTAGAAAGGGTCAAAACCCTAATTTTTTATCGTTATTAATTTCCTCGCGCGCGCTTTATCATTTATTTTTACCCTATTAATGTAATTGCTCACAAGTTATAATAGTTTAAATTAGGACTTTTACTTTTATTTATCGCTTTATTTTTAAGGGTTTGTTTTTGGCTATGTAAATACCTGAAGCCTTGTAATAGCGTAGTTTAATTTCTGCACTTTAAATTCTGCAAAATATTAACTGTTAGATGTATGATTAGGGTTGCATGACAAGAATGTATGATTAACTTTAAAACAGTTAGATAACCCTAAAATGTGCAAAGATAATAATTTGAAATTGAATCACTCGCACATGCGCACTCCTAGGGTACACTCTCACTTCGGTTGCCTTCGGTAAATGGTCATTAGGTATAGGATGTTTTAGTGGTCGTCCTTTTGTCTCAAAGATCAAAGTTTCCTCGGAAAGGTTGCCTCGGAATTGTTGCCTCGAATAATTGATCTTAAGACATTAGGGTTATTACTAAGACGTCCTAACATTGCTTTAGTGATCGTACGTCCCTTTCGAATTGATCCTCAAACTCCAATGACGGTTCTACCTACTCACTAATAGTTGGATAGCATTGTCTAAAGGAAACAAACATAGAACGATTCTTTTTTCCGAGTAGGTAGATTAACTCTTAAGTACTTGCTCAATCCAGAAAAACTTTTTCACACTTACACTCCTTTTCAAACAAAGTTTTCAAAAACACTTCATTCCACTCTTGAAGATAGAAGCAAGAGTTAAATCGAAGTCAAAACAAAAACTTTTCAAAATACACAAGCACACAAAGAAGAAATTTTGAAAATGATGAGCAAGTACCTAAGAGCCCGTAGATAACTACGGATAGAAAGGGTGCTAATACCTTCCCTTTCTATAATCTACCCCCATACTCAGAAATATCTCGAAAAAGGAATTTTTCTGTGCTTTTTTTCCTTTCCTTGTTGGATGAAATAAAAGTCGGTGGCGACTCTTGCTTACCGCGACATTTTGCAAACCCAAACGCAAAACACAAACAAGCATTCCTAAAAATAGTCCCGGTTTTGGCCACCGTATCACAGAACTGGCGACTCTGCTAGGGAGTTAATAAGTGGGGTATACCTTAGGATTAGTTCATCATATTTTTTCTATTGTTTGATTTGATTGCTTTATCTTTGTGGGCTTTGTATCGGAGTTACTATAGATCCTAACCCGGATCTGGGGAACACCTTTTAGGTAAGTAGCAATAAACTGTGAGGGAACTGTACGGCATAGACCGATACAGTTGAAGCAGTAGCTATGTTGATGTGGCACATTAGTTGGTACTGGTATCCCTTGTGGAGGAATAAGGAGAATACGGGGCTGCTATATGGGTCGTTAAGCATCAACTGACCTTAGAACCTATAATTGACCAACTTGGCCATAGGAAGTAGTGAGATAGCCGATCTCGGTGTAGAGATGGGAACTGGTTGATACTCGATGCTACACTCATTGAGACCATACTCTCGAGATGGTTTCGGCCGCAAGAAAAGATTGCGTGAGCTGAAACTATGACCGATGGAGGATAGTCAGTGATATTGAGAACCTCTAGAACCCGGTTACTATTATTAGGACAGGTTGAACCAACTAAACTTCAAGAGGGTAGTTCCTAGACCTCATGAAAGCCTAAACCTAAGGCTGTTTGTGTGACTTGTGTGCTTTCAACTTGAACTACTTGCACATTTTTGTTATCTGACAATTTGAGTTCCTTGCAGGTTTTGTTTACAGTCCTTATCCAATAACTTGGATTTCTTGCCGGATTTACTTGCTTACATCACCTCGCACTTTTGCTTAAACGCATAGCATACACATCATAACATCATGCCTTAACATTTCCTTAACCATTTCAAGTATCTAAAGGTATTGTGATGCAGGTTATGGTAAATCAGACGTCTAGCAAGGGGCAAGGGGATTTATTTTCCTCTAGCCAATGTCGTCTAGAGATCAAAACACGATAACTTGAGTCGGTGGCTATGACCCACTCGATATGATGAGCTTGACTCTTGAAGAAGGACTCTCAACGACATGAAGTTTCTTCAATCAAGCTGCAATCAAATTCTAACAGTTTCTTGTTTACCCCGTGAGATCCTTGAAAACATTGCATACATATATCATACATATCATTGCATAACAGGTCTTCCAGTACAGGTCTCTTATGTTCTCGCTGTTTATTTCAGCAATGGATCTCAAACAAGACAACAGAGATCTTCAAACTCAAGAAGCTTCATCCAGGGACATATTCCTAAACCTATCCAAGGGGCAGGAAGAGTTGAAAACACTCCTCGTTGGGAACTTGGTCAAGAAAAGTCCTGAAGAAAATAAGGACGAACGGCTGGAACAACTACAAGCTGAGATAGATGCAATGAGAACCCAGATGTTGGGGCAGTTGGCTCTTATCCAAGGCCTAGCCCGGGGGCAAGAAGAGTTGAGAACCATTATCAACCAACCTTATCAAGACGAATACAACAGTATGAAGCAAATAGTTGAGGTCGGGGACCAAGTTATTGATCAACCTCCAAGAAGACAAGGGTTTGATTTGGTGAAAAATGGACCTCTCCAAGTTGCTACTACCTCACAGGTCCAACAACAACCTCGCCAAAAACAACGGGTTAATCAGAGTAAGCCAGATACACCCAAGAGACAGTTTACCAAGCTCAACATGCCGCTGTCTCAAGCTTTACAACACCTGTTGAGGGTGAATCTGGTGACGTTGATAGGACCTCATCTGAATCCTAAGACTTCTTCTCCTAACTTCAATCTTGATGCGAGGTGTGCATATCACTCCAATAGCCTGGGGCATGATACTGACGACTGTTGGAAGTTGAAATACAAAATTCAAGACCTGATTGACGAAGGAGCATTGGAATTCACACAAGATGGTCAACTGGAATGTTTCTGTCAATCCTCCAAGGCTTACCATTTGAAGTGACAAGTTCTGACAAGAGAGGCTTTTGTTCATTAGAATTTTCAATTTGCAATTTTCTTTTAATTGTTAGAACATCTATTCATGTCAAACTCTGTTACTTTATCAATGCATTGCATATGTCTGTTTGGAATCAATCCATTCATATTCACTATATTTAAAATGCGTTCTTATTTCCTTTTGTGATATTCAACTCTCGATTAAAAACTCTAAGCCTTAGAGGGAGGATGACGAAAATGATATCAAAATCTCTACAGTATGCTTTTGAACAGACCCCGCTGACGATGTACAAGCGTTGTTTCAAATCCTAAACAGTGGAGTTATAAGGAAGATAATCCCTAGTCAACCCCTTTGAGCCAAAGAAGTAGGAGTTTTTTTTTCACATAAGTTAAAACCCTTAATCACAACCTAGGGCAGGGTAGTTTTCTCAGTTAATCCAGGTGCACAATGAATGGAATCAAAGACGTCCTTCTAAAACAAAAGATGGTGATGGTTCCCTATAATCGTCAAGACAGGCAGTCAGTATCTCTCAAGAATAAAAGCCCATTAAGTTAAAACCTATGAAGGAGACTTAAGAAAAACTGGGGCATCCCGCTGACTGTAATCACAAAAAGAAACAGTTCAGGCAAAAGACATGGATGATAAAATAAAAAAAAGGGAAATAGGTCTTACAAACCCTAAACAAAAAAGAAATGACTGCCTATTCAAATAAACTGTCAGCATCCGAACCATCACTGGAATATCAGAGCAAAGACTCAAACGGGATCTAAATGCACAATTAACTGAGTATAGGATCGAAGAACATCACGAAGAACGGGTGGGTACAAATAAATTTTGAGCCTTTATCCTTTGTTTCTTGAACCATGAACCAGGCTACGTTATAACCCTTAAAAGTCCTAGCTGAAGCATGGGTTAGTTCGAAAGCATACTGTTACAAAAGGTATCCTGACTCCTGTAAGACTTGCTGTAAATCCTGAGTTGACATCACATTTTACAAAATTTGCCTGTTTTACTGAAAACTGCATTTTCAAAACCTCAAGACAGACATAAGCTTTGCATTCTTAAAATAACATTATTTTCATATGACTATTTGTTCAACAACAGAGAAATTTGCACGACGAATATCTAGTGAACAAAAAACTTCTCAATAAAAAGGATCACCTCAAGTGGAAAAACACTTCCAACCAAGGGGCACGGCATGATCATTGTCCATCATCTGGGGCAGTCAAGTCAAGATTCAAGGAATCTCACAAAGATGCCAAATAGCCAGGGGCAAATCTTCATCTGAATCACTTGGGGCATTGGACATGAATTCCGGTTACGAATCTTGTATTATCAAACGAACATCTTCTGGTAGTATGGCGAGACAACACTACCGACAGTGACAACTCCCTACACCCTGAGAGCGTGGACATAGTCAGAAAATACTGCGCATGAACAAAGACCCGCTAGGTCGACTGGCCTAGTCAAATATTAGGGATAAAAACAAAAAAGATTTGTACACCCGGCAAGCCGAAAACCTGAAAAGGCGACTTGGGCAAAAAAGGGTATCCCGGTGGATTGAAAATCTGAAAAGACAGTTCAGGCAAAAGTTAGGGATTAAAATGTACGACTATGTCTCGTCATCTTGTTATTTGTCTACCAGAAGAAGACTTATCATTTCGACTGAAAGCACCTCATAGGTTGGGATAACATTCGATCCACAAGGCCTCCGCAGGCACCTTCTCCCGCAGAAACAGGGACAGAAAAGTCTCGATGTAGAGTCATCATCATATCCTCAGCATGCGTCCCAGTAACATCTGCACTCCCTGTAGAGTAAGAAAAAGACAGTGATATTAGCTGTCCCGAATAGGACACAATTCTCCGCAGCTGAGATTCGCAACCGCGATTGAGTCGGTAAGATTCTCCCCAAGCAGAGTTTATCTATCACCAGCACTGGAAGATTATCCCCAGCGGAGTATGGAAGATTATCCCCAGTAGAGTTTAGAAGACCATCCCCAGTGGAGTTTACTCCTTCCACAAACAAAAATTTTATCCCCGACAGAGTTTAACATCGCCCGCAACGGTAATTCATCCACAGCCGAGGGTATTTCTCCAAAATCAGCAAATCCTCAGCAGAGCATTTCTTCCCCACAGAGTCATTATCTCACCAATATATTCTCCAGCGATATTATTCTCCCAATCATCTTCGAGAGTTATCCCCAGCGAGTAAAACTCTTTCATTCTCCAGCATGCAGTCCGGGATTTATTTTCCCCTAGCTAGGGAACATCATAAAAACATTGCACATCCATACATCATGACACGTATATACGCATCATGCAGCACAATCTCATTTATTTTGAGAACATCATTGCTTGATACATGTCATGCATTACATACGACTGGCCTTTATCTTTCAAGAAAGATACAATCAAATTCTCACAAAGTTCAAGCTAGGAAGCCCGGGTACGACCGGATAGTATCTTGATTACTATATCATATTGTGAAGCCCAGAGAATGACCGGATAATAATATCAGACTACCGCGAAGCCTGGATTAAGACCAGATAGTGGTATCTCTTAAAAGCAAGCTATGAAGTTCGGATTCGACCGGATAATAGTTTAATCCCCAGCGAGCCGTGAAGCCCGGATTACAACCAGATAGCAGCTCAGCAAGTACCATGAAGCCTGGATTCGACCAGATAGTGGTATATCACAAACACCAGCCGTGAAGCCCGAATTACTACCGGATAGCAGCTCAGCAAGTACCATGAAGCCTGGATTCGACCAGATAGTGGTATATCATAAACACCAGCCGTGAAGCCCGGATTATGACCGGATAACAGCTCAGCAAGTTATTGTGAAACCTGGATTACGACCAGATAGCAATACAAGACCATGAAGCCTGGATTACGACCAGATAATGGTAGAAGATGTTGTGAAGCCTGGATTACAACCAGATAGCAGCCAAGAGTACTACGAAGCCTGGATTACGACCAGATAGTGGTATGTCTTTAATACAAGTTATGAAGCCCGGGTTCGACCGGATAGTATCTTGATTTCTCCGAACACCATGAAGCCTGGATTTGACCAGATAATGGTATGATACATCGTGAAGCCTGGATTACGACCAGATAGCGGTACAAGACACTGTAAAGCTTGGATTTCGATCAAATAGCAGTTTACTCGGCCAATACTATGAAGCCCGGATCTGACCGGATATTAGTAGGCCCAATAGTCAAAGGGAAGCCCGGATGCGACTAGATAACCACTTGATTTCTTCTGAAGCCTGGGTTTCGACCAAATAAGAAGTAAAGTATTGTGAAGCCTGGATTACAACCAGATAGCAGTACAGAACACCATGAAGCATGGATTCGACCAGATAATGGTATGGAACATCGTGAAGCCTGGATTACGACCAGATAGCGGTACAAGACATTGCGAAGCTTGGATTTCGACCAAATAGCAATTTTACCTGGACAATTACTAAGAAGCCCGGAGTCGACTGGATATTAGTGTGCCCTAAATTCAAGTTGAAGCTCGGATGCGACCGAATAACAACTCATTTCCTTCCGAAGCCTGGATTACGACCAGATAAGAATCGAAATTGTGAAGCCCGGATTACGACCGAATAGCAAGTTTAATCTCATCTCCCCAGGAAGTCACTGTAAAGCCTAGATTACGACCAGATAGCAGTCGACCTTATCACTATGAAGCCTGGATCACGACCAGATAGTAGTTCATTCTCACCTCTTCGAAGAGACAATTCCTCCGTAGAATAACGGACAACCGAAGCTCCTAAAATTCAACTTTTCTCAAGAAACAGAGACGATTCCTTAGTAGAATAACGGACGACCGAAGCTCCTAAAATTCAACTTTTCTCAAGAAACAGAGACGATTAACCGGTAGAATAACGGACAGCTGTTGTACCCCAAAGTTTTCCCTCCCATATTTCTCAAAATATTTCAAGTAAGATCCTCAAGTTGCTCAAGGAAGTCCAAGGGTTGACCAGACAAGCTCCCTCCTAAGGCAGTCTACTTCAAATTAGGGTTTCATGTTGCATCAAGATACTTGAGTCCAAGGGATCCCAAATTCTCACCATTGTCCTAATATGTTCTCAACATCATTCATGTCAAGTTTTAAGCCCTACAGAGAAAGTTTGCTCAGTCAATTACTCAAAGGCCTAAAAATCGACTGTGTTAGGGCAAAAGTCAACTGTGGCCCACATACAGTCAAACTTCAAGATTTTGGTCAACATCCTCATTTTGAAGTATATTTCATCATTTGATCAAGGGTTGATCATGATTCATCAAGGATTGCTCATAATTCATCAAGAACCAAAAGTTGCTAAATTAGGGTTTTGTAGGAAAAGTCAACTCAACTTTGACCAAGCATAACTTTCTCATACTTTATGAGAAATGACCCATCCAAATCTCATTTTGAATAGGATGCCATTCTCTACAATCCATCTTCAGATCCAAAGTTCAAAATATGAACTCACAAGAAGTTATGAATTTGGACATTATAGGTTATTTTGAAAAGTCAACAAAAACACCTTTTTTGTCAAAAACTTCATACATGAGCATGGAATATCAAATTGAGATGAGACCAAAAGGGTTGCTTATAGGATATCTCAAGATTTCTAAAAAGTCCAAGAACACCTTCAAAGAGTAAAAATTGAGGAAGTTATGCATTGGTGAAGTTGACCTTTTTTGCAAAATTGCCAAAAGTCAATTATGCCTAAAATTGCAAATTTTGCTTAATGGGCCCAATCTTTTGCACTTGTTTTGAGTTTGCAACATGGTCCACGAGCCCTAGCCCTTTCCACTTGTCATTATCTTGTTTTTATTATTTATTTTGATTTTTATTTGAATTAAATCAGTTTTAAAACAAAACAAATCATGAAAAAATCTAAAGCATTGAAAACTCAAGATTTTGTACTTGTTTCAGGTCTCAAATCCAGTTGGCAAGTATTTGAAATCGTGTAAAGCATTGGTCTGGACAAAAAGATTGAATTTTCCTAATTTTAGAAAGATATTCAAAGTGAATCAAATCCAAATCAAAGACATTGATGGAGGAAGATTGAGATCAGTTTTTGAACCCTAATTCAGTCCTTGATATATATTGAAGCATTGCAGACCAAAAAGGAGGCTAGAAGGAAGCGCAACAACAAGAACAAAACTTGAAAAAAACAAGAAAAAGTGCAAACATGAATTCATACTTTGAAGCAATTTCAAGATCCTTTGACCATTCTAATTGCTTCTTGGGATCACCAGCAAGCAAAACCAATCAAGAACAAGCATTTCCGGGCCCTGAAACTCGTTGTAAGTCATCCACGACATTGATATATTTTTGAAATCGAATTGCATCATTCTGTTACTTATAGCATGAAACAATCATAGATTCTTGATCCTTAGAACATTTACAAGCTTTCTATAATGTTTAATTGCATTTATATGGATTATATGAGATTCCACCATTGCTAGGGTTTTCTGGTTCGATTTGGGATCTTTGCTACAGGTGAAATTGGACCATGAGAGGGGCACCATTGTGTTCAGCAGGTCCATACGGGGCTATTCATGGCTTTAGTTTTGATTTATCTTGCCTATAGTTGATTTTGAGAATGTGCAGGCTTGTAGCGACGGACAAACGTCCGTAGGTAAAAGTCTGGGACTTTTTACCAACGGACCAAGGACAGGGATGATGGCGTGGCATCACCTCACTTGTCCGTTTGAAAATTCGCGCGCATATTTCTTTATTTCTCTTGCTTATTATATAATAATTATTGTTTATGTTATATACAACAAAAACAGCTAGCGCAGTTGGTTACAAGGTGAGGGCAAAAGGCATCAGGGTCTGGGTTCGAATCCCAGGTCCCCCAATTTCTTCATATTCTTTTCTTTCACGTAATCCAGTGCACACCAAAGACCAAGGTCCACCATGGGACCTCATCATCCAACCTGCCAAGTGGCTAGATGACCAGATCCAAAGGCCATCAATGAAGGAGCACCAAAGGCATGGTCAAAGCAAATGCATGGGATCTCAGAAGGTCAACGTGGACCTTTGGTTTTGGGCCCAGAAATCTGATTTTTCACACCCCCTTCAGATTGCTTCCCATGCCCATTTTCTCTATATCTTTTCTTTTCATATTTTATTTATTTACTTATTTATTTTTACTAACAAAATTAATTTTTCTTTCATCAAAAAATCACATAAAAATATTTTTCACCCAATTAGACTTAGGTTTATTTTTTATCAATAAATTAATTAATTTAAAATTTTAGGTAAATTTTAATTTCTTTTTGTAAATAAATTAAAATTAATTAGAACAATTAGGGTTTTATTTCTAACTTAATTATATTTTCTTTTCCTAAAAATAACCAAAAACACAAAAATAGGCCATTTATTTATTTTCATTAATTAATTTAGTTAGCTAATTAATTGTGTATTTAATTTAAAAACTTAATTCCTTTTTCTTAAAAAATAATTAAAAACAATAAAAACATTTTTTCTTTCAAATAGGTTAGAAAGGGTCAAAACCCTAATTTTTTATCGTTATTAATTTCCTCACGCGCGCTTTATCATTTATTTTTACCCTATTAATGTAATTGCTCACAAGTTGTAATAGTTTAAATTAGGACTTTTACTTTTATTTATCGCTTTATTTTTAAGGGTTTGTTTTTGGCTATGTAAATACCCGAAGCCTTGTAATAGCGTAGTTTAATTTCCGCACTTTAAATTCCGCAAAATATTAACTGTTAGATGTATGATTAGGGTTGCATGACAAGAATGTATGATTAACTTTAAAACAGTTAGATAACCCTAAAATGTGCAAAGATAATAATTTGAAATTGAATCACTCGCACATGCGCACTCCTAGGGTACACTCTCACTTCAGTTGCCTTCCGTAAACGGTCATTAGGTATAGGATGTTTTAGTGGTCGTCCTTTTGTCTCAAAGATCAAAGTTGCCTCGGAAAGGTTGTCTCAGAAAGGTTGCCTCAGAATTATTGCCTCGAATAATTGATCTTAAGACATTAGGGTTATTACTAAGACGTCCTAACATTGCTTTAGTGACCGTACGTCCCTTTCGAATTGACCCTCAAACTCCAACGACGGTGCTACCTACTCACTAATAGTGGGATAGAATTGTCTAAAGGAAACAAACATAGAACGATTCTTTTTTTCGAGTAGGTAGATTAACTCTTAAGTACTTGCTCAATCCAGACAAACTTTTTCACACTTACACTCCTTTTCAAACAAAGTTTTCAAAAACACTTCATTACACTCTTGAAGACAGAAGCAAGAGTTAAATCGAAGTCAAAACAAAAACTTTTCAAAATACACAAGCACACAAAGAAGCAATTTTGAAAATGATGAGCAAGTACCTAAGAGCCCGTAGATAACTACGGATAGAAAGGGTGCTAATACCTTCCCTTTCTATAATCTACCCCCGTACTCAGAAATATCTCGGAAAAGGAATTTTTCTTTGCTTTTTTTCCTTTCCTTGTTGGATAAAATAAAAGTTGGTGGCGACTCTTGCTTACCGCGACATTTTGCAAACACAAACACAAAACACAAACCAACATTCCTAAAAAAAGTCCCGGTTCTGGCCACCGTATCACACCTAGCAATGTAGGCACCAGATTGCGTGACATGAAGATTTTGATGACACTTATATCTATGAGTTGGTCAGTATTGGGGAACAAAACCATCCTATAGATAAGAAGGGCCACAATTTCTTCAAAAGCTTGCAAGTCTAGGGAATTCCAACAGCTTTGGGCTTTCTCAAATAGGTACTTTGCTAAGAAGCCTTTGACACCACTTCTAGTTTCCCAATGATGAGTGCAAGTGCAGAGCTTGAGCAATCTCTTCTGGCTTTGGGTCTCTTTCCGTACCTTTGAAAGGTAGTTGATTGAGAATGGGAATCCTCAAGAGTTGAGAGAATTCTTCCAAAGTAGGCACAAGCTGGTAATCGGGAAATGTGAAGCAATGGTGAAAAGGATCAAAGAACTGAAAGAGCACCTTCATCATATCCTTCTCTGTGCTGGAGGTGACCAAGTTGAGTAGACGACCATGCCTCTCGGTGAAAGGAGAGCTTTCAGGAATCCTTGAAGCTAGTTCCCTAAGTTGTGGAGGAATTCTTACAAGGTTGACTTGCATAGTTTTCCTGCAAAGTGAATCCATATCCTACAAAACAAGAACAAAGATGAATCTCCAAAAATCCTTGAAATGGTTAGTGGATGCATATGATGCTCATGATGTCCATGATGTTATGTACAAGTATGTATATACAAACAAACAAGTTCTTAGTTTAGGCTTGCATGGGGTTTTATAGGTAAGTACCCTCTTGAAGTTTAGTTGGCTCAACCAGTCCTAGTAATAGTAACCGGATTCTAAGGAGCTCAATATCACCGGATTGTTTCCTTGGTCATTGTTTCAGCTCAAGCCTCTTTAATGGCGACCAAAATATTCCAAGAAACTAACCCTCAATGAGTGTAGTATCGAGTATCTACCAACTTCAGACTGCACCAAAGCCGGTCATCTCACTACGCCCTAAAGGCCAAGTTGGTCAAGTAAAGGTTCTAAAAGTTAGTTAGTGCTTCATGACATCACTCAGCAGCCCCATATTCTCTTTGATTAACTCAAAGGCTACCGGTACCCACAAATATGTCACACTAACATAGCTATTGCTTAGACCATGTCGGTATACCCCGCACTGTTTCCATAACGTATTGCTATTTACCTATAATGTATCCCCAAATCTGGGTAGAGGATTAAAACCCAAACAAAGAACCGTAATGTAAAGCAAACAAATCAAACAATGTAAGCAAGTAAATGTGATCTAGCCCTAAGGTAACCCCGCTTTTTTTCAAAATTCCCCAGCAGAGTCGCCAGTTCTGTGATGCGGTGGGAGAACTCACTTAAGGTTTTGTGTTTGTGTTTGCAAATGTTGCGGTTAGCAAGAGTCGCCACCGACTTTTCTTTTATCCAAAAGGAAAGGTGAAAAATCACAGGAAAGACCTTTGAGATGTTTTCTTGAGTTCGGGGGGTAGATTATGAAAAGGGAAGGTATTAGCACCCTTTTCATCCATGGTTTTTCATGGGCTCTTAGTTACTTGCTAGATCACTTGCTTTTGTTTGAAAATTGTGCTTTGTGTGGTTTTTGAAAGTATTTTGTAAAGAGGTCATTCGTTTAGGCAATCTTTGTAATGATTCTCGTTCGTAAGAATGTATACAAAAATGTTTGTCTTTTTGAAAATGTTTTCAATGTTTGTTCGGAAATGTGAGTGTGTTTGTTTTGAAAATAGCAAGGCAATTTGTTTGAAAATAGAGCCAGTAACTAGAAGCAATCTACCTACTCAAATGTCTTTCTTATGCATTTTCTATTCCTTTGACATTGTTGTCTTACCATTGATTTGGTAAACAACCCTATCTTTGGATGTAAACGGGACGGGCGTGGGTCATCGTATAACCATGATTAGCAATGTTGCAAAGTATCTTAGCATTTTCGAGGGACTAAGATCATTTTATAAGGCAACTTAGAATAGCGTTATCGAGGGACTATGATCTTTTGATTTTGTTTGTTTTACCAAGATACTTTGCATGCGTAATATGGCTATTTTTGTATAAGGCAACCAAGTGGAGAAACCCTAAGGGTGTATGTGTGCAAGTGTGTTTGATTGCATGCTTTTGTCTTTGATTTTTTTGTGGTCTATTTATTGATTTTATCTTGCATTTACATTTGAAAGCGATAAGTTGCAGAAATGTAAAGTCCTACGCTATTACAATATTTAGGGGGTGGGGGTAAAAATTTATGAATGGGGAGTACCAGCGAGAAAAATAAAGAAAATAACAAGGGGAAGAAAGAAAGAAAAAAGAAAAGGATCAGTGTGCTGCTGAGAGGAAGTCAGAAGTTCTGACCCTGGCCTGCTGCAGAACAGCAACCTGTTAGTAAAAATGTATAGGTCAGAGGTTCTGACCCTGGTACGCTGCAAAATAGAAACCTGTTAGTGAAAATGTATGGGGTCAGAGGTTCTGACCTTACTAGGAACATAGTAATTTTCAGAAGTTCTGATATTACTGATAACAAAACAGGTTCCAGAAGCGCTGGTGCCACTGTCAGAACTTGGTCTCCCTTTATGCTAGTTAAAACATCTGCAATTTGGTTATTTCTCCACAAAAAGAAGGCATGCCTAGGACAGTTTCAGCAGGTGTCATAGCGTTTCAGAAGTCAGAACCAAAAATCAGAGGCAAGTTCTGAACTGATTCATTCTCTACTTAAGCGTACAGATGCGTGAAAATCTCAGAACATGCACAACATCAGAAGCATGATATCTACATTGTGTTTTTGAGCATGCAAATCTGATGATGCTTAAGCAATGTGGTGAGGGTCAACAAGTGCTTACCTTGCAGCTGGAAGAAGTTCTGTGAACTGGAGTTAGCCTCAACTCTGATGATGTTCTGAACATCTTCTTTGAATGGATGGATGGAGGGTATGTAGTAGTATGGATATATAAGTTATTGCAGTTTCTAACGTGTGGGTCAGAAACTGTATGGGTGTTTTTTTGTCAAGAAATATTTTGAGAACAAATGGAGTTTGAACGCAAGGGATCCAAAGTTAATGGTTTGTATGTTGTGTTTACAGTTTTTTAAAACTCTGGGAATTTTGGGCAGAGGTTCAAGACTTTTCTTTCTCAAAATTTTGATTTCTTTCACAAATTTTTCTGGCCCCTTTCAGCAATTTTTCTCCCTTTTTCTCAGTGACCAAAGGCATTCTATTTATAGGCAAAGCTTTGTGGGTTTTAAAATGTAAAGTGGTGCCAATATCATGCACTAGATGCTGACTTAACCTTGAAGAAAGTTCATAAAAAGTTGTGATGATTGACAGCTTTTAGCCTAGCCTGGAATGGTAAGCAAGGATTAAGGAAAAGTGACAACCATAAGCGAAAAGTAGCGCATAGACCCATACCTAAATCTGCACAAAAGCGTTGTTATGCTACACGTGGAGAGACCCTTTGGACAAATACTCAAAAGTGGTTGTGAGCATTAATGAGCATTAAATGGTGATGAGATTGGTCAAAAATCAGAAATCTTATAATATGAGATTTGCATCATTACTTAAATCTGAGCCAGAAGTTCCATTTCAACGTAGTCTTGAACAATGCACCCAGGTTCTGATCTTGGCATTCTATTGTCTCAACAAGTTCTGAGAGATCTCCAGGCTTTCTAGTAACTTTCTTTGATTTGCGTCTGAAGACTCTGAACTTAGAGATTCTGCTTCAGTGTAGCACCCAATCTTCTGACCCTCTTACCTTCTGATTCCATCATGTTCTGAAGGAGCATTCAGATTTTTTCATCATGTTTTATAATATTCTGGCAACTTCTGACTGAGCTGGCGTAGATGCTGAAGAGCTACATTCTGACTGAGTGTTATGTGCTGAGCTAAGTTTGCATCTTCTGACTGCTCCTTCCTAGAGGTTGGTTCAGAAGTTCTGAAATGTCATTTTTCTTAAATACTTTAGAAAAATTCTAAGTATTTAGAATTTAACTTTTCCACGGTAAAATTTGACTTTTGAGCTTCTTGATGAAACAAACTTCATATTCCAACATGTCTTGATGAAATATGATTTTTGTGTTTTGATTTTGATCCAAAAACCAAAGTTTGACTTTTCAGCATGCAAATGACCATTTTGCCCTTGTAAATGGCTTGCTTGGAAAGAAATGATAATTCAAGGTTTGGATTCGTTTAAGAGAAAACTTTGAAAATCCAGGGCGTTTTCCTGAGAAATGAGAGGGCAAATTTTGGGGTACAACACTACACAAAACACATTTTCAAAAAAATTTCAAGACAGACATGAGTTTTGCATTCTTTAAATGACATTGTTTGCGTATGACTAATTGTTTGACAGTAGAGAAATCCACACGATGGATATTCAATGAACAGACATCCTCTCAATGGACAGAATCACCTCAGCAGGAAAGACACTTCCAATAACAGGTCTTCCATAAGCAAGGGGCATGACATGATGTCTAAAAACACCTGGGGCAGTCTCTCCAAAAGTGCCAAATAACCAGGGGCAGATCTCCATCTGAATCGCTTGGGGCATTGGACATGAATTCCAACAACAAATCCCGTACAATCAAACAAGCATCTTTTGGCAGTGTGGCAACACTTACTACTATGGGCAATGACAATTCTCCGTACTCGGTGAACGTGGACATAGTCGGAAAATACTACGCATGAAAAAAGACCCGCTAGGTTAACACACCTAGGCAAAAATAAGGGAATCCCGACGAACCAAAAGGGTTCAGGAAAAAGTTAGGGATATACATAAAAAATTTGTACACCCGACAAGTCGAAAACCTGAAAAGGTGGCTTTGGCAAAAAGGTATCCCGGTGGACTGAAAACCCGAAAGGGAGGTCCAGGCAAAAGTTAGGGATTTAAAATGTACGACTATGTCCTGTCACTTGTCTATCTATGGAAGACTTATACCTTGATCAGCATTCATCAAGAGCACCAGAATCGAGAAACGGTTCAGATACGATCCAGATACGGATGCCATTCTGATACTCATTCAGATTCAACTTTCTGATACAGTTTAGATATGCTCCAGATACGGATGTCGTTCTGATACTCATTCAGATTCAACTTTCAGATACATTTCAGATACACTCCAGATATGGATGCCATTCTGGTACTCATTCAGATTCAGCTTTCCGATACAGCTCAGATACGCTCCAGATACGGATGCCATTCTGATACTCATTCAGATTCAGCTTTCTGATACAGTTCAGATACACTCCAGATACGGATTCCATTTTGATACTCATTCAGATTCAGCTTTCAGATACAGTTCAGATACGCTCCAGATACGGATGTCATTCTGATACTCATTCAGATTCAACTTTCAAATACAATTCAGATACGATCCAGAGACGGATTTCATTCTGACACTCATTTAACACATGTTTCAAGTACATTTTAGATACGATCCAGATATGGATGCCATTCTGATACTCATTCAAATTCAACTTTCAGATACAGTTCAGATACGATCCAGAGACGGATGTCATCCTGACACTCATTCGACACATGTTTCAAGTACAGTTCAGATACGATCCAGAGACGGATGTCATTATGACACTCATTTAACACATGTTTCAAAGTACAGTTCAAATACGATCCAGAGATGGATTTCATCCTAACACTCATTAAATACATGTTCAAGTACAATCATGACATAGATCCATCCACAAAATCTCCGCATGTACTTTTTCCAGCATGGTACAAGGGGCAAAGAATGTCGGAAGCCTAGTCATTATCGCACACAAGTCAATGATACCTATATTCCCCACGGAGTCGAGACAACCAAGATCCGACCTCCATATCCCCAAGCAGGAATTCCTTCCCCAATAGGTTCCTTTAGAAAGCTGATATCTGCATTCCCCAGCCGAGTTTTATAACCATGAGCAGTTTATAAAGCCATCTCCCGAGTAGAGTTTATTTCTTTGACAGCGGAAGCTCAATCTCCAACAGAGCTCTTCTCTCTAGCAATGGAAGTTCATCCTCAGCTGAGTTTATTTCTCCAAATTAGCAGATCTTCCAACAGAGTATCTCTCTTCCCCCAGAGTTATTCCCCCGTAGAGTTATTCTCAAACAGAGTCTATCCCCAGCAGAATATTTGTAAACAAGGATCAAATCCCCAGCATAGTCATCTCCGTTTACCATCCCCAGTGGAAGTAGAAGAACCACTTTTTCTACGACGGTCAGGAACTCAATTTCCAGCAGCAGTCCAGGATTTATTTTCCCCAACTAGAGAATATCATAATAGCATTGCATATCCATACATCATGGCATGTGCATACTATTGTACCCCAAAATTTGCCCTCTCTTTTCCACAAGAAATCACAGCTTCGGGCTTTTCCTGATTTTTCAGACTGGCTTAAGAATCGGTCAAACAGACTTTTCTCATCAGTCAGACAAAATTAGGGTTTCCATTAATTTTGAATCAGTTCAAGCAGATTGCTAGGGTTTGTTTGAGTTTGGCTCAGGGTTTGATCAGGCGGACGTTTCTTTGACGATAAATCAAGAATTAGGGTTCGCACGCGCATTTTCAGAAGAATTTGAATCCATAGTGTATTAATTGGTTGTTACACTGCTTTGACGCCTGCTCAAGATTTCAGTTTGTTTCTCAATAAACCTGAACCTCTGGTTTAGAAGCTGAGGCTTCTGGTTGAAAAATTGCAGGGTTTGATTTAATCAATGAGATAAAGGACACATGGACGTTTGTTTGATTAACTGTGCAATACTTTGGATTATTCGGAACACCGGACGTTTATTGATTATTTATCATTTCTAAGTTAAAATTATTGGATAATTTCCAATTATTATAATTCAAGAAATATAAATAATTAAATAAACAATTGAAGAGGAATTAAAAGAAAAATCTGACAAAAAAAGATTTGTTTATTCATTTTGAATTGTTTGTTACAGATATTATTTGAATACTGTAAATTTATTTACAGTTATTTACATTAATATTATTACAAATGATTAAAATTGAAATAAAGCTATATCCTAAATGTCTTGAAATCTTCATCTTCTACTGCTGCTCCCCATTGCTCAATTGACATTTACCTGCAAAAAGAAAAGAAAGAAGTCAAATGCAGATAAATTAAGAATATTCTCAGACAGTTAATCATAAAAAGCTCATCATTAAAAGTGTTGGCCGGAATCAGTTTGTTCACCCTCTCTGCAAATCGCAAGAAGGCTCTTGGTTCACAAAGAGGGAAAGAAAATTATCTTGCAAGCTAAATCAATTAGGCAGCATATTAAACAAATGCACAAAGCTACATGGAAATATACAAGGTTGCATAATTTCAAATTGTCAACCAAAGAGGCAAACTGAACAGCCAAGTGAATATGCCAAAACAAGTTGCCCAAGTCACAGTTTCAAACTAATCAAACTGTCAAAGAAACTAAGCCAAGTTACAGTTTCAAACTAAGCAAACTGAATGTCAAAACAAATTGCCCAAAGGAAACTGTCAAAAGCTGTCCAAAGAAGATATAGAAAGATATCAAAAGCCAAAAGCTGTCAACAAGTACACAAAAGGCAGAAAATCTGGAAAAGAAGATAAGAGATATGCAGAGCAAAACCAAAGTGCAAGCTTATTTCAAATTCATCATTTCCCAGCCAAGCACTTTTTCAGAAAGGTACAGTTTAAAGCAATAAAAAATGCTTTTTAATCTGTGGAGAGAGAAAGAGAGAGGAGAGAAAGGCTTACAGGCAGGCTTAGAGAAGAAAAAAAGATATAAGCAAAAATTCAGAACAGAACAAAGGGAGAGGCAGAATACACAAGAGATACCACAACTGTAACATTGCTCAAGCCTTGAAACCTTTGATTTAAACCTGGGGCAGGGTAGTCTCTCAGTTAATTAAAAAAAAGCGCATTAAAGTCGCAAACTCTCAGTTCGTAATACAACGAACGACACCAAAAAAAAAACATTCCTTTGGAACCAAAAGACAGTGATGGTTCCTTACCTCATAGGTAGTCAATCTCTCAAAAGAGAAAAGCCCACTAAGCCAAAACCTACAAAGGAGGCTTAAGAAAGTTGGGGCATCCCGCTGACTGTAATCTCGAAAACAGGAACAGTCAGGCAAAAGTTAGGGATAACAAGTCAAAAGAACGAGGTCATTACAAATCCTCAACAACATGAAAAATGTTGCAAAAGAAAAAAGGAGAGGATGACTTCCCTCCAAATTCAATTGGTGAACCATCACCCAAAAGTCGTTCCAAATTCGAATAGAATGCGACGCACAATTAACTGAGTCTAGGATTGAAGGACATCACGAAGAGCGGGTGGGTACAAATATACTTTGAGCCTTTATCCTTTGTTTCTTAAACCGTGAACCAAGCCACGTTACAACCCTCCAAAAGTCCTAATTGAAGCATGGGTTAGTTCGAAAGCATACTGTTACAAAAGGTATCCTGACTCCTGTAAGGCTTTGCTCTAAATCTTGTGTTGATTTTGCCTTACAAAAAGTTTTCTGCTAAAAAACGCATTTTTCAAAAAAACTTTGAGACTGACATAAACTTTGCATTGCTTGAATATCATTGTTTGCATATGGCTATTTGTTTGACAGCGGAGAAATTCACACAATGAATATCCGATGAACGAAAGCTCTCTCAGTGAACAAAATCACTTCAAAAAGGATGACACTTCCATTGACAAATCTCCTATCAACAAGGGGGCATGACATGTCACTATCCAATTAACCTGGGGCAGTCCAGTCAAGATTTCAACAAAATCTTTCAAAGTCCATTTAACCTGGGGCAGTCCAGTCAAGATTTCAACAAATCTCTCAAAAGTTCAGCGAACTTGGGGCAAGTCTCCTTCATCATCACTTGGGGCATTCGAATGTCAAAATCAAGGTCGTTCAAATTCCTTCATCACCTGCCGGAAGTTACAACCACCAACAGAATAACGGACAATTGAAGCTCCTAAAAATCTGTTTCTCTCAAGAATGAAGACTCTCATCCTTAAAACCTCAGAAGATTGGTATACTCCTAGTTTCTGACCGTTAACAGAATGAAGATTCTCATCATCTCAGAAGATTGGTATACTCCCAATTTCTGACCCTTAACAAAATCAAGATCATTACTTCCTTCTAGAGATAGTTCAGATGTGACCTAGATTTGGCGACATTCCGATACTTATTCCAGATTTTCCTTCTAGAGATAGTTCAGATGTGACCCAGATTTGGCGATATTCCGATACTTATTCCAGATTCCCTTCTAGAGATAGTTCAGATGTGACCCAGATTTGGGGACATTCCGAAACTTATTCCAGATTTCCTTCTAGAGATAGTTCAGATGTGACCCAGATTTGGCGACATTCCGAAACTTATTCCAGATTTTCCTTCTAGAGATAGTTCAGATGTGACCCAGATTTGGCGACATTCCGGTACTTATTCCAAATTTTATTCCAGAAATAGTTCAGATGTGAACCAGATATGGCGACATTCCGATACTTATTCCAGATTTTCCTTCTAGAGATAGTTCAGATGTGACCCAGATTTGGCGACATTCCGGTACTTATTCCAGATTTTATTCCAGAAATAGTTCAGATGTGACCCAGATATGGCGACATTCCGATACTTATTCCAGATTTTCCTTCTAGAGATAGTTCAGATGTGACCCAGATTTGGTGACATTCCGGTACTTATTCCAGATTTTATTCCAGAAATAGTTCAGATGTGACCCAGATTTGGCGACATTCCGATACTTATTCCAGATTTTCCTTCTAGAGATAGTTCAGATGTGACCCAGATTTGGTGACATTCCGATACTTATTCAAGATTTCCTTCTAGAGATAGTTCAGATGTGACCCAGATTTGGCGACATTCCGATACTTATTCAAGATTCCCTTCTAGAGACAGTTCATATGTGACCCAGACATGGCGACATTCTGATACTTATTCCAGATTTCATTCTAGAGATAGTTCAGATGTGACCCAGATTTGGCGACATTCTGATACTTATCCCAGATCAGTACCTGCAGCAATCAAAAGATTCTTGCAATCCCCAGCGGAGCTAAAACTTCCAACTATCAATCCCCAAGCAGAATGAATACTCTCATTCTCAGTTCCTCACAGAGTATTCAAATATTCTCCAGTGAAGATCCCCCCCAAGACAGGAATCCCCAGTAGATTGGCATACAACCCAAGCTCCTGATTCCCCAACAGTGGTCCCAGGACTTCTCATTTCCAGCAATCCCCTGCAGCAGTCAAGGATTTACTTTCCCCAGCAGCAGTCAAAGATTTCATTATCCAGGATTCGTCTTCCTCAACAAGACAGCTACTCAGCTTACATGCGTATCCATTCATATCATAAACATTAATGAAGTACAATTCATTACATCATGACATTGCATACAACTAACTCTTTACCTTTTCAGGAAAGATCAATCAACATACAAAGATCACCATCTTCCGAGATTCCTTCTAGAAATAGTTCAGATGTGACCCAGACATGGCGACATTCTGATACTTATTCCAGATTCCAAGACTTTTGAAAACAGTTTACGGACGCTTCCCAACATGGATGCTGCTCTATTGCTTATTCGACTTCAAGACTTCTGAAAACAGTTTACGGGTTCTCCAGACACGGATGTTAACCTATCACTTGTTCAGATTCTTCAACTTCTGAAAACAGTTTACGGGTTCTCCAGACACGGATGTTAACCTATCGCTTGTTCAGATTCTTCAACTTCTGAAAACAGTTTACGGATTCTCCAAACACGGATGTTAATCTATCGCTTGTTCAAACTCAAACTTTTGAAAACAGTTTACGGACGCTTCCCAACATGGATGTTGATCTATTGCTTATTCATCTCCAAGACTTCTGAAAATAGTTTACGGGTTCTCCAGATACGGATGTTAACCTATCGCTTGTTCAAATTCAAGACTTCTAAAAACAGTTTATGGATTCTCCAAACACGGATGTTAATTTATCGCTTGTTCAGATGCAACTTTTGAAAACAGTTTACGGATGCTTCCAGATACGGATGTCAATCTATTGCTTATTCAGACCCCCAGTTCAGAGATGTTCCAAAACATGGATACCTTTCTGATACTCACCCAGTCACCAATGACATACAGTTCAACAAACATTTCCAGATGGCATCTCTAAGCCCATCCTCCTACCAAACATTTCCATATGGCATCTCTAAGCCCATCCTCCTACCAAACATCTCCAGATGGCATCTTTAAGCCCATCACCAAATGGCATCTTTAAGCCCATTCCCTCAATCACATCACCAAGTGCAAATTTTTTAGGCACTCTAGTGTCCAATCTCCTTTTACCTTCGAGTCGCAAACGGCAAACTTGCCAATCTAACTCTTCAGGTTCAAGAAGATCAAACAGGGGCAACTGTTGTACCCCAAAATTTGCCCTCTCTTTTCCACAAGAAATCACAGCTTCGAGCTTTTCCTGATTTTTCAGACTGGCTTAAAAATCGGTCAAACAGACTTTTCTCATCAGTCAGACAAAATTAGGGTTTCCATTGATTTTGAATCAGTTCAAGCAGATTGCTAGGGTTTGTTTGAGTTTGGCTCAAGGTTTGATTAGGAAGACGTTTCTTTGACGATAAATCAAGAATTAGGGTTCGCACGCGCATTTTCAGAAGAATTTGAATCCATAGTATATTAATTGGCTGTTACACTGCTTTGACGCCTGCTCAAGATTTCATTTTGTTTCTCAATAAACCTGAACCTCTGGTTTAGAAGCTGAGGCTTCTGGTTGAAAAATTGTAGTGTTTGATTTAACAATGAGATAAAGGACACATGGACGTTTGTTTGATTAACTGTGCAATACTTTGGATTATTCGGAACACCGGACGTTTATTGATTATTTATCATTTCTAAGTTAAAATTATTGGATAATTTCCAATTATTATAATTCAAGAAATATAAATAATTAAATAAACAATTGAAGAGGAATTAAAAGAGAAATCTGACAAAAAAAGATTTGTTTATTCATTTTGAATTGTTTGTTACAGATATTATTTGAATACTGTAAATTTATTTACAGTTATTTACATTAATATTATTACAAATGATTAAAATTGAAATAAAGCTATATCCTAAATGTCTTGAAATCTTCATCTTCTACTGCTGCTCCCCATTGCTCAATTGACATTTACCTGCAAAAAGAAAAGAAAGAAGTCAAATGCAGATAAATTAAGAATATTCTCAGACAGTTAATCATAAAAAGCTCATCATTAAAAGTGTTGGCCGGAATCAGTTTGTTCACCCTCTCTGCAAATCGCAAGAAGGCTCTTGGTTCACAAAGAGGGAAAGAAAATTATCTTGCAAGCTAAATCAATTAGGCAGCATATTAAACAAATGCACAAAGCTACATGGAAATATACAAGGCTGCATAATTTCAAATTGTCAACCAAAGAGGCAAACTGAACAGCCAAGTGAATATGCCAAAACAAGTTGCCCAAGTCACAGTTTCAAACTAATCAAACTGTCAAAGAAACTAAGCCAAGTTACAGTTTCAAACTAAGTAAACTGAATGTCAAAACAAATTGCCCAAAGGAAACTGTCAAAAGCTGTCCAAAGAAGATATAGAAAGATATCAAAAGCCAAAAGCTGTCAACAAGTACACAAAAGGCAGAAAATCTGGAAAAGAAGATAAGAGATATGCAGAGCAAAACCAAAGTGCAAGCTTATTTCAAATTCATCATTTCCCAGCCAAGCACTTTTTCAGAAAGGTACAGTTTAAAGCAATAAAAAATGCTTTTTAATCTGTGGAGAGAGAAAGAGAGAGGAGAGAAAGGCTTACAGGCAGGCTTAGAGAAGAAAAAAAGATATAAGCAAAAGTTCAGAACAGAACAAAGGGAGAGGCAGAATACACAAGAGATACCACAACTGTAACATTGCTCAAGCCTTGAAAACTGTCAAAGCTACCAGTTCAAACAGCAAGCCCTGCATAGCCTAAGAACCAAAGCTTTCCTCAAGCTTGCTCCAAAACTGTCTCCAATCTGTTTCAGGCCTGCATAAAACAAAGGCCCTTAAACCTGTTCAAACCCTCAAGCCTTGCTAAGCATAAGCCTCAAAGCTTCCTTTAAACTAAACCTGTCAAAACCAGTACATCAAAACCAGAACAAACGGCCTGCCTCAAGCTAGCCTCAAAACTACCAAGCTTGCGAAACTATTACCGAAGCAAGCTTGCAACCTCAAGCCTACAAGCCTTAAAGCCTGTAACCTCAAGCCCTGTACAGCCTAAAAAACTTGTTACAACTTCAATCCAACAAAACATACAAAAACCAGAAAAAGCCTTGAAGCACCCAACCAGAAGCCTGTATCACACTCAATCTTTGTTCAAAATCCAATCCATCCAAATATCCAAATAACAAAAATGAGTTCCTCAGAACTAGGTTCATCATAGGCGAAGCTAGCTCAGTCCAAAAGAGAGAAAGAGAATCAGAATAAGGCAAGCATTCAAGCAGCCAGAAGTGAAACAATAGGCAACTCAGATATCAGAATCACACATATCCAAACAATCTCTCAGAACCTAGGTTCATCATTGAGCAAGCCAAAGCCAAAGATATCAAAGGCAACTCAGAATCAACATCATTAACATCTAGAAGCAAGCAAGCAAAAGAGAGGAAAAAGATGCAGAAGTGAATAATCTAGGGTTTTCAGAGAAGCTCATCACTAAACCAAAGCAAGGTTAAAGATATTGAGTACCAGGAAGCAAGCCAGCAAGCAAGACATCACATACTCCCTCGCCTTGGCCACCGGAAGTGCCGCCGTCCTCCTCCGTCTCCTCTCCAAAGGTATAATCTCCTCTTCCTTTTTCTTTTCACACCTCACACAGAAAATAATAATAATCAAAGATCAGAACACAAAAATAAAACATGCAAAACTTGAAACCCTAATGCGTTAAGACAGAAATCACATACCTTTGTGCCATCAATGCCTGAGTAATCTTGGAGAGAGGGAGATGGAGGTAGCGCCTAGTAGCCTAAGGCGAGGAGACAAGCGTTCAGTAGCCCCATTTTGAGAAAGATGAAGCTCAGGCAAAGAAGAAGATGGAAGCGGCGCCGTTCTAAGACACAAACCCTTGTTCTGAACGAAACAAGTGAAAACCCTAACAAATGTTGTAAAGTGCCATTGGGCCTGCTCCACATCCAAACGCCTAAGCCCAATGTTTCTGGTGTGCACCCCCCCCCCCCCCCCCCCATTGACTTCTTTCACACGCATTTTGGGCCCAGCATGATACTCTAAGGCCCATTTAATCTTTTATCAATTTTTTTATTTATTTCAAACTAATATTATTTTCTCTATCACTTTATTTTTTATAAATAACTTATATTAATATTTTTGCTAAATAAAAATGATACATTAATTTCCTTTTTTGTAAAATGTTTATTAATACTTTTTTATCACATTTAAGAGTATATAAAAATAGGATTTTTTCCAAATTGAATAATTTTCTTTTTTTAGAATTTTTGTTTAATAAACCTTTGTATACAAACTAAAATACATAAACACTAATTTTCTTTAAAATTAAAACATTTTTCTTTCCTTTTCTTTAAAACCCTTTTGTATATAAAACATTAACAAAATATGGAAACAATGGATTTTTGTTAAGTTAAGATATTTTCTCTTTAAAAAACCCTTTTTTGTTTATAATTAACAAAAACCCAAAAAAATAAATAAAATACTTAATATGGCATTAGGTTAACATATTTTTTCTCATTGTGTAAATAATCACATACACTTTTACAAATACTTTTACATTGCTTTTATTCTTATACATTGCTACATTTTACATTGAGAATGCGATTCGATTTGGTTGTAAATATATTTGGACACTACTATTCCGATAAGTCTCATCCCCCATTTGCAAATATTTGTATCCCCATCCCCATAATCCTGTTGTAATAATTTAGGGCTTTAAATTTCCGCATTTAAAAGCTTTCAAATTATGCCATGATAGACCTAGGGTTTGTATGTAAATAAAATCAACCGCTAGATAACCTAATACAAGACAAATGCATGACAATCAATACACTATTCACACTTGCACCCCTATGGTAATCCCGCTTGTTGCCTTCCAAAATGGGCCATGTTTGCATGTTGGGTTCTTTGGCAAAACAAAAACAAATCAAATGATCATAGTCCCTCGATGACGCTTTCTCAAGTTGCCTAAGAAATGATCAAGTCCCTTAAAGGAAAAATTGCCAAAGACACTTGGCATTATTGCATTCATGGTCTATACGATGACCCGCGCCCGTCCCGTTAACATCCTAACACAAGATTGTCCACCAAATACAATGGTGGAACAATATTGTTAAAAGGGTTAAAACATAGGAAAGATCTTTGAGTAAATTTAGGGGTAGACAACTCTTAGTTACTTGATCAAACTTGCAAAACACACTTGCCTATTTTCAAAACACACTCCACAACACAATTTCCAAACAAACTTTCAAAACATTGAAACATCTTTTCAAAAAGACAAACACCTTTGTAAAACATTCGAGTAAATAATTGTTACAACGGTTGCCTAGACGAGGCATCTTTTTCAAAACATTTTCAAAAACCATACACACACAAACACCATTTCAAGCAATTGAAAATCAAGGCAAGTGATCTAAAACAAGTAACTAAGAGCCCATGGATAACCATGGATAGAAAGGGTGCTAATACCTTCCCTTTCTATAACCTACCCCCCGAACCCACGAAAACATCTCAAAGGTTTTTCCTGTGCTTTTTAACCTTTCCTTTAGGATAAAATAAAAAGTCGGTGGCGACTCTTTCTAAACCGAACAAGTGCGAATACAAATGCAAAACCTCAAGTCAGTTCTCCCACCGTATCACACATACATATTGTATAGCACAATCTCATTTATTTTGAGAACATCATTACTCAATACATTCCATACATCATGACATTACATACGACTAACACTTTACCTTTCAGGGAAAGATGCAATCAAGTTCTCAAGAGTTCTTTCTGGTTCAGTCAAACTGACACCAAGGTTTCTATTCCAGTTGAAGATATTCCAACACTTTTCAAGATTTTCTCTGGTTCAGTCAAACCGACACTAAGGTTTCTATTCTAGTTGAAGATGTTCTAAGACTTTCGTCTGGGTCAGCCGAATCGCCACTAAGATTCCCCTGATTTCTATGCCAGTCAAAGTTAATCCGAGACCTCTCCCGGGATCAGTCAAATTGATACTAAGATTTCTCTCCCAGTTGAAGTTCTCACAAGTTCTCTCTGGTTCAGTCAAACCGACACCAAGGTTTCTATTCCAGTTGAAGATACTCCAACACTTTCTCCGGTTCAGTCAAACCGACACTAAGGTTTCTATTCTAGTTGAAGATGTTCTAAGAATTTCGTCTGGGTCAGCCGAATCACCGCTAAGATTCCCCTGATTTCTATGCCAGTCAAAGTTAATCTGAGACCTCTCCCGGGTTCAGTCAAATTGATACTAAGATTTATCTCCCAGTTGAAGTTCTCATAAACTTTCTCTGGTTCAGTCAAACTGATACTAAGGTTTTTATTCTAGTTGAAGATGTTCCAAGACTTTTGTCTGGATCAGCCGAATCGCCACTAAGATTCCCCTGATTTCTATGCCAGTCAAAGTTAATCCGAGACCTCTCCCGGGATCATTCAAATCGATACTAATATTTCTCTCCCAGTTGAAGTTCTCATAAATTTTTCTCTGGTTCAGTCAAACCGACACTAAGGTTTCTATTCTAGTTGAAGATGTTTTAAGACCTTCGTCTGGGTCAGCCGAATCGCCGCTAAGATCCCCCTAATTTCTATCCCAGCCAAAGTTAATCTGAGACCTCTCCTGAGATCAGTCAAATCGATACTAAGATTTCTCTTCCAGTTGAAGTTCTCACAAGTTTTACCTGGTTCAGTCAAATCGATACTAAGATTTCTATTCCAGTTCAAGCTATGAGGCCCGGAAATCTACCAGATAATATCTTGATTTCTCCAAAATAATACGAAGCCTGGAGTCCACCAGATAGTGGTATAAGACACCGTGAAGCCTGGAGCACGACCAGATAACGATATAAGACGCCGTGAAGACTGAAGCACGACCAGATAGCGGCAAGAGACACTATGAAGCCTGGAGCACGACCAGATAACAGTATGAGGTACTGCAAAGCTTGGAATTCGACCAAATAGTAGTTTACTCGTCCAATTACTATGAAGCCCGGAAATCGACCGGATATTAGTATGCCTTAAATTCAAGTTGAAACCCGGATGCGACCGAATAACCACTTAATTCCTTCTGTAGCTTGGAACACGACCGGATAAGAATTGAGAAATTGCAAAGCCTAGAGCACGACCGGATAGCAAGTTTAATCTCATCTCCCCAGTAAGTCACTGTGAAACCTGGAGCACGACCAAATAACAGTTAATCTTATTATCCTTAGTAAATCACTGTAAATCCTGGAGCACGACCAAATAGCAGTTCATTTTCATCTCCTCGACTAAGAGATGATTCCCCAGTAGAGTAACGGACAACTGAAGTTCCTAAAATTCCATTTCTCCCAAGACAGAGACCAACATTCCTCATCAGACTCCTCCTCAACGACAGGAACAGGAATTCTCATCAAAGGACTATCTCGGGAAATCAACATCCTCTGGATGACATCTTTAAGCCCATCTCCTACGATTCTCCGTCATATCTTCCGGATGGCATCTGTAAGCCCATCTTCGATGACCTTCCGTCATCTCCTCCAAATGGAATCTGTAAGCCCGTTATCGATACTACGTACATAGGAAAGCATCATTGCAGACGAGTGCAAATTTCTTGGCGCTCTAGTGTTGAATCATCTTTCACCTTCAGATCACGAAAGACAGACAAGCCAATCTAAATCTTCAGGTTTAAGAAGATTGAACAGGGGTAGCTGTTGTACCCCAAAATTTACCCTCTTTTCATACACGCATATTATTGGTTTTATGGTTATGGAATAAAGGTATATTTATCAAGCTTCTTCAGGTTACAAGTGACGTTTAATTCGCCAATGGATGTTCTCAGAGTATTTTCCGTGCTGAAGATCGGTTCGCTGTTTTGTAATAATTCGGGGTTCAAAGATTCACAAGTCCAACCCGGCGCGTCATATTCAGGTGTTCTTTCGCCAAGATATCTCTGATAACGTATTCTCAAATTTAGTTTCAGCTCAAGAGTCAATTCTTTAAAGAAGGTCTCCGAATGTGTGAGTTTTCTCGAAGAAATATGGTGAAAAAGTGTGCGGAAAGTGCAGTTTTTACGCACTAAAAAATTTATAACTTGAAGATCATGGCTTATTTTGAACCTGTTCCGGTGGTTAAAAATCCTTCTTGACGTCATCTATGTTTTCATTTCTCACGGCTGGAAGCCAATTTCGATCATAAGGTCTTCAAAAATGCGGATTTATCAAGTATTTTCGTACAGAAAATTTATGACAGAAGCTTATTTGCGTCATGTTCAGAAAATCATAACTTGGTCGATTTTCATCGTATTGAGCTGGTTCCGGCGCCAAAATTTCACAAATTGAGTTGGCTAAGTTTTCACAAGAGGTATTAAGTTCGAACAGTATCCAAAAGGCCTTCGTTTTTTGCTTAGAGTGCACGTGACACGCTGAAAATCCTGAATGCTGAATATTATTTCATCTGGGTCGAAACTTCGAAAATTCATAACTCAGTCAATTTTTATCGGATTGGGCCTATCTTTTTACACAAGGTCACTGACTTAGAGATCTACAACTTTTCTTCCAAAGTCAAGACCGATTTATATTCCGATCAATACCAGTTTTTTATTGAAGAACGTGTCAGAGTTGACACTGGAGCCCAAAATAAGTTTGTCTGAGCCAAAACTTCAAAAATTCATAACTAATTCACCATTTATCCGATTGAGCCAATTTTCAGACAGGACTTAGTTCTCGATGTCGGCTATATTTTGTTTTCATATTTCAACTTCAAAAATTTCACTTAAGCCCCTGCGATTTAGCCTGGAACGTGACGGACTCAAGTGAATAAAAATCTGCACTATTGCTTGTGGTTATTGGAGGCCCAATTGCACATTCAAAACCCATTATTTTCTCTAATTTCCATTATATAATCTCATTCTTTTCACACGACAAACGGAAGAAAAAAAACATTTGCCACAACCCTGTCAAAATATCAAATTCTTTCAAGAACCCTAAAAACCTTGAAATCTTTATTACAAACTCCCATCTCACTACAAACAAGTCATCCTTGTTACAAACCCACATCTCACTACTTCTCCAGTAAGGGTAAGGCTGGTTTGATCTCCATGATCAAAAGGGTATAGAAGCATCCATACATGCCATATCAGTTTTAATATTACAAAATTTCATATATTTTCTTTATTTATATTTCATGATATAGTAATTTATTTAATGTGTTCATGAGATTCAACACTGCAGATTTAGACAGGATCCCGTGCAGGGTTATTACAAAACTTTGAGGCCAAAACAGAATAACCACCAATGCATGGCGAGGCAGACATCCTGAGAAGGTTAAGGGCGTGGTTTCAACAACCACCCCTATTGGTTTTGGTTTTCTTCCTTTCTATTTATCCTTTACTTATTTTCATTCTTTCTGTTTAAAACTTTTTTCATAAAACCTAACATTTTTCACAAACCTTTGATTTTTCATAATTTTTCATAATAAACTCGAATAATTGATTTTAGGTTTTTTTAAAATTTAATTTTAGGTTTTACATTAATTTTTGAGTCAACACTCACCCCTAACATTTGCATTATTTTTATTTTTTAATCCTATTTTTCATTAGTGTTTCTTCCCCTATCTATTTTTTGGCAAACTTAATTCTTTCTTATTAATCATTACACATAAACCTTTTTTTCAAAATTAACTTTTTTTTAATTAAAATTAATTAGGTTTTAGGTTTTTTTATTTAACCTTTTTTTTCAAAATTAACCTTTTTTTATTAATTAAAATTAATTAGGTTTTTAGATTTTTTTTAATTAACCTTTTTTTCAAAATTAACTTTTTTTTTTAATTTGAATTAATTAGGTTTTTTAGATTTTTTAATTAACCTTTTTTTTCTTCAAAATTAACATTTTTTATTAACTAAAATTAATTAGTTTTTTTAGGTTTATTTAATTAATTATCATAAATCATTTTTTCATAAAAAAATCACCAAAACATTTTTTTCTTTCTATTTTCATCTTATTTTTATTTTCCTAGATAAAGTGTATAGGGCGCATTCAACTGTAATAGCGTAGCTTTATTTTTTCCGATTTTTTTCATCATTATCATGTAATTGCTTCTAGGATGTAATAGTTTTAGGATTTCTTTTCTGCCCTCTTCACTATTATGTAATTGCCCCAAAGCTCTGTAATAGCTTAGGTTTACATTTCCGCCTTTATCTCCTGCTACTATATTTTATGCAATGCTTAGATTAATAGGATTGTATGGAAAGATAAAAATTAATGATAGAAAATCCTAATTGCAAGATAAATATAACTGAAAAATACACTGTTGAACACTTGCACCCCTAGGATACTCTCCACTTGGTTGCCTTCGGAAAAACAATGGTCATGTCCCTCGAACGTAGGGATATCTTAGCAAAAGACCCTCAATCTAAAAGTCATCATAAAGATCATAGTCCCTCAATGTCCCTCGAGTTTCCTACGAGAAATGATCTTGTCCCTCGATGTTGCCTACGAATATATGATGACAGTCCCTTAGAAATGCTAAGATATCCTTACATGTTGCCTTCAATGACCATTACGTCTCTTTCGATAGTCCCTCAAACATCCAACGACTAGGGTTACCTACTCACTAATAGTAGGATAACACGGTCTAAAGGATAGGAGGAAAAGGACGCCTTTTTTCGAGTAGGTAGATAACTAATAGGTACTTGCTCAAAACAACAAATCTTTTACACCATACACTTTCAAACAAACTTTTCAAACTAAAGTTTTCAAAATACTTCGTAACACTCTTGAGGACAGAAACAAGGGTTAAAATGAAGTAAAACAAAACTTTTCAAAGCAAAGCACACACAAGCAATTTCAAAATGAGCAAGTACCTAAGAGCCCATGGAAAGCTATGGGTGGAAAGGGTGCTAACACCTTCCCTTTCTATAATCTACCCCTCGTACTCAGAAACATCTCGAAAAAAGTTTTTTCTGTTCTTTTTCCTTTTCCTGATTGGATAAAATAAAAGTCGGTGGCGACTCTTGCTTACCGCGACATTTTGCAAATAAAAAATGCAAACCCGTATTAATAGTCGGTTCTGCCACCGTATCACACAATCCCTTCAAACTCATCCACATAAATGTCTTGTGTAACATGTGCAGAACACAAAATCTTCAATAAGTCATTGCGGTAAGTCTCTAAACACAAGAGAGGGGACAAGATAGAGATCTTGGATGGCGTCTGGTTGAGTTGATCCACCACTTTGTCATCACTTCGCTTGAGAATCCTCAAAAGCTACTCCGCTTCTTGACCTAAAGAAGATTCAAGCTGGTTACTAATCACTTGCTTGCCCCTAGCCTTGGCTAGAGCATCACTGTTGGTTTCTTTGGGAGATTGTGGTGGGGGAGAAAAGACCCTGCCACTACGATTCATGTTACTGGTTCCTAAGATGTTGGTAATATTCTTGTCACCCACCAGGAGACACTCATATTTTTTCCAAGAATATAGACCACATTATACTCCCACAGAAATGGCTTTGAGTTGTTACACAGAGGAGGGATAGGAATTTGAGCTGTCACGGGGGTAACTGGAGCTTGAATCATTAATGGGGTAGCGGAAGCCTGAATCATCAACGGGGTTCCTTGTGTTACCGAGATGTTCCTCAAATAATAAGGAATTTCTAAGACATCAATATCTTCTTCTATAAACATCTTTTCTACCTGTAGGATACCTTCATCCATTAGCTGTTGGATAGTCATCTTCAAACTAGAACACTCTCCAGGTTTAGAGGAACATAATAAGAAAAAATCATGGAGTTCTTGCAGCACCTTGTGCTTCAACAAATGTTCTCTAACAGTCCCCAGTGACATCTTGATCTCGTCAACCTTGGTTATCAGAATCTGCTCACTACCTTCTTCAATAGCATTGACAGGTGCCCCTGGGTGAGGAGGCATGGGATTATTCTGAATATTAGGACCAACATGGTTTAAATTTATGATCTTTGCATCGAGGAGGTCTTAAACTTTGCATTTAAATGCTCTACAATTCTCAATTGTGTGGCCTGGGGCTCCAGAATGGAATTCACAATGAGCATTAATATCATACCCCCTTGGAAGAGGATTTGGTGGTGGACCAAGTTCTCGTAATTAAACCAACTGACTGGCGAGCAGTTGTTGAAGAAGTTGAGCGTAGGACATATGAATAGGATAAAATCTCCTCTCAGGCCCTCTTTATCTCTATTCAACTCTCAGACCTTGAGGTCGCTGATTCAGTTGTTGATAATTCAGAGGTGGTACAAATTGTTGTTGTGGAAGATATTGTGGTTGAGGAATGAAAGGTCGTTGTTGAGCCATCCAGGGTGGTGGAGTTGTAGCAGCATACACTTGAGGAACATATTGATTAGGAATGAAAGTAGGTGTTGAGAAATAAGGAAATCGAACTTGAGGATATGCAGGGGATTTTCCTTTGTCGATTGCGACAACACTAGTCTCACCATCTTTCTTCTTGACAAAACCAGAAAATGGCTTTCTACCATTGCCAGTATAATTTTTGGTATTGTTAGGGATACCTTAGATTGTTCCAGCCTTGATACAAGTTTCAACATGTTCTCCAATAATAACCATATCAGAGAAAGAAGTGGAGGTACTATTGAGCATGTGTTGGAGATAAGGACCTCGTAGAGTACCAATGAGCAAATCAATCAGTTCATGATCCAAGAGAGAAGGTTGGAACCTTGCTTCCAGTTTACGCCACCTTTGGGCATACTCTTTAAAAGACTCTTTGGATTTCTATGTCATTCGTTGAAGCTGAGTGCGGCTAGGAGCCATGGCGGTACTATAATGGTAATGTCTTAAAAATGCGTCAGCAAGCTCTCCCCAAGTACTAACATGCATTCTCTCTAATTTCATATACCAGTCCAACGGTGCCCCTGTCAGGCTGTCTTGGAAGAAATGCATGAGCAACAGTTCATTTTCAGCATAAGCTTTCATCTTGCGACAGTAGGAACGAAGATGATTCTCTAGGCAGGAGGTGCCTTTATATTTGTCAAAATCAGGAATTTGAACTTCAGAGGAATAACTACCCCGGGCACAAGGGACATTGCAGCAATATTGAATCCCTAAGTCTTGATACCTTTCATAGCTTTAAGATGCTCTTCAAGATCATGGTACATTATTGCAGTTTCAGCAACTCCAGCGGTGAGATTCGCATGGGGCTCATCAAGATCAATGACATCGTGATGATCATTAACATCATTCTGAGGAATTCCGTAGGGGTCTCAACATTCGCATTATTATTCCCTCTATTTGCAGAAGTGGAGGGAAAGCAGTGGCAAGCTTAGAAACACTTTGATGGAGCTCTTCTTGACCCTTGATGAAGGTATGGATGGTTTCCATAAGCTGATCCATTCGAGTGTCCATATCTCAGCAGAGAGCATTCTGGTTTTCTTCGAAGAAATCCATAAGTCTTCGCTGGTTGCTTCTTGTACGGTAGGGATGTGTGGAAGTCGTCTTTATTATTCACTGAAGTCTGGTTGAAAAGGGACCCTAATATGTTTTTGTTGGGAATAATGAAGGCATGATAATATGAATGCGTGTTTCATCTTCATTTCCGAGGAAATCCAAAGACTCGTTTATCCATAAGTACCTTTTAACAATTTTTATTTTTAAAGAGCTCAACCAACAAGACGTGTCTTTGGAATTCCTTATATATGAGATGCATATACATGGTGGTATGATGTCATGGTATGCCATGGCATGGGATCTTAGCTTCACATATTCTGGATAACCACTGTATAGTCCTTTGCATAAATTGAAAGTAACAGGATCAAAGGTCCGTCATCACGAGGATGGAGTCAAGGTAACCACCCATAAGGTATGTACTAAGGGTTTATCACCTACCGAACAAGGTTCTAGGGAAATCCCAGAGTCTACGCTCTTCCTTTGGATATTACCAACGTCTCAATTACTGTATAATTAGTAATATTTGCAGGAAAAACTCGTCTGAGTGCAGCATCGCGTGACAACTACTTCCGAATTACCTGTCATAATCTCTGCACTACACCTAAAAAGGCCAAGATGGGTTAAGGGTTCTACGACTTCTCAGCTTCGAAGGCTCCCTGGTCGAAAGCAGCAATGTCTTCTCAATTACTCGGTAAATAAATACTACAGTCAAAGGGGTCTCCACTGAGTGGGGGATCTCATGCCTCCTTCTTCAGAATTACTCCATCAAAGTTAATATGACTATACCGCTCATCCTAATATTAAATATAACTTAGTCCGGGTATAGGACTTGTCAAATGAAATCACTCGCCCCAACATCCCAAAAGATACAGCATATCCAAAATAAGTGAATAGCAAAAGTATAATGCAATATATACAAAATAAAGTCAATAAAGCAATAAAGAAGTAAAGTTGTAAAAAAAAAATTAAATAAATAAACACCAAAAGAAGCAAACAAACAAAACTAGGATTGACTCGCATAGGGTCCCCAGCAAAGTCGCCAGCTGAAGCGACCGTCAAAAACACACAGAGTCGTCACCAAACTTTATTTATTCCGAAGGAAGGGGAAATATCGATAAAATCCCAAGAGGATGGATAAGATGGTCTTGCAACCAAAAGAGAAGGTACGAAAGCCGATTATGCAAGGAGAAGGTATTAGCACTCCTCACATCCTTTATACTCAATGGGATCCATTTCAATTGTTTGTTTCTAAGGGTGCGTTTATCTAGAATTGTACTTGCTAAGGGAAATGAAATAATTTTTTATTAATGCGTTCGTGAGGGTCTCGCAACCCTTTGCCTACATATCTCGTGAAGGAATCAGAACACCATAGTTCTTCTAGAAAATGTTGGTTTGTTGGTGTTTTTTAGTGTGTGACGTTAGCGCATGCATTCTAGCAATAGGCACGACCTGTATCGCGGTAGAAGAAGATAACATGCCCTTTTAAAGAAATATTTGATTTGTTGAGTGTCTTTGTGAAGTGTGGAATGAGTTTAAATAATGATTAAGTGTTTTTGTATTTTTTGATAAAGGAAATAAGTTTTAGTCTTAATTAGGAAATATGCAATGCAAAATAAAATTCTAAGGGGAAAGTCTATCCTAATATTGTCATGCAAAGTGAATCTAAAGTTGAGTGTTTTGAAAGGGAAATTTCTAACATAATTAGTTATCATGCTTAGGTTGATCTTAAGGTCTATTCTAAAATTCAATTTAATCCAAGATTATAATTGAATCAAGATATCCTAAGGGAACATGACAAGAAACCAACCACACAATCAAATAAGCAAAGGAAAATACAAATCTAATATTTCTTGTGATTTTTACGAAAGAACTAACATTATAATATTTTTATATTACTATGCAATTTTATATTAAGAAACAAAAGAGAAATGAAATCCTAATTCTAATATACTTTATTCACATCTTATGTTAAGAAATTAAACAAATCTAACAAACAAATAAAAGTAACAAATGGGAAGCTCAAAGGGTGCAATGGATCAGGAGGTGAGTTAAGAAGCCATGGGTGCTGAGGCCCAACATGAAGGGTTCAAAAATGCCTTTTTTATGCTGAGCAAAACTTCAAGTTTCCAAATAAATATTGTGCTTACGGAAACGTAACAAGTTGAAAGCCCAAGCGGTCCACAATATCACCAAGCCAAATGAGATTTCTATTTCAGATTTATATTATTATTGTTATTTAAAAGGTAAAACAAAAATAGATAAAACCAAAAAGAATACAATTTGTTCAGACTAGAATTAGGTTATAGAAATTGGGTATGCTTCAACTTACTCTGAATCAGACTTTACTCTCTCTCACGGTGCCGCCTCCGCTCAATTTTCTTCTCCCTCATCTCAATCTGCCATCGTACAACTCCGTCTCACTCAACCTCATCCATTCTCCGACGAAGTGCCACTCTCCTCCACCTAACTCTCTCAATCTCGTGTCTCTCTGCCTGTCACCATCATCCACCTTGTGACGGTTCTGCCTCAAATCATCTTAGTTTCGATTCGCCGTTCCTATCCATCATCTCCTCGATACATAGCCGCAAACATCTAGACGAACACAACACATCAACAATAACGTTTACAGAAAAATATAGAAGGGATAAATACTTACATGTCATCTGACAGCGTTTCAATCGCGATGAAAACGAATCCACAGATATTATGCTTAGATATGCTTATAGATTCCTCCTTCTTCTCTTCTTCTTCTCAATGCTACTGTGTGTTGAATACCGTTTGGTTTGCGTGTCCCGCTTCAAACTCGTATGTGCGATGATTTGATATTTCTCCAAATTTACGGGAAGTTTCGGACAATAATAATGTTTTTGATGAAAGAAATTGCAGATGGATTTACAGTTGGTCTGTTGAATGGTGGACGGAAGCCTTTTGATTGCAACAAGATGACTTTATGGTTATATGAGATGAAAAGTTGAAATCATGAAGGTGATGAACTAGTAGGTTTATTTTTATATCTTTTCATCTACCTTTTTTGCTTATTTCTTTGTGTGTTTCTTCCTCGTTTTGTTAATAGTGGCAAGGTTATGGAATGAAACAAGTTGGAGGGGTGAGTTGTGTACGAAGGTTATGGTTAATGAGAGAGTTTGAAAAGAATTCTTCCGAGTAAGTTTTCTTTTGTGAAAAAAAATTCTCTGGTTTTTCTTATCAAATTTTTTTGGTGTGAAATGAGAGGAACCAAGTATATCCCCTTTTTCTATGTAATCTGAAGTTGTTATATAGGTGGATTGGTGGGTTTTTTTAGGGGAAAGTTTGGTTAATTTGAACACTTGTGGTATCCTGTCTTGTGGCTTTTTTATACAGTTTACTTTGCCTATTTTTGTGCAAGGTTGCAACAGGTTGGACTGGTTTGTTACAACAGGGTTTGGACTGTTTTATTGGGTATACAATAGGTTTTGGACAACAACATTTGGACTGGTTTGGGACAGTAGTAGCAGGTTTTGGGGTTTATGTTACAGGGTTGTTTTGTGCAAATTTTGTCTTGTTGTAGCAGGCTTTTTTGGCATAGGTTATGGCACGGATTTTGGAATGGTTTGTGGGGCTTTGTAGCATTGTTTTGGTTTAGCATGAAGAATGCAAAGTACAATTTTGGGCAAGGCACCAAGTTGATATGTCATGAAGATTTCATATGGTGATAACATGTAATTTTAGCACTTTAGGACTTAGGATTTCATGTGTTTGTGTATGGTTTTGTAATGAGACATGAATGGTGATGTATGTTTGTAATGAACCTTGGAACAAAATAGTGTAGAAAATGCAGAGAGAATGAATCTCGAATAAAATCTAAAGATGGATCCTTTGATTGAATCATGATGAAAGTTGTTGGAAATCTTGAATAACAATTTTAGTCAAATAAGACATGAATGTCTTTTGCAACCATTAGAATTTGAAATTGAATGAACTTGGATTTCTTGAATGATTTTTGAACCTTGAAGTACATTCCAAGTAAAAACGTCTAAACCTTCTTTCTTGAACCAAATCTTGATGAACAAATAAAAACCTTAAGAGAATTGATCAAAATCCAATTTTAATTCAGTAATTACTAATGCTCTAATACAAGCAACAAGTAATAATTAATCAATGAATCTTCAAACTCAACATCTTTCCTTTACCAATGACTTAGTGATGAACAATCTCAACACAAAAATCAATTATTAGTCTAAAATTTTCCAACAAATTTCATGGCCTTCTAAGCACATTTGGTCGTCGATCCTTGAAGCAAACTTGTAGATGACATCATTTGTGATATGTTGCAAAAAGAACCATCCTCTAAAGTATTCGAACTTTTAATGATCTTGCGCATATAAATAGCCTTTGACTTGAAAATATAAGTTAGAGAGGGTGTCAAAAGGAACCAAATTCTCAAAGAATCACTGAAAAAATTAAATATCAAAGAAGTTATGATCTTCTGAACTTGATCTTGAAAATGTTGACTTTTTTATCAATGTGCTTTGAATCGATTTACAAACTCGGTCTTTTCTTGCATTCCCAGACACATTGGTGCATATTATGGACTAATGATGTTGAAATCTTGATTGTGCTTTAAGATTAGAGACTATGCTTTGATGAAGTAGCCTTTGAGAACCAATGATTAGCCATATTGAACACTTGAGGGATTCAAAATCCTAGCTGAGGCATCATGCTGAGAAACCCTGATTTTGATCACAATAAGGAGATAAACCCTAATACAAGATTTAATGAGTTTGAATGAGAGTTGGCCTCATAACTTGATGAGAAATAAATCCATGATAATTGTAACGCCCTGGTATTTAATTATTTATTTAATTAAATATTTTTGAATTTCTTTTTTTATTAATTTAAATTTTTATCATCAAAGTCGGAATTATTTTATTAAGTTGGAATAATAATTAATCGGATTTAATTTGGTGGAATTAAGTTAAAGTGTTATTTTATTATTAAGCTTAAATATGATATTGGGCTTAATTGGTGGTGTTGTGTAGTAATAGAGGGGTATATTTATTATGCCCATTTGAGTTTACTAAAGGTTATATAATAATAATAGTATTTTATTAGAAATATAAGGAGATAAAAAAAGGTAGTGTTATCAGAAAACAAAAATAAGAAGAGGAAGAAGAAATAAGGTTTTGTGAGAAGAGGAGAAGAACAAGGAAGTTGTTGCTAAGGCTGGTTTCCAGAAATTAAGTTGGAGCTTTTTTATTTGTCTTCAAATCAACCAGGTAAGGGTGAGGTTCTGACTCTATAATAGAGTGTATGATTAATAGTATGTGAATTTGGGTTATAAAAATTATTTCTAGTTGTGTTTGAAATTGGTATATTGATAAAATTGAGAGATGATTTAGGACCCAATATAATTAGATAATACATATATTTAAGTACCTTAGTGTTTTCCTTGCAAAAATTCCAAAGCTTGCTACTGTAGCGTAAGATAAAGTAGCAATAAAAGGCATTGGCTTGCAATACAGTAGCGTAAGAATGGAATATATTTAATGGCATTTGGCATATTGTAGCGAATTTGTGGAAGTAGCACTTGGAGATATATGCTTGCTTACTGTAGCACTAAATGAAATGGTATCTAGGAGAATTAATTGCTTCTATAGCGCAAGAATTAAGTAGAAATTAAAGGTATTTATTTTGCAATACTGTAGCGCAAGTAATAAAGCAGTATTTAGGAGGATTACTTGCTTACTGTAGCGAGTTCATGGAGTAGTGTTTAGAAGCAACTAATTGGCTACTGTGGCGCTTAGCAGTAATACTTGCTGAAAGTAACGATAAAAGAAGTAGCATCTAAAGGTACTTGTTTTTCTATTGTAGCGATGAAATGAATTATCACTTAAAGGCATTTGGCTTATAATACAGTAGCGCATAGAATGAGGTAGCAATGGAAGGCAGTTAGTTTGAATGTTGTAGCAATACAAGAACGAAGTATAATTAAAGGCACTTGCTTTGCATACAGTAGCGACATTATGAAGTGATATTTAAAAGAAATGTTTTGCTTGCTGTAGCGCATAGAATGGTGTGGCATTTGGAGACAAGTCTTTTACATACTGTAGCGATAATTTTGGAGTAACACTTAGAGACAATTGTTAGCATAAATGTTGTGGCCATTGTACTTTGATACAAATAATAAATTGGTATAGAATAAATAATAGATATAATGTAGCTACTACGTTCCGGTTTACAATACAAAATATTTAATAATAAGGATTTAATATCTTTAATAAATAATTTTGTAGGATTTATAAAGTAGAAATAATAGAATTTTTGGCCAATAATTAATTAACCGATTTTAGCCAAAATAGTCCGAATAATTATGCGGTTTATTGTAGTAACTTTTGGTTGATCTATTGGGTGGTATTTTGTTGAAAAATGTGAATTAGCAGGTGATTTCACTGCCTATATTTATGGGAAAAATATTAAGTTGCAGAATTATGGCCAATGTTGAACTAAGTTGAATTATTGTTGTTGTTGTTGTTGTTATTACGTTCATGTCGTTAATGCATACATAGCATATCATGTTGGAGCGGATGCTCGTCAAGTTGGCATGGATTGGAAAATATAACGTTGAAGGCTTATGCCTTGTTGATGCCTCTATTTATTGACAGATTTCTAAGTTGGGAGTTCTGCTCCATTGGTACCACATGCATGTGCATAAAAACGAGTTGCATTTCATGTTGCATTCTGAGTTGTCGTGTGGATGAATTAATTATGTTATATGTTGATAAAAAGTTGTGAAGTGGTGAGTTGTATGATCTAATACTAATATATTATTTATTGTATATCTAATTATATGGTTCGATATCTCACCCCTTCTATTTGAATGTTGCCCTCTGTTGGTAACGTGCAGGTAATCAAGAAGGTTAGTTGTTACCCTCGTTAGTTCGAGTCGGTGTTGTCGCTCTGATACGTAGCACTCGGGGGGATGAACGCATGTTTTCTTTATTGTTGATTTTCATTATGTTGCTAAATTTTTAAGTTGTTTTCATTAAAAGACTTGTTGTCTTAGAATTTTTTCGAGTTGGATAAGATGTTATGGTGTTTTCAGTTAAATTTTTGTGAATCCCGCTGCGTAGTAATGAAAGTTGTTTTTATTTTTAAAGACCAAGTAGGTTGTTATCGGTTCATCCGAATTTCATGTGTTATGTATCCGAACTATAGATGATTGAATGTCGTAGTTTTAAGTTGAAAGTGTAGTATTCCATTTGTTTGTTGGAAATTTTTATAACTCTGATTTTATTTAACTCGTTGGGTAGAAATGGGGTGTTACATTAGTGGTATCAGAGCAAGTTGATTCGTCCGGTCAAGTTGTCGAGTAATAGTTTTGTCTAAAAATTGAGTATTGTTAATCTGAATTCCAATTGTTGTTTATGTTGTAGTGATAAGTCGAGATGGCTGGAAGGAATGATGTTTCACTTGCTGCTGCTCTGCAAGCGATGGCTCAGGCTATGCAGAATCAACCGAATGCTGACGAGAATGCTGGATCTCGCAGTTTGGAGACTTTCCAAAGGGAGAATCTGCCTACCTTTAAGGGTAAGTATGATCCTGACGGAGTGTTGGATTGGCTGAAGGAGATTGAGAGAATCTTCCGTGTGATGGAATGCACTCCAACGCAAAAGGTTCGTTATAGTACTCATATGCTAGTGGACGAGGCTGATGACTGGTGGTTAGAGACTTGTCAAAGATTGGAAGCTGCAGGTGAGAATGTCACTTGGACTGTGTTCCGTAGGGAATTCCTGAGGAAGTATTTTCCTGAAGACATTCGTGATAAGAAGGAAATTGAGTTTCTTGAGCTGAAGCAAGGGAGTATGTCGGTTGTTGAGTATGCTGCAAAGTTTTCTGAGTTGGCTAAGTTTTATCCACACTATAGTGAGGCAGATGTTGAGTTTTCAAAGTGCATCAAGTTTGAGAATGGGTTGCACCCAGAGATCAAGAAGGCAATTGGATACCAGAAGATTCGTGTCTTTGTTGATTTGATTGATAGTTGCAGGATTTATGAAGAGGATAATAATGTTCACTATAAGATTATCAATGAGAAGAGGGGTAAGCACCAATAGAATCGTGGTAAGCCTTATGATGCCCTAGTTGGTAAAGGTAAACAGAAAGTTTCTCAGAGTCAAAGGACTAGTGGGGGAGATGCTCCTGCTAGTGTGGTGTGCTTCAAATGTGGAAAACCTGGTCATAAGAGTAATGTGTGTGCTGCTGAGGTGAAGAGGTGTTTCTGTTGTGGTAAGACTGGACATGTTGTATCTGAATGCAAGCATAAAGAGATGATTTGTTTCAACTGTGGTGAAGAAGGACACATTGGTAGTCAGTGTCAGAAACCAAAGAAGGTGCAAACCAGTGGAAAGGTGTTTGCTTTGGCTAGGACTCCGTCAGCTAGTGAGGACAGACTCATCAGAGGTACATGTTTCATTAATAATACGCCTTTAATTACAATTATTGATACCGGTGCTACTCATTGTTTTATTACAGTTGATTGTGTTGAAAGATTCGGTCTTATGTTGTCTTCCATGAATGGAGAAATGGTCGTCGAGATTCCGGCTAAGGGATCGGTGACTACTTCTCGTGTGTGTTTGAATTGCCCTTTGTTGATCTTCGGTAAGGACTTTGTTGTTGACTTGATTTGTTTTCCATTAAGAGGATTGAATGTGATCTTGGGTATGAACTAGCTAGAGTATAACTATGTTCATATCAATTTCAATGACAAGTCTGTGAGGTTTTCTACTTCTGAAGAGGAAGGAGTCGGTTTGTTGAATGGTAAACAGTTGCGGCAACTGATGCAAAACGAAGCGCAGGTGTTCTCATTGTTGGCGTCGTTATCAATGGAGAACCAAGTTAGAATTGATGAGTTGCAGGTGGTGCACGAATTTCCTGAAGTGTTTCCGGATGAAATTCCTGGTGTACCGCCAGAAAGAGAAGTTGAACTTGCGATTGATCTTGTACCTGGTACCAGACCTGTTTCTATGGCACCCTACAAGATGTCTGCATCTGAATTGTCTGAATTGAAGAAGCAGTTAGAAGAGTTGCTTGAGAAAAAGTTTGTAAGACCAAGTGTGTCACCGTGGGGAGCACCTGTGTTGTTAGTAAAGAAGAAAGATAGAAGTATGAGACTTTGTGTTGATTATAAACAGCTGAATAAAGTGACGATTAAGAATAAGTACCCGCTTTCGAGAATCGATGACTTGATGGATCAATTGGTGGGTGCAAGTGTGTTTTCTAAGATTGATTTGAGGTCAGGATATCACCGGATTAGAGTGAAAGAAGATGATATTCAGAAGACCGCGTTTAAAATTTGGTATGGAAACTACGAGTATTCGGTGATGCCTTTCAGTGTGACCAATGCGCCGGGAGTATTCATTGAGTACATGAATCGTATCTGTCATACTTATTTGGATCGGTTTGTGGTGGTATTCATTGATGACATTCTGATTTACTCTAAATCGGAAGAAAAACATGAAGAGCACCTCAGAGTTGTATTGCAAGTTTTGAAAGATAAGAAGTTGTATGCGAAGTTGTCCAAGTTTGAATTCTGGTTACAAGAGGTTAGTTTCCTTAGTCATGTCATTTCTGGTGGTGGCATTACTGTGGATCCTTCTAAAGTCGATGCTATGTTGCAATGGGAAGCTCCGAAGTCGGTTACTGAGATTAGAAGCTTCTTGGGATTAGCCAGTTACTATAGACGGTTTATCGAAGGTTTTTCTAAGTTGGCACTTCCATTGACTAAGTTGACTTTAAGGGTAAGGCTTTTATGTGGGATACTCGATGTGAAGAAAATTTTACCGAGTTGAAGAAGAGATTGACGTCGGATCCAGTTTTGACCTTGCCTAATCCAGGAGAGCCTTTTATTGTGTATCGTGATGCTTGTCTGATGGGGTTAGGTGGTGTGCTCATGCAAAATAGTAAGGTGGTTGCTTATGCGTCGAGGCAATTGAGGACTCATGAAAAGAATTATCCTACGCATGATTTAGAATTAGCTGCAGTTGTCTTTATGTTGAAAATCTAGAGGCATTATCTTTATGGTTCTAGATTTGAAGTGTTTAGTGACCATAAGAGTTTGAAGTATCTTTTTGATCAGAAAGAATTGAATATGACGCAGCGAAGGTGGTTAGAATTGTTGAAGGATTATGATTTCAGTTTGAATTATCATCCAGGAAAAGCTAATGTTGTGGCTGATGCTTTAAGTCGAAAGACTTTACACGTGTCGACAATGATGGTTAAGGATTTGGACTTGATTGAGCAATTCCGAGATTTGAGTTTGGTTTGTGAAGTGACACCGCGAAGTGTTATGTTAGGAATGTTAAAGATTAATAATGAATTTTTGGATAGTATCAGAGAAGCTCAGAAGTTAAATGTGAAGTTGGTAGATTCGATGGTTGGGATTGATTAGTCTGAGAACAATGATTTTAAGTTGGATGCCCAAGGTATGTTGAGATTTCGTAATCGGATTTGTATTCCTGATGATGCGGAGATGAAGAAAGTGATTCTTGAAGAGAGTTATAGAAGCAAGTTGAGTATTCATCCAGGAGCTACAAAGATGTATCAAGATTTGAAGAATTTGTTTTGGTGGCCTGAAATGAAGAGTGATGTGGCTCGGTTTGTGTATGCATGTTTGACTTATCAGAAGTCAAAAGTTGAACATCAGAAGCCTACAGGGTTGATGCAACCGTTAGAGATTCTAGAATGGAAATAGGATAGCATTTCAATGGATTTTGTAACGGGATTACCTAGTACCTTGAGAGGACATGATTCGGTTTGGGTGATTGTTGATAGGATTACGAAGTCGGCACACTTTATACCTATTAACATCACATATCCGATTTGGAAGTTGGCAGAGATTTACACCAGTGTAATTGTGAAGTTGCATGGTGTTCCTTTGTGTATTATGTCGGACAGGGATCCGAGGTTTACTTCTGATTTCTGGAAGAGTTTGCAAGAGGCGTTGGGATCTAAGTTGAGGTTGAGTTTGGTGTATCATCCTCAGACGAATGGTCAGACCGAGAGGACTATTCAGTCATTGGAGGATCTGTTGAGAGCATGTGTTCTTGAACAGGGAGGTTCGTGGGATACTTATCTTCCGTTGATTGAGTTCACTTACAATAACACTTACCATTCTAGTATTGGGATGGCACATTTTGAGGCGTTGTATGGTCGGAGGTGTAGGACCCCTTTGTGTTGGCATGAATCTGGTGAAAGTGTAGTACTTGGACCTAAACTTGTTCGTGAGACTACTGAGAAGGTGAAGTTGATTCGAGAAAAGATGAAAGCTTCACAAAGTAGACAGAAGAGTTATCATGACAAGAGAAGGAAATTTTTGGAATTCCAAGCTGGTGATCATGTGTTTTTGAGAGTCACACCTGTGACTGGTGTTGGACGAGCTCTGAAGTCGAAGAAGCTCACTCCTCGTTTTATTGGTCCATATCAGATTTCAAAAAGAGTGGGAAATGTTGCTTATAGAGTGACTTTACCTCCTAATCTTTCGAATTTGCATGATGTGTTTCATGTGTCACAACTCCGAAAGTATATTCCCGATCTGTCTCATGTGATTCAGATGGACGATGTGCAAGTACGGGATAATCTCACGATGGAGACGATGCCTGTGAGAATCGCAGATCGCGAGATGAAGATTCTAAGAGGGAAAGAGATTGCGTTGGTGAAGGTTGTATGGTTAGGAGCTGCTGGAGAGAGCATGACCTGGGAGTTGGAGAGTAAGATGCGAGACTCCTATCCCGAGTTATTTGAACCAAGTAAACTTTTATTTTTGGGGACGAAAATATTTTAAGTGGGGGAGAGTTGTAACGCCCTGGTATTTAATTATTTATTTAATTAAATATTTTTGAATATTTTTTTTATTAATTAAAATTTTTATCGTCGAAGTCGGAATTATTTTATTAAGTTGGAATAATAATTAATCAGATTTAATTTGGTGGAATTAAGTTAAAGTGTTATTTTATTATTAAGCTTAAATATGATATTGGGCTTAATTGGTGGTGTTGTGTAGTAATAGAGGGGTATATTTATTAGGCCCATTTGAGTTTACTAAAGGTTATATAATAATAATAGTATTTTATTAGAAATATAAGGAGAAAAAAAAGAGGTAGTGTTATAAGAAAACAAAAATAAGAAGAGGAAGAAGAAATAGGGTTTTGTGAGAAGAGGAGAAGAACAAGGAAGCTGCTGCTAAGGCTGGTTTCCAGAAATTAAGTTGGAGCTTTTCGATTTGTCTTCAAATCAACCAGGTAAGGGTGGGGTTCTGACTCTATAATAGGGTGTATGATTAATAGTATGTGAATTTGGGTTATAAATATTATTTCTAGTTGTGTTTGAAATTGGTATATTGATGAAATTGAGAGATGATTTAGGATCCAATATAATTAGATAATGCATATATTTAAGTACCTTAGTATTTTCCTTGCAAAAATTCCAAAGCTTGCTACTGTAGCATAAGATAAAGTATCAATAAAAGGCATTGGCTTGCAATACAGTAGCGTAAGAATGAAATATATTTAATGGCATTTGGCATATTGTAGCGAATTTGTGGAAGTAGCACTTGGAGATATATGCTTGCTTACTGTAGCACTAAATGAAATGGTATCTAGGAGAATTAATTGCTTCTATAGCGCAAGAATTAAGTAGAAATTAAAGGTATTTGTTTTGCAATACTGTAGCGCAAGTAATAAAGCAGTATTTAGGAGGATTACTTGCTTACTGTAGCGAGTTCATGGAGTAGTGTTTAGAAGCAACTAATTGGCTACTGTGGCGCTTAGAAGTAATACTTGTTGATTGTAACGATAAAAGAAGTAACATCTAAAGGTACTTGTTTTTCTATTGTAGCGATGAAATGAATTATCACTTAAAGGCATTTGGCTTATAATATAGTAGCGCATAGAATGAGGTAGCAATGGAAGGCAGTTAGTTTGAATGTTGTAGCAATACAAGAACTAAGTATAATTAAAGGCACTTGCTTTGCATACAGTAGCGACATTATGAAGTGATATTTAAAAGAAATGTTTTGCTTGCTGTAGCGCATAGAATGGAGTGGCATTTGGAGACAAGTGTTTTACATACTGTAGCGATAATTATAGAGTAACACTTAGAGACAATTGTTAGCATAAATGTTGTGGCCACGGTACTCTGATACAAATAATAAATTGGTATAGAATAAATAATATATATTGTAGCTACTACGTTCCGGTTTACAATACAAAATATTTAATTATAAGGATTTAATATCTTTAATAAATAATTTTGTAGGATTTATAAAGTAGAAATAATAGAATTTTTGGCCGATAATTAATTAACCGATTTTAGCCAAAATAGTCCTAATAATTATGCGGTTTATTGTAGTAACTTTTAGTTGATCTGTTGGGTGGTATTTTGTTGAAAAATGTGAATTAGCAGATGATTTCATTGCCTCTATTTATGGGCAAAATATTAAGTTGCAGGTTTATGGCCAATGTTGAACTAAGTTGAATTATTGTTGTTGTTGATGTTGTTATTACGTTCATGTCGTTAATGCATACATAGCATATCATGTTGGAGCTGATGCTCGTCAAGTTGGCCTGGATTGACAAATATAAAGTTGAAGGCTTATGCCTTGTTGATGCCTCTATTTATTGGCAGATTTCTAAGTTGGGAGTTCTGCTCCATTGGTACCACATGCATGTGCATAAAAACGAGTTGCATTTCATGTTGCATTCTGAGTTATCGTGTGGATGAATTAATTATATTATATGTTGATAAAAAGCTGTGAAGTGGTTGGATGATCTAATACTAATATATTATTTATTGTATATCTGATTATATGGTTGGATATCTCACCCCTTCTGTTTAAATGTTGCCCTTTGTTGGTAAAGTGCAGGTAATCAAGAAGGTTAGTTGTTACTCTCGTTAGTTCGAGTCGGTGTTGTCGCTCTGATACGTAGCACTCGGGGGGATGAACGCATGTTTTCTTTATTGTTGATTTTCATTATGTTGCTGAATTTTTAAGTTGTTTTCATTAAAAGACTTGTTGTCTTAGAATTGTTTCTAGTTGGATAAGATGTTATGGTGTTTTCAGTTAAATTTTTGTGAATCCGCTGCGTAGTAATGAAAGTTGTTTTTATTTTTAAAGACTAAGCAGGTTGTTATCGGTTCATCCTAAGTTCATGTGTTATGTATCCGAACAATAGATGATTGAATGTCGTAGTTTTAAGTTGAAACTGTAGCATTCCATTTTTTTGTTGGAAATTTTTATAACTGTGATTTTATTTAACTCTTTGGGTAGAAATGGGGTGTTACATTAGTGGTATCAGAGCAAGTTGATCCGTCCGGTCAAGTTGTCGAGTCATAGTTTTGTCTAACAATTGAGTATTGTTAATCTGAATTCCAATTGTTGTTTATGTTGTAGTGATAAGTCGAGATGGCTGGAAGGAATGATGTTGCACTTGCTGCTGCTCTGCAAGCGATGGCTCAGGCTATGCAGAATCAACCGAATGCTGACGAGAATGTTGGATCTCGCAGTTTGGCGACTTTCCAAAGGGAGAATTCGCCTACCTTCAAGGGTAAGTATGATCCTGACAGAGTGTTGGATTGGATGAAGGAGATTGAGAGAATCTTCCGTGTAATGGACTGCACTCCAGCGCAAAAGGTTCGTTATGGTACTCATATGCTAGCGGACGAGGCTGATGACTGATGGTTAGAGACTTGTCAAAGATTGGAAGCTACAGGTGAGAATTTTACTTGGGTTGTGTGTTGTACCCCAACTTTTGCCCCTAAGATTCCTTCATCATACCATATTGTTTCAATCATAACAAGATCACATTAAAGCTTTTGGTTCTTCTCCCTATCCTTAGCTTTGATCTTTTTAGGAGTTACCAAGCACCTTGACTTGTTTTCTTTTGTGATCATGAATATTTTTGCTTTAATTTTCTCTCTAATTAATAAAATGCAATGTTGGTTTGTCTTACTTGTTAATAATGTAGGTAAAGGCAATGAGGTGTAGCAAGTTGCTTCATGGGTTCATGAGTTTATTTCCATGCCCTAGTCAATAGCTTGAGAAATTTAAACTCCACTATTGAAGTGGTTTTGGTGGCTATGAGTCCACATCATCATCCTCAACAACTTCTATTCACAAAGGAAGAATATTGGCACAAGAAGTTTGTTCAAACTTGTCAAAGTTCCTCAAAGCATTCTCTTGATCTAGAGGCTAGGGTTTTGAACTTCAAAGGAGCATATCATGCTAATCTTTTGGTGTTTTTGAGTGATTCCAAGGACATCCTTCTCTTCAAAGAGTCACCAACAAATCACTTCAAAAGTTCCAAGGAGTTTTCATGTGGAAGGAACTTGGTGAAGAAGAAAGATTATAAGTCATCCAGATGAATCCCCAATTTTCCATGTGTGACTTCAAATGGTCATAACTTGGTCAATTTTTATCACCTTGATCCCATTCTTTTTCCATGATGATCTTAAGGATGTGTACTTCATTCCTTATTTTATGTGCAAATTAAGAAAATGGATGGAAGTTGCCTTAAGAATGCAAAAGATTATAGGTCATTTTTAAAGAAGAATTTGAAATATTTCTAAGTATGGAAAGTCAACTCTTTTTCTTCAACTTTGACTCCATGTAACTTTCAGCTCAAGCATCCATTTGATTCCATTATTTTTCAATTGAAAATCTTGTAACCTCATCTTTCCAAAGCATCAAGAATTATGTCCTAAGACCCCTTGAGGTGGAAATGCCATGGATTTGAATTTGGTAGTTTGAAACTGAATTTTTCACAAAGTCAGGATTTTGAAATCTTTGTTTTGGCTTCTAATCATAAGTTTTCCACGCGTTTTTGTTTCTAATCATGATTAGCAACTTGCCAGAAGTGATTAGCATCATGAAACACACGATTTAGATGGGTTTTGATAAAGTTTGAGTCACACTTTCTTCATGATGCAGACCCACACGAATTCCCTCCAAAACACATCATTTGCTATTCCTTCTGATCCCATTTTCTTCCTTATAAATAGAGGGTCATCCCCCATCCATTTTCCCAAGCTTGGATAGCCAGAATCACCCTGCCAAACTTGTTTCACAACCCATAATTCAGCAACTTCGAAATCCATTCTCAAGCCTTTTTAAATCCATTTTTTCCCTCAATTCACCTTCCTTGATCTTCCCTAAAGCTAACCATATAATTACATTCAAGAATCGTGCCCTATATTGTTCCATAGAAGTCCAGTTTCAGAGCTCTGCATCTCAACTTCAATAGGTAGATTCCTTCATCAATTCTTCAAAACTCTGATATCATTGTGTTGCTCTCATTGCACTGGTTCTAGTCACAACACTTACATTTCAATGGAAACACGTTTTAACCATGAATTTTCAAATCCCTTTTCAAAACTTTCTTCCAAATTGCTTGAGCTACAGTTTATATAAATTTGGCGCGAGGGTGTGGTTGTTTTCGTCTTGAAGAGACGAAGCGATTGGCATATGTCTGAGCTTCTGATTTTACAGTTTAAGAGACCTGCAAATCATGTTGGCTGGAGGTTGAAGATGACCTACGTGTCATCTTCCAACCAACGATGGCACGCCACTTGTTATTTTCAAAAAGCTGATTTATTAATGATTATGTACATTATTCACTAATGAACATGATATGCACAGTGCGTCAGATCCCTTGGATTTGATTACTAATGCGTTTTGACTCTCATCCAATGGTCCACATATTTTACTTTTATTTTCTTTTTCTGATTTTTATATTTTTATTGTTTTAAATTTCAAAAAATCATAGAAAATTCATTTTTAGTCCAAAAAATCTAAAACAATTATGAAAAATATTTTTGATTATTCTCTTTCTGATTTTTATTTTTTCACAATTTAATTTTGTGTTTTGGTATTTTTTATAAATTTTACACTTATTTGATTTGTTTAAAATGTTTAAATATACTTTTATACATTTTTAAATTCTGAAAAAATTATGGAATGATCCAATGATATTGTGACAAATATTGATGACCTTATTTTATTTTTATTTCTGACTTTACTATTTTTTACTATTTTTGTTTATTTTACCCATTTATTTTAATTTTTAAAAATAGTTTTTGACTTTTAAAAATTACCAAAAATTTTGTAAAATTACTTGGCCTCTTTTCTGATTTTTCTATGGTCTTATTTTCCCTTTCTTGATTAATTTGAATATAATTGATATTTTCCTCATTATTTTCCATTCTTTAAACATTTTTAAACCTTTTAATGTATATATTAAATATGATATTATTTTGTGATTATTTTCTGGTTGTCTTGAGTTGATTTTTTGATCATGGCTTTATTAACATCATTGGATCTTAGGTTTTGAGTTCAACTCCACCAAAATGGACGAATGATTTTAATAATAGTTCGATTAAAATTTTAGTTCAAAAGTGGTTTATTCATCTTTTTGCCCTAATCCTCTTAATCTCATCCCCTTCTCATTGCACTAAATGTTGTTGGAGTATGATCTCTATATCATGTCTCAAAACAAATGGTGCATAGATTGCTACTGACCGACCTCAAAATAGGTGCAACTTCTATATAAGTCCACTTACGATTGCTTAACATAGCGCTAAATTTTGCCCCAATTCGAATAAATGATCATTTGTGGCCCAAACTTATGATTGCAAGCCCAAGTATGTTAATTTGATCTCTTTGATCCAATAACCTTGAGATTTATTGTGTGGAGGCTTTGGTTCTACCAATCCTCTAATGGATCTACAACACCTTTGGTCAACGCATATCACTTAAATATCGTTGATCATTAAATGGTACTTATGAGAATTCCAAATGGATGATATACTTGAGAAAAAGCAAATGCAACTTGTTGTGTGGAGGCTTTGGTTTACCAATCCTCTAATGAGTTCCAAATGCAAGTTTCAAGATGGTCATTCAACTAACCACTAATTATTGACTTGTTTATCTTATGCTTTTATTCTTTTTTATGCTTCATTTACTATTATTTTTTTTTAGCATTTTCATTTTATTCCATTTTCATCTTTGCTCATTTGAGAATTTATTTTCTTGTCATTTTTACTTTGCTCACTTGAGCTTTTCTTTTCTTTTCTTAAGATACTTAATAATCAACATAAACCCTAAAAAACTCTTAATGGTACTTGGACTATTTGGTTACTATCCTTGGCAATATGGATCATGGGACTATTTCTTGGACTTAGGATTAGAAACCTTGGCCTATCTTGGAGACCTTGTGATTTTATCTGATTATTTTGTCTGGAGTTCTTGAGGTTTACCTCAAGACATTGGGTTGCTTGTTTGTTTTTGTGTGCAGGTTTTTGTGATTACATTCTCTGTTTGTAATCTGGAATTCACCCGTATACAGCCGTTACTCTACCCAATTTTTGTGAAGACTCAATACACTTGACGAGGTCTAGTATCTTTGCTTGCTTGGTTTCAATCCAAAGAATTGGAATTCTATCTTGACTCATAATGTCAAGCTTTGGCTTCTTGTAGGTTAGATGGATCTTATCCTTAGCTTTTACCTTATGCTTTAGGATAGTCTCTTCTTCTCCTCCCATCTTCTTTAATTTCAAAAATCTTCTCCCTCCTTTTGTAAACTCTTCTTGTTTTGAAACTTAAGCTACTTTCATAATAAACTTAGACTTAGGTCCATGCATTTTCAAAACTTTTTTATCAATAAACTTCAATCAATTTAATAATACTTTGACATTTTTGTGAGAAGACTAAAAGTCAATCAATCTCATTTCAAACCATTTTGCCACTTTGGTTTTTATCTTTAAACTTTTCTCAAAAGGTTAGACTCTTGTCAATCCTTGTAGTGATGCAAACAACTATACTTCTACAATATGTAGTGAAGTGAGATATTTTCCATTTGGGTGTTGAGTGAGGCATTGTTGATTTTAAAATCCAAGCCATATCCTTAAAATCAACCAACACACTTGTGTTCCAAAATTTTAAAAGAGGAACTACGTGTACCATGATCCCCTATTGCACGAAAGGTGGTACATAGGCATTAAAGGTTCGCAACCGTGGTGGGTGCAAAAATCATAAAAAATATATTTCTTTTCTCACCTCCACCATCCATTTTATATACAACACATTTCATAGCCAAAATATATAGATTTTACAAAGAGGTTCCTGCGGAGTACCATAGATGTTAAGGGTGCTAATACCTTCCCTTTGCATAACCAACCCCCTTACCTTGAATCTTTCCCCCTTTTTTGGGTTATTCGCTCTTTTCCCATTCCTTTGGAAACAATAAAACGCGGTGGCGATTTTTATTTTGATTTGTATAAAGTCTAGTCAATCCAATGGCTTAGTCTTGAACATTTCTACCTTTTGTACCCCAAAATTTGCCCTCTCATTTTATCAAGATTCTCCTCACAAGATTTCTTGGACTCAAGACCAGATTAGGGTTTGCTCAGCTCAAGACCTCTCCTTGCACTGATAACCTGAAATTAGGGTTTGAGTTTGCACATGGATTTTTGGACTTTCAATGCCTCATGTGACTTTCATACTTCATATTGGACTCCTAAGATTGCTCATACTAAGTTTCAAGCTTTGAATCATTTTTTTGCCCAGTCAATTGGACAGTTGACCTAAAAAATCAACTGTATTGGGGAAAAAGTCAACCATAGCCAATTTACGGTCAAACCTCATAATTGTTTATCCACATCAACATTATAGACTCATATGTACCATTTGATCAAGTTTGGACCACAACTACTCAAGAAATTTGATCAAATCATCAAAAGGGTAAAATGGTCAAAATTAGGGTTTTGACTGAGGAAGGGAAATTTCTGATTTTTAACCTAGCCAATGACTAATTGGGTTCAAACATGATTTCAAGGACTCAATGGCATCATCTTGGCCTAATCACAAGGTTCAAAAGATCTCAAATGCATAAGATTGACAAATGAATTTTGCAGTCAACTGATCAAAAATCAACTGTACACTGAAAAGTCAAACTTTGACTTTTTGGTCAAAATCAAGTGCCAAGGGTCATATTTCATAAAGATGTGTCAAAACATGAAACTTGTTCACCAAGAAACTTAAATTTGGAAATTAGGGTTTAAGTTTGAAATTTTTCATAACTTAGAAATTTTCTAAGTTATGAAAATTTCTTATTTTTTCCCAACTTTTCCCAACTTTTTCACCATGATGCAATTGGATTAAAAGAAAACTTCCAACATGAAAGTTTAAGTCCTCCACAAAATCTACAACTTTTATTCATAAAGTTTTCCCAAATGATGCTTGGATCTCAAGTTATGATTTTGTGAATAGGGGTCCATAAACTTTTTAACTTAGTGAAATTTTGCCCTAGTTTAGGCAGATTTTTTACCTAACTTCATAAAAACTTTTCACCTAGTTACAAGAGGAATCTCAAAATGAATTTCAAATATGGATTGTAGATCATGTTACAAGCTTTCCAAAATGTCCAAGAACTCTCCAAGATCATTTATGTTTAGGGAGAATCGAAGGAATGAAAATGGCAATTTATCACTTTTGTTCAAGGCATTTTTCACAATGGTTCAAGTTGCAAATTTGTCCTAAGCATGCTTGTACTTGGTTTTACAGGTCCTAATCCCTTCTAGACTCCTTAATTTAATGCAAACACAATGGATAATGGTCTTATTCTGATCTTTGAAGCTTTGTACATTGATTTAATCCACTTATGGCATAAAGTGCATAATACCATTTTCATAAAGCTTGTTTTTACAACTTTGTTTATCTTGAGCCATGGACCTAATATCTTTTTGCAAACAAGATCCACAGTTATCAGGAAAATTTTACCAACTATGTGCAGCTAAGGAACTAGCAAGTACAAGCTTTTGGGCATTGTCATTTCAACTTTCTTCAAAAACAAGTAAACTGGCCAAAGTCAATAGAAGTGGTGTATCTGATAAAAACAAGACTTTGTATCATTTCAAACAACCTCAGAACATTGTAACAAACCTAATACACAAATTCATAACTTCTCAAACACCCTAAAACACAAAAATCCCACTTTTCTGCCCAAACAGGGCATCATCTGCAGAACCTTGGCCAAAACATTATTGGCTCATGCGTTTTGCTTTGAATCACTTCAAACATCTTCCCTACAACACACCTAAACTATCTAGGCCCTTGTCCAGCAACTGTGAGCTCAGTTTCACACTTCACCATTTTCATTTTGCAAGTTTGCAGGTTGACTTCTACAAGGAGATTCAGGCAACTTCAAGGCAAGCTGAGCATTGGGATAGCTTGAGGGAACTTCAAGCAAGCTCACACGACCTTCAGGCCTCACTCAAAGTTCCCACATTGCAATATCCAAACTCAACTGAACAAGGTATTTGTCAAGTTTCTATCTCTCTATTTAGGCATCATTAAGCTTAGGTTTGTGAAGCAAAAATGTAGTCCTCAACATGCTTAAGCTGTACATATGCATAGATTCCATTTATGTTAACTGAGCTAAGAGTATTTGGATGTTGAACATGCTGAAAATTTTAGGTCAGAAATTAGGGGTAATAAAATTCTCCTTGGTCTTTGAGAGTTAGGTCATGATTTTTATATCATTGGAATCGTGAGTTAACATGCTACAAGTTTCATGTTGCAAGATTTTGTTTTTATGCACGTATGCAAGAGATACAGGTTTGGCTCAGAAACGTGCGCAGGAAGTGTACAGAGGACAGGGATGAAGCTGGCTTGGGCCTGGCGCTTGGGTCTGCTGCTTTTTGCACCCCCCATTTTACTTCTGCACCCCCCTTTGCATATTTTTATATTTTTTGTATTTTCTTGCATAATTTATATTTTCTGACTTTATTATTTTTTTTTCTGAACATTAAAAATCCCAAAAATATTTTCTTATTTTTTGCATTTTTATTTTATTATTTTTTTGGCATAAAAGATAGTTTATTGGTAATAATATAATTTATTTTCTTAAATAAACTTGTAAATGATATACATTTTTATTTTTATTATTTATACACTTAAAATAATATTTTCATACATATTTCAATTTTTTTAAAACATTTTGTATATATTATTATTATTTTTTCTTGAACAAAATGAATAAAATAAATGATTAGAAAACAATATTTCTTTTAAACAAAAATTAGGGTTTTCATCCTTTAAAAAATAATCAAATATTCTTTCTTATTTTTAAGACTTAAATAAACTTATTTTTACATACATAAAACAATTACAAAAACATTTTTGCATATTTACATTTTATTGCATATTTAAATATTTGCTTATTTATTTATTTGTACAATAAATTCAATTGGGTTGTAATAGTAAATTAGGGTTTTATTTTGTGCAAATATTCCCCATTCAAACTTATATCCCCCTTCCCATAATATTGTTGTAATAGTCTAGATTTACTTTACGCATTTTATTGCTTTCATATACCATGATAGTAAACTAGGGTTTTGTATGCAAAAGACCAAAAATCAGAACAAATAGCATGACCTAAATACAAGACAAAAATGCATGAAAAATGACAACACATTGCACACAACACCCCTGGGGTTTCATCCACCTTGTTGCCTTAAAACATGGCCATGGTATGCATGCTAGGTATCTTGGCAAAACAATACAAACAAAAGATCATAGTCCCTCGATGACGCTATCAAAAAGGTTGCCTAAACAAAGATGATCTTAGTTCCTCAAACTTGCTAAAGATACTTGGCAATATTTCTATCATGGTCATACGATGACCCACGCCCGTCCCGTTTAACATCCAAAGATAGGGTTGATTACCAAATGCAATGGTAAATCAACAATGTCAAAGGAATAAAAATGTGTAGGAAAGACTTTTGAGTAGGGTAGATAACTCCTAGTTACTTGATCTCTTTCAAACAATCCTTGCTATTTTCAAAAACACACACACATTTCAAAAACCATTTCCAAACAACTTTCAAAACATTGAAACATTTTTCAAAAGACAAACATCTTTGTATACATTCTTACAAACAAGAATCATTACAAAGATTGCCAAAACGATGGCCTCTTTTCAAAATACTTTCAAAAACCACACAAAGAACCATTTCAAATAATTGAAAAAGCAAAGAAAGTGATCTAAAACAAGTAACTAAGAGCCCATGGAAAACCATGGATGAAAAGGGTGCTAGCACCTTCCCTTTTCATAATCTACCCCCCGAACCCAAAAACAATCTCAAAGATCTTTCATGTGCTTTTTTACCTTTACTTTTGGATAAAATAAAATTCGGTGGCGACTCTTGCTAAACCGAAACATTTGCGAACACAAACGCAAAGCACCAAGTCAGTTCTCCCACCGTATCACAGAACTGGCGAATCTGCTGGGGAATAATTATAAAAGTGGGGTTACCTTAGGGTTTAGATCACCTTTACATTCTTATCTTGCTTGACTTGATTGCTTTACACTTTGGTTCTATTGTTTGGGTTTGAATCCTCTACCCGGATTTGGGAAACATTCATAGGTAAATAGCAATACATTGTGGAAATTGTGCGGGGTTTATCGACATGGTCTAAGCAATAGCTATATTAGTGCGACATATTTGTGGGTACCGGTAGCCTTTGAGTTAATCAAAGAGAATACGGGGACGCTGAGTGATGTCATGAAGCACTAATGGACTTTTAGAACCTTTACTTGACCAACTTGGCCTTTTAGGATGTAGTGAGATGAACGGCTTTGGTGTAGTTAGAAGTTGGTAGATACTCGATACTACACTTATTGAGGGTTATTTTCTTGGAATATTTAGGTCGCCAGTAAAGTGGCTAAACTGAAACAATGAACACAAAAAACAATCCAGTGATATTTAGCTCCTTAGAACTCGGTTACTATTTATAGGACAGGTTGAGCCAACTAAACTTCAAGAGGGTACTTACCTATGAAACCCCGTGAAAGCCTAAACTAGGAACTTGTGTGATTTGTTTGTACATGTATACTTGTGCATAACATCATGGACATCATCAAGCATCATATGCATCCACTAACCATTTCAAGGATTTTGGATCTTCATCTTTGTTCCTGTTTTGTAGGTTATGGATTCACTTCGCAGGAAAACTATCCAAGTCAACCTTGTAAGAATTCCTCCACAACTCAAAGAGTTAGCTTCAAGGGTTCCTGAGAATTCTCGATTCACCGAGAGGCAAGGTCGTCTTCTCAACTTAGTCACTGCCAACACTGAGGAGGATATGCTGAAAGTTCTCTTCCAGTTCTTTGACCCTTTGCATCACTGCTTCACATTTCCTGACTACCAACTTGTACCTACTTTGGAGGAATTTTCTCAACTCTTGAGGATTCCTATTCTCAATCAACTACCCTTCAACGGTACGGAAAGATATCCAAAGCCAGAAGAGATTGCTCAAGCCTTACACTTGCACTCATCTGATGTCATAACACATTGGAAAACCAGAAGTGGTTTCAAAGGCTTCTTGTCAAAGTTTTTGTTTGAGAAGGCCCAAAGCTGCTGGAATTCTTTGGACTTACAAGCTTTTGAGGAGATTGTAGCTCTTCTCATCTATGGGATGGTCTTGTTCCCCAATCCTGACCAACTCATAGATGTGAGTGCTGTCAAAATATTCATGGCTCGCAACCCGGTGCCTACATTGCTTGGGGATATCCTCCACTCTTTTCACACTCGAACAATGAGGAAAAGAGGTGTTCTCATGTGTTGCACTCCTCTACTGGCAAGATGGTTTATTTCTCATCTTCCCCAATCAGTCTTGAAGAATGAGCAAGGTTTGAGGTGGTCACAACGATTTATGATTGTTGTACCCCAAAATTTTCCCTCTCATATTTCTCAAAACATTGCAAGAAAAATCTCCAAGTGGCTCAAGATTGCTCAAGAGTTGGACAGTCAAGCTATCTCCTAAGGCAGTCAACCTCAAATTAGGGTTTTGTGTTGCATCAAGGTCTTTGCATCCAAATGACCACAAGTGCTCCCCAATGTCCTAATATGTTATAAAGATCATCCATGTCAACTTTCAATCCTTGCAGAGGAAGTTTGCTCAGTCAATTGCTCAAGGGGTCCAAAAATCGATTGTGCCAGGGCAAAAGTCAACTGTGACCCAAATACAGTCAAACTTCAAGATTTTTTGTCAACATTCTCATTTTGAAGGATATTTCATCATTTGGTCAATTTTTGATCATGATTCATCAAGGATTGCTCAAAATTCATCAAGACTCAAAAGTTGCTAAATTAGGGTTTTGTAGGAAAAGTCAACTCAACTTTGACCAAGCATAACTTTCTCATACTTTATGAGAAATGACCCATCCAAATATCATTTTGAATAGAATGAAATTTACTACAATCCATCTTCACACCCCAAGATCAAGAAATGCACTCACAAGAAATTACAAATTTGGACATTATAGGTCATTTTTGAAAGTCAACAAAAACACCTTTTTTTTCCAAAGCTTATAACATGATCATGGAATATTAAAATGAGATGAGACCAAAAGGTTTGGTTATAGGACATCTCAAGATTTCTAAAAAGTCCAAGAACACCTCCAAAAGTTCAAAATTGAAGAAGTTATGCATTGTTGAAGTTGGGCATTTTTGCAAAATTGCCAAAAGTCAACTATCCCCCAAACTTCAAATTTTGTCAAATGGGCCCATTCTTTTCCACTTGATTTGATCTTGTCACACTCCACACGTGTCCTAGCTTCAGCCATGTGTACATTTATCAATTTTTCTATTTTATTGGATTTTTTATTGAATTATTTCATTTTAAATCAATTTAAATCAAATAAAATCCCAAAACTTGATTACATGAGATCTTTTTCTATTTTCAGGACCTAATCATCATCAATGTCATGATCAAATTCGTATCAATCATTCCATGTGCAAAAATATTGGATTTTTGGCAAATTAAGCAAGTTTTCAATGGAGGATCAAATCCAATCTCAAAGCATTGATGTGCAAAGATTAAAGACCAAAAAGTTGACCTAATGCATTGCTTATTACATATACAATCCAAAGCACACGAGATCAGAGGCTAGAGGCTGCAGAATCATCAAAAGCAAAACTTGAAAAAAGGTGAAAAAGTGTGAAACTGAAATCGTTCTTAGAGGCCAATTCAGAAGCAAAACTCCACGCTAATCCATTGCTGGACAATCATTGAAGCAAAACCAACCCAAAACCAATCTCCATACGCGCCCTAAAGCTCTGTAAGTGTCTCAAAAATATGCTTTTCAGTTGAATTCGTAGATCCTTATTCTTGCACTTTTTTTACAAAATCTTTGCATATTCATGATTATCATCCAATTTAAAAGGATTCTGCATTAGCCAATTGCATTTATTTGGCCTGTAGCACCATAGCCGAACCTAGGGCTCGTGGTTTGTGTTTTTTGGGTATTTCTTTTACAGGAAAAATCAAGATTCAAGAGGGATGTAGGTTTGTTCAGGAGGCCTAGACGAATTCAACCATGTGCTTGGAATCAATTTCCATGGACTAGAATAGATTTTAGGATGCACATGCGAATTTAGCTGTAGATATAAATCTGCAGGTAAATATACAGGGTTGGAGGAAGAAGACGACAGACGTGTCTCCCCCTGGTTGGCTAGTTCAAATATTCGCGCTTTATTTTTTTATTCTGGCATAATGACGCGTTTTCATATATTATATTTAGTTTGTATTTAATTAACAATTGAGAAGCAGTGGTGCAGTGGTAGAAGCGTTGTCCAATGATCAACAGGACCTGGGTTCGAATCCCAGGTCCCCCATGCATTTGTTATTATTTTTCAACAGGTCATCCAGTGTGAACTCAAGCGCGTGGCCTATCATACATCCTCACTCAAATGCTTGCCAGATGGCCCCAGGCCAGATCTGGTGGTCCAGAAGTGATGTCCACCATACGCCCTAGTCAAAGTGCCACGCTGGATTCCAAAAGTCAGCCAGGCCTGCATGTTAATGGGCCACAAAATTGCCATTCTCACTTACTTTCAGGCCCATATACTCCTAACTCTTTCTAATTTCATTTTTATTTTATTCAATTGTTTATTATTAATTATTTTTATTACTAACTAACCAATTAAAACTTTTTCTCATTAAAATTAAAAACCAAAAAATATTTTGTTTATTAAATTAATTTTTAGTATTTTATTTGTGTTAACAAATAATTTAATTAATTTAGTTTTAATTAGGAATAACTTTGATATCTTTTGTAATAATTAAAATCAATTTAGATAATTAGGTTTTTATTAATATTGATCAAATTTATTTTTATTTCTTTAAATATCAAAAATCCAAAAATATCATTTTTACTAATTAATTAATTAATTAATTAATTAATTTATTAATTTAATGCTTAATTTAGTTTAATTTCTTTCTTAATTCAAAAAAATAACCAAAAAAATCTTTTCTTTAGTTAAAGGGTCAAAACCCTAAAAAACTTGAGCCCGATTTAATTTGCCGCATGCGATCTTTTATCCAATATTGTATCTATTTCCGGAATGTAATAGCTTAATTAGGACTATTTTTACCGCTTTATTTATTTTTCGCATTTTAATTTCAAGGGTTGCTTTTGGCAATGTAAATACCCGACGCCTTGTAATAGTTAGTTTAATTTCCGCAATTTAATTTTCGCAACTTATAAACTGTTAGATGTTTGGTAATAGGGAATGCATGACAAGATCAAATGTTTAACCTAAAATCAACATAGATAACCATTGACATGTAAAAAGATAAAATAAACTGAAAACAACACACTCGCACATGCGCACTCTTAGGGTACACCTCACTTGGTTGCCTTCGTACGCGATCATTGAGTATAGGAAGTTTTAGAGGTCACCCTCTTGTCCAAAGATCATAGTTGCCTCGAAACGGTTGCCTCGGAAAAATGATCTAAGACATTAGGGTTACCGCTAAGGCGTCCTAACATTGCTTTAGTGACTGCACGTCCCTTAATCGAATTGACCCTCAAATTCCAACGACGGTGCTACCTACTCATTCATAGTGGGATAGCATTGTCTAAAGGACATTAGCACAAATTGATTCCTTTTTCGAGTAGGTAGATGGTTCTTAAGTACTTGCTCTTTCGAAAAACAAAATAAAACTTTTCGCACCTACACCTTTCAAACAAAAAACTCTTTTCAAACCCACAAACACAAAGAAAAGCAAATTTTGAAAAAACTTTGAGCAAGTACCTAAGAGCCCGTGGATAACCACGGATAGAAAGGGATCTAACACCTTCCCTTTCTATAATCTACCCCCCGGAACCGAGAAACATCTCGAAAAAGGAATTTTTTTGTGCTTTTTTCCTTTCCTTGTTGGATAAAATAAAAGACGGTGGAGACTCTTGCTTACCACGACATTTTGCGAATACAAACGCAAAACGCGAACCAGCATTCCAAAAAACAGTCAGTTCTCTCCCACCGTATCACAGAACTGGCGACTCTGCTGGGGACACTTAATAAGTGGGGTGTACCTTAGGATTAGATCATTGTGTTTTCAATTGTTTGCTTTGTATGCTTTATATTTGTGGGTTTGTATCAGAGTTACTATAGATCCTAACCTGGATCTGGGGGATACCCTTTAGGTAAGTAGCAATAAACTGTGAGGGAATTGTACAGCATAGACCGATACGGTTGAAGCAGTAGCTATGTTGGTGTGGCACTTTAGTCTGTACCGATATCCCTTGTGTTGGAACGAGGAGAATATGGGTCTTCTAAGGGGTCATTAAGCACCAACTGACCTTAGAACCTTTAAATTGACCAACTTGGCCATAGAACAGTAGCAGTATGCTACACTCATTGAGACTAAACTCTCGCGATGATTTCGGCTGCAAGAAAAGGTTGCTAAACTGGAATTATGACCGATTGAGGGTAGTCAGTGATATTGAGATCCTCTAGAACCCGGTTACTATTTTTAGGACAGGTTTGAACCAAATGAACTGAAAGAGGGTAGTACATAAGCTCCTTGCCATCCTTAAATCTAAGGGCTCTCTGTGTGACTTGTGTGCCTTTACCATGTTTGCTATTTGTGGGTACTTGTGGTGTGCTTTCTATCATGACATCATAACATTGCATACATCTTGCATTGGACTAACCTATTTCAAAGACTGGAGGGATTCATCTTTGTTCTGTTTTGTAGGTCATGATGCCCATGCGTAGGAACACCATCCGGATCAACTTTGTCCAGGTTCCCACCATGCTTAAAGAATTGGTTGCAAAGATGCCTGATACTACCTCCTTCATCAGAAGACATGGGTATCTTCTTAGTTTGGTTACCACCAAATTGGACGAGCAGATGATGAGTGTCCTAGTCTAGTTCTATGATCCACTGTACCATTGCTTTACTTTTCAGGACTACCAGTTGGTTCCTACCTTAGAAGAGTTCTTTGATCTGCTCGGTATCTCTATTTTGGAGCAGACCCCGTTTACTGGTTGGGAGAAGATTCTTAGGACGAAAGAGATTGCTTCATCCCTTCATTTGACCAAGGACGGGGTAATGGCTAATTGGGAGACTAGAAGTGGAGCAAAGGGCTTTCTGACTAAGTTCTTGGTTGGTAAGGCTAACTATTTCTGGGATAGTCTAGACTTCAAGGCATTCGAAGATATTCTGGCTCTTCTGATATATGGCTTGGTGTTGTTTCCGAACCCTGACTCATTTAATGATGTGAATACGGAGAAAATCTTCATCTCTCGTAATCCTGTACCCACTCTCTTGGGTGACATTCTTCATCAGCTTTATGCCCGTACTGCTCGTAAGCGGGGAACCTTGATGTGCTGTGCTCCATTATTGGCGAGGTGGTTTATTTCGCACCTCCCCAAATCAGTGCTGAAGAACAAAGAAGGCATGGGTTGGGCCTATAGGATTATGTCTCTCTCTCATAATGACATTATCTGGACTATCAAGGGTATGGACTAGGTGGCTATTATTGATCGATGTGGGGAGTACCCCAATGTTCCAGTGATAGGAACCAACGGAGGAATTTCTTACAATCCATGCTTGGCCTTACGTCAGTTTGGGAGAGCCAGAAGAGAAGGACCTCATGAGCTGCTAATGCCTAGTATCATCTTTGATTTTCAAGGGGATAGCGACGAGCAATGCCGCAGATTCATAAGGTCTTGGGATAGAGTTCACATATCTGATCCACATGAGCTGGGTCCAAAGACTTCTCTTCCAATGGAGCCGTATCTCAGATGGGTTCGTATCTGGGTCCAAAAGCTGGGTATGTCGTATGAAGCCGTCCTGCATATCATTGTTGAAGTTGCTAATGAAGAGGGGGTTCTTCCTACCATCCTCCATCCTTACATGCCCATTGACATTGGGGCACTGAAGAGGTCGTGGATGCAACTGAGAGAAGAGCGGGATGCTTACCGGGAAAGGTTTAACGAGCAAGAGCAGAAGATTCAGAAGTTGACTAGGCGGCTGGAGAACGAGCGGATTCTCAATGACTATGTCCGCACCGAAAAGAAGCGACCATGGGAGCACTGATTGTCCTTTGATTATTTCCTTTCCAGTTTTTATTTACTTTTCAGTATTTCCTTTCTTGTAACGCCTTAAGGGAAATTTGTTGAACAATTTGAATTTCAAAGTTTACCTAATAAAAGTGTGTTTCCTTTCTTGTTTACAAATTTGAATCTCTCGATTGTCTTTGAAATCATATCATACGCATTTCATCCCATGCACTTCATAACAGGTACCCATTACAGGTCTCTTATCTTCTTCGCTGTTTATTTCAGCATTCATCATGTCTGCTGAACCATCAACTGAGCAAGCAATCAAGGCCCTACAGGCCCAGAATTCCCAATTCCAAGAGTTGTTCATGAATCTAGCCAACGGTCAGCAAGATCTGAAGACCCTGATTCTGAAAGAGAAGAAGAAGAAGAAGAAGAGGACAGTCCAGTTTAACACAGGTCACAGGTTTAGAAACAGGCTACGGGTTGAAGTTGATTTGACCACCTCATCTAGAGGGAAAGATAGTCAGGAAGAAAGGAGGGCTCCTAGCCCTGTGGTCTCAGACAATGAGACAGACTTCGACGAAGACCAGTATCCTCCGGCTGAGGATAGATACAAGCAACTGGAAGATCGGTTGAGTGCGATGGAAGTTCAGAAAGTGCCTGGTCTGGACTTTGATGATCTGGGTCTATAATCTGGGGTGGTGATCCCCCACAAATTCAAAGCACCAGCTTTTTCTAAGTATGACAGAGTTTCTTGTCCGAAGCTTCACCTCCGGTCATATGTAAGGAAGATTCAGCCGTACACCGCTGGTAAGAACCTATGGATCCACTTCTTTCAAGACAGTCTCTCAGGGACTCAGCTTGAATGGTTTAGCAGTTGGACGGAGCCAGTATCCGCAGTTGGGAAGATTTGGTTACTGCTTTCTACAGGCAATACCAATACAACTCCGACCTCGCTCCCACGCGTACCCAACTCTAGGGTATGTCTATGGGAACGGGCTAAGGTTTCAAAGATTATGCTCAAAAGTGGAGGGACCTCGCCGGAAGAGTGCAACCACCCTTAGCTGATCAGGAGCTGGTGGATATGTTTCTGGGGACCTTATCTGGTCCATTTTTCAACCATCTGATTGGAAGCTCTTCGTCTGGGTTTACAGAGCTAATTATGACCGGTGAGAGGATTGAGGCTGGTATTAAGGCTGGTAAGATACAAAAGGGTACTTCATCAAGCACCGAGAAAAAGCCTTTTAAGAAAGAGTCCAGTGTTGTCTATAGTTCGAAAATCCAGAATAGACCTGAACGCCGCCAAGCTGTTAATGCGGTTGTTATTTCAAGACCTGCTGGTGCTGCTCAGCACAACAATCAACAAAAGGACGAGAGACCTCGAAGGCAATTCACCCGTCTCAGCATGACCCTGTCTCAAATTCTGTCGCAGTTGTTAAAGACTAATCTAGTGTTGCCAAGGGAGGCCCCGAAGAATCCCAACACTACATCACCAAAGTACAACCCTAATGCCCACTGTGCTTTCCACTCTGATAGCCCGGGGCATAATACAGATGATTGTTGGGCTTTGAAGAACAAAATACAGGACTTAATTGATGCTAAGGAGATTGAGTTCGAGGCGCCCGAAAGACCTAATGTTGTGACTGCTCCTATGCCCAAGCATGGAGTGAATGCTATAAATGAAGACTCGTTTGTGGTTTCTGTGAATGAAATTGTTACCCCTTTAATGACTGTGAAGAAGAACATTTTGCTAGCCAGTTTATTTCCGGGCTGTGACGAAGGTTGTCGTATGTGTTCTGCCCTACCAACCGGTTGCCATCTTTTGAAATCAAGTATCCAACGCCTGATGGATAGTAGAGAAATTCTGTTTGAGAAGATTGTTGTTCCTCTAGTTCGTACTGAAGAAGTTGCCATTATCACCATTTTAGACGATTCTTCTAAGGCTTCCTCGAGAAAGCCTGTTAGAATTACATCTGTTCCAAGAATCGCACCATTGACCATCACTGTTCCTGGGCCTATCCCCTACACATCTGATAAAGTTGTCCCTTGGCATTACGGGGCTGATGTTTATTTTCATGGAGTTAAACAAGAGTTGGATGCTGATACTGACATCAGCAATATTGTTGGACCTGCTAAAGTCACCCACAGCGGAAGACTTTTCTCACCTGATATCTCTCCACCAACTGCCCAAAAACCTGTTGTTATTACACCTGCCAGTGTACCTGCTACTATTCCTGTTCAAGTTCCTATTCTTACCCCTGTTGCCGAGTCATCTGACACTCGGGGCAAAGGGACCACTGATGAGCCTGCCCGGACAAAGGCACCGAAGACAATTACTATTGAAGCTTCTAGAAAAGAGATAGAAGAGATTCTGAAAATCATCAAAAAGAGCGACTACAATGTAGTCGAGCAGCTGGGGCAAACCCCGTACAAAATCTCTATGATATCACTGTTGCTATGCTCAGAGGCCCATGCTAAGGCTCTGATTACATTTCTGAAGACTTCACACGTACCACAAGAGACATCAACTGATCAGTTTAGAGATTGCATGGCCAATCTGACTGCTGATAATGGGTTGGGTTTCTCTGACACCGACTTGACTGCTAAAGGGAAGAATCACAATGATGCCCTGCATGTCTCCATTGAATGCATGGGCACTACTCTTGCTCATGTATTGGTGGATATTGGTTCCTCGTTGAACGTCTTGCCTAAGAAAGCTCTAGACCGGTTGGACTGTGAAGGGTTGGAGCTGAAGCCAATCAACATTGTTGTTAGGGCCTTTGATGGGTCTAAGAGGATGGTGCACGGAGAAGTTGATATTCCGATTAAGGTTGGTTCTCAGGTTTTCAACTCTACATTCTATGTGATGGACATTTGGCCATCTTATTCCTGTTTGCTGGGTCGTCCATGGATCCACAAAGCTGGGGCAGTGACCTCTACGCTCCACCAGAAACTGAAGTACCCAGTCAAAGGGAAGATTGTGACAGTACAAGGAGAGGAAGAGTACATGGTGAGCCACCTCAACTCTTTCCGATATGTAGAGATGGATGGGGAGTTCATTGAGACCCCATTTCAGCATTTTGAAGAGGTTCCCCAGACGCTGGCATCAACTGAGACTGTTGTTGAAGATTCTCCTATGAAGATGGCTTCCTTCAAGGATGCTTGGGATGTTGTTGAGAAAAGTGGGTGTGTAAATTGGGGACAACTCCCTAATTTTATACAGAAGACTAACAAGTTTGGTTTGGGTTTCACTGCAGAAGCTCAAAAGGCCGTCCAGAATGCACGGATCGGAAGACCTCCCGTGTTTATCAGCAATTCAGGAGTAAATGCCATTGAAGACGATGTTAAAGAGTCTGAGTTCGACAATTGGATCTATACTACGACCGACGGTGGACCAAGCAACTGGACAGCAAAGGACTTCATCCCTATTTCTTTTGTTACCCAGTAATGAAACTTTTTGTTTTGAAATTGTAATAGAAAATGTTTTAAACTTTACGGCCCGGTGTCTTACCCAGGGCACCGTTGGCTTCATTTGTAAGGGCTTTATGTGTGTCATTTTCATATATCATTAATAAAAGCATTGGACGTTTCTTGCATTTCAAATCTTGCGCTCCTTGTTTTTCTTTTATTATATATTGCAAAACAGCTATTTTACACACACTCACATATACAGGTCTACATCCACTCTAGATCTCACTGGTAACGACTCTGCTACTGTCGGTTATGACTTCGAAAGTCCGATCAACTTAGCCGAAGACGAAGGTGAAGACGATTGCGAAGTGCCTGGTGAACTTGCAAGACTGCTACTTCAGGAAGAGAGGGCTATACAGCCACACGAAGAGCCGATGGAATCAGTAAATCTGGGTACAAAAGAGGATAAGAAAGAGGTCAAGATCAATGCAAATATGGAGCTTAATGTGAAGCAACGGTTGATTCAGATGCTGCGTGACTACGTTGAGATCTTTGCCTGGTCTTACGAAGATATGCCTGGTTTGGATACTGATATTGTGGTTCATCGCCTGCCTACCAAGGAAGACTGTCCTCCAGTGAAACAGAAAGTCCGCCGAATGCGCCCAGAGATGTCTGAGAAAATCAAGGCTGAAGTTATGAAACAGTTTGACGTCGGTTTTCTAGCAGTTACTTCTTACCCTCAGTGGGTGGCCAACGTGGTTCCGGTGCCGAAGAAGGATGGTAAGGTTCAAATGTGTGTTGACTACAGGGATTTGAACAGGGCGATCCCCAAGGATGATTTCCCTCTACCTCATATCGATGTTCTAGTTGACAATACCGCTCAGCATAAAGTCTTCTCCTTCATGGATGGTTTCTCCGGGTATAATCAGATTAAAATGGCTCCCGAAGACATGGAGAAGACAACCTTTGTTACTCAGTGGGGTACCTTTTGCTACAAGGTTATGCCCTTTGGATTGAAGAATGTTGGGGCAACGTATCAGCGTGCCATGGTTGCTTTGTTTCATGACATAATCCATCATGAGATTGAAGTATACTTCGACGATATGATTGCAAGGTCCCAGATTGAGGAAGAACACCTTGATCACCTTCAGAAGCTGTTTGGCAGGTTGAAGTTGTACAAATTGAGGTTAAACCCGAACAAGTGCACCTTCGGGGTGAGGTCTGGTAAGCTACTGGGTTTCGTCGTAAGCGATAAGGGTATTCAAGTGGATCCTGCAAAGGTGAAGGCTATACAAGAAATGCCAGCTCCCAGAACAGAGAAAGAAGTCAAAGGCTTCCTGGGACGACTGAATTACATTGCCCGATTCATCTCACACCTGACTGCTACTTGTGAGCCAATCTTTAAGCTGCTGAAGAAAGATCAAGTAGTACGTTGGAACGATGAATGCTAGGCCGCTTTCGAAAGGATCAAAGAGTATCTCTAAGAGCCACCTATTTTGATGCCTCCAGTTGAGGGGAGACCTTTGATCTTATACTTGACAGTACTCGACAACTCAATGGGGTGTGTGCTTGGTCAACATGATGAGTCTGGCCGAAAAGGGCATGCTATTTATTACCTTAGCAAAAAGTTTACCGACTGTGAGACCCGATACTCACTGCTCGAGAAAACTTATTGCGCTTTGGCATGGGCTGCTTGCCGGCTGAGACAGTATATGTTGACCCACACTACTCTGTTGATATCAAAGATGGATCCAATCAAGTATATCTTCGAGAAGCTTGCTTTGTCCGGAAGAATAGCAAGATAGCAGATGATCTTGACTGAGTATGACATCCAATATACGACCCAAAAAGCAATCAATGGAAGTGTGTTGGCAGACCATTTGGCACATCAGGCAGTGGATGATTACCAGTCTATGAACTTCGAATTTCTGGATGAGAATATCATGCTAGTAACTGATTGTGAGACACCTGGACCGGATGAAGGACCTGAGGAAGGATCCCGATGGTCTATGTACTTTGATGGAGCTTCAAACGCTTTGGGTAATGGCATTGGCGCCGTGATCATATCTCCTAAAGGCTCTCATACTCCATTCACCGCCCGACTATGTTTCAACTGCACCAACAATATGGCGGAGTATGAAGCGTGCATCATGGGTCTTCGAGCAGCAATTGACCTAAGGATTAAGTTTCTAAGTGTCTTTGGAGATTCCGCTCTCGTGATCAGTCAGATCAAAGGCGAGTGGGATACGAAACACCCAAATCTTATTCCTTACAAGGAGTATGTGTTGAATTTGCTTCCCCACTTTGGGGAGATAACCTTTGAACACTTCCCTAGAGAGGAGAATCAGTTGGCGAACGCGCTAGCTACGATGTCTTCTATGTTCAAGGTCAATTGGGACAACGAGGCTCCCCGGATCATCATCGAAAGATTGGACGAACCTGCACATTGTTGTGACATTGAGACTGAAGAGGTAACAGAAAAACCATGGTTTCATGAGGTGAAGAGGTATCTTGAAGCTCAGGAGTACCCCGAGGGTGCATCTGTTAATGACAAGAAGTTTCTGAGGAGGTTCGCAGCAAAGTTCTTCATCAGCAATGGCATCCTTTACAAGCGCAACCATGATTCGACCTTTTTGCGTTGTATGGATAAGAATGAAGCAGAAAGGATCATGACGGAGTTACATGAAGGTACTTTCGGGACTCACTCCAGTGGACACACCATGGCAAAGAAAATCCTACGGGCAAGATATTATTGGTCCATAATGGAAGCCGACTGTTATCAGCATTCTCGGACGTGTCACAAATGCCAAGTCTATGCTGATAAGGTACACATACCTCTAGTCCCTCTAAACGTCTTGACGACACCTTGGCCTTTTGCAATGTGGGGCATTGATATGATCGGCGAGATCAGACCTACAGCATCCAACGGGCATCGTTTCGTCTTGGTAGCAATCGATTACTTTACGAAGTGGGTTGAAGCAGCTTCCTTTGCTACTGTAACCAAGAACGTCATGGCACGGTTCATTCGGCACAATCTGATTTGTCGATACGGTGTACCAGAGAGGATCATTACAGATAATGGTACGAATCTCAACAACAAGATGATCACTGAGCTCTGCAAGCAGTTCAAGATACAGCATCACAACTCTTCTCCCTACCGGCCGAAGATGAATGGGGTTGTCGAAGCGGCTAATAAGAACATTAAGAAGATTATGCAGAAGATGACGGTGACATACAAAGACTGGCATGAGATGTTACCATTTTCTCTTCATGGGTACTGTACCTCAACACAGACGTCAACAGGGGAAACACCCTATTCCTTGGTATATGGTATGGAGGCAGTCTTGCCCATTGAAGTTCAGATACCCTCTCTTCGGATCATGAAGGATGCAGGTTTGAGTGAAGATGACTGGATTCAGATCCGGCTTGATCAGCTGAACCTAATCGACGAAAAGAGACTTACTGCTATTTATCATGGTCAGACGTACCAAAAACGGATGATTAAGGCATTTAACAAGAAAGTCAGACGACAAGAGTATCAAGTTGGGGATCTGGTAATCAAGCGCATTATTCTACCTCAAGGTGATCCCAGGGGGAAATGGACCCCTACTTACGAAGGGCCATTTGTAGTTAAGAACATTTTCTCAAGAGGAGCTATGATTCTAACCACCATGGACGGTGACGACCTTCCTCACCCCGTCAATGCAGACATAGTGAAAAGATACTACGCATAATCAAAGACCCGCTAGGTTGACTGGCCTAGGCAAAAATAAGGGCTTCCCGGCGAACCAAAAGGGTTCGGGAAAAAATAAGGGATGAAAATGAAAAAATCTGTACACCCAGCAAGTCGAAAACCTGAAAAGACGGCTTGGGCAAAAAAGGGTATCCCAGTGGAGTGAAAATCGGAAAGGGCGATCCAGGCAAAAATTAGGGATCAGCGTAACACTATGTCTCATTGGATCACCTTGCATCCAGACTTCGGTATCAACCATTAAGCTCGGACGACACTAATCAATCTGATCTACCTTCAACCAAGTAGCAAAGTGATGAGATGCTCGAGGACATAAAGGCAATAGTAGAGTTGGAACCCAGTGGGATTATTCACATAGCTGTTTTGTTTTTTACAAATTGTATTTGTTCGGCGACGTTCTCTTACTAGGACGTCAGCCTCTTGTACAAAAACGCCTATTTACAGGCCAAACTTCAAAATCAATACAATTCCTTTTCAAAGAAATTTCAAACTGTTTTTCCTTTATCTGTTTTGTTTTGCAAAGAACGTCCAATGTTCATTTTTTATATATGCATTTGACATTAATTGCTGCTTATAAATATTTACATGCGAAACAAAGACGATTACGGGTAATATCAGAAACAGGGGCAATAAGAATAGTCTGAACTGTACAATTGCTCTGGCCACCAGGTACAAAGGTAGATTCAGTTGACGAATATGGCTAAGGTACTTTCACTCCCCGCAGAGTAAGACAGTAATGGTAGCTTTCCCCAGCTGAGACTTGCAACTGTAAAGGAATCAGCAATACTCTCCCCAAGCAGAGTTGATCTACCATCAGCACTAAAAAGGCTTAATGTCCCCGACAGTCTTAATATTCCCTGGCAGAGTATAAGAATGTTCCCCGGCAGAATACAAGATACCCCCAGTGGAGTTAAAATTTTCCCAATGCAGTCTGAAAAAGCTTTCCCAACGGAGTTGAAGCATCATCCCCAGTAGACTCTGGAAGTTTATCCCCAGCGGAGTACAAAAATAAATCTCCCCAGCCGAGTTCAAAGGATCATTCCCAGCAGAATTCAGAGGATTATCCCCACAAGAGTCTAAAGGGTTATCCCCAGCAAGTTGCAACTGAAGATCATCCCCAGCGGAGTTCTTTCCTTTCACAAACAGGAATTCAGTCCTCAATAGATTCAGTATCACCAGCAACGATAATTCCTCCCGACGGAATTTATCAGTGGAATCTTCAGCAGAACCTATCTTCCCCAGAGTAATCTCCTCATCAGTTTATTCCCCCCAACAGAGTCATCCTCTCCTGCAGGTTTATTCTCTTCGTTCTCCATTCCCGGCGGAAACGAAGAATTCAACTCTATTCTCCAGCAGCTATCCGGGATTTATTTTCCCCAGCTAAAACATTACATTTCCATACATCATGATACATGCATATATGCACCATACCATACAATCTCATTTATGTTGAGAGCATCATTGCTTGATATATCATGTATTTCATGCATCATGACATCGCATATGACTAACTCTTTGTCATTTCAGGGAAAGACGAATCAGTAAAACACTGTTGATTACTCATATGACCTGGTAGTCCCATCAAAAGAAAAACTACATCTATGGAAGACCTTTGTCTGGTCCAGTTAAATCGATCCTAAGATTTTTCTGATGTCGATCCAGTAAAAGTTAATCCAAGACCTTCTCTGGTTCAGTCAGATCGACCCTAAGATCTCCCTGATTCGTATTCCAGTTGAAGATATTCCAAGACCTTTGTCTGGTCCAGTTAAATCGATCCTAATATTTTTCTGATGCCGATCCAGTCAAAGTTAATCCAAGACCTTCTCCGGTTCAGTCAGATCGACCCTAAGATCTCCCTGATTCGTATTCCAGTTGAAGATGTTCTAAGACTTTTGTCTTGTCTAGTTAAATCGATCCTAAGATTTTTCTGATGCCGATCCAGTCAAAGTTAATCCAAGACCTTCTCTGGTTTAGTCAGATCGACCCTAAGATCTCCCTGATTCGTATTCCAGTTGAAGATATTCCAAGACCTTTGTCTGGTCTAGTTAAATCGATCCTAAGATTTTTCTGATGCTGATCCAGTCAAAGTTAATCCAAGACCTTCTCTGGTTCAGTCAGATCGACCCTAAGATCTCCCTGATTCGTATTCCAGTTGAAGATATTCCAAGACCTTTGTCTGGTCCAGTTAAATCGATCCTAAGATTTTTCTGATGCCGATCCAGTCAAAGTTAATCCAAGACCTTCTCCGGTTCAGTCAGATCGACCCTAAGATCTCCCTGATTCGTATTCCAGTTGAAGATGTTCCAAGACTTTTGTCTGGTCCAGTTAAATCGATCCTAAGATTTTTTTGATGCCGATCCAGTCAAAGTTAATCCAAGACCTTCTCTGGTTCAGTCAGATCGACCCTAAGATCTCCCTGATTCGTATTCCAGTTGAAGATATTCCAAGACCTTTGTCTGGTCCAGTTAAATTGATCCTAAGATTTTTCTGATGCTGATCCAGTCAAAGTTAATCCAAGACCTTCTCTGGTTCAGTCAGATCGACCCTAAGATCTCCCTGATTCGTATTCCAGTTGAAGATATTCCAAGACCTTTGTCTGGTCCAGTTAAATTGATCCTAAGATTTTTTTAATGCCGATCCAATAAAAGTTAATCCAAGACCTTCTCTGGTTCAGTCAGATCGACCCTAAGATCTCCCTGATTCGTATTCTAGTTGAAGATATTCCAAGACTTTTGTCTGGTCCAGTTAAATCGATCCTAAGATTTTTCTGATGCCGATCCAGTCAAAGTTAATCCAAGACCTTCTCCTGTTCAGTCAGATCGACCCTAAGATCTCCCTGATTCGTATTCTAGTTGAAGATATTCCAAGACTTTTGTCTGGTCCAGTTAAATCGATCCTAAGATTTTTTTGATGCCGATCCAGTCAAAGTTAATCCAAGACCTTCTCTGGTTCAGTCAGATCGACCCTAAGATCTCCCTGATTCGTATTCCAGTTGAATATTTTCCAAGACTTTTGTCTGGTCCAGTTAAATTGATCCTAAGATTTTTCTGATGCCGATCCAGTCAAAGTTAATCCAAGACCTTCTCTGGTTCAGTCAGATCGACCCTAAGATCTCCCTGATTCGTATTCCAGTTGAAGATATTCCAAGACTTTTGTCTGGTCCAGTTAAATCGATCCTAAGATTTTTCTGATGCTGATCCAGTCAAAGTTAATCCAAGACTTTCTCTGGTTCAGTCAGATCGACACTAAGATCTCCCTGATTCGTATTCCAGTTGAAGTTCAGTCCACCTATCAACAGTCTCCAAATGGCATATGTAAGCCCATTCCCAACATCACAATGCTGATACCACTTCATGCGAGTGCAAATTTCTGGGCACTCTAGTGTTCAATCATCTTCCACCTTCGGATCACGAAAGGCCCGAAAGCCAATCTATATCCTCAGGTTTAAGAAGATTGAACAGGGGCAGCTGTTGTACCCCAAAATTTTCCCTCTCATATTTCTCAAAACATTGCAAGAAAAATCTCCAAGTGGCTCAAGATTGCTCAAGAGTTGGACAGTCAAGCTATCTCCTAAGGCAGTCAACCTCAAATTAGGGTTTTGTGTTGCATCAAGGTCCTTGCATCCAAATGACCTCAAGTGCTCCCCAATGTTCTAATATGTTCTCAAGATCATCCATGTCAAGTTTCAAGCCTTGCAGAGGAAGTTTGCTCAGTCAATTGCTCAAGGGGTCCAAAAATCGACTGTGCTAGGGCAAAAGTCAACTGTGACCCAAATACAGTCAAACTTCAATATTTTTTGTCAACATTCTAATTTTTAAGGATATTTCATCATTTGATCAAGGGTTGATCATGATTCATCAAGGATTGCTCAAAATTCATCAAGACTCAAAAGTTGCTAAATTAGGGTTTTGTAGGAAAAGTCAACTCAACTTTGACCAAGCATAACTTTCTCATAATTTATGATAAAGGACCCATCCAAATCTCATTTTGAAGAGGATTCAATTTCCTACAATCCATCTTCACACCCCAAGATCAATAAATTCACTCACAAGAAGTTAGAAATTTGGACATTATAGGTCATTTTTGAAAGTCAACAAAAACACCTTTTTTTGCCAAAGCATATAACTTGAGCATGGAATATCAAAATGAGATGAGACCAAAAGGTTTGGTTATAGGACATCTCAAGCTTTCTAAAAAGTCCAAGAACACCTCCAAAAGTTCAAAATTGAAGATGTTATGCATTGTTGAAGTTGGGCATTTTTGCAAAATTGCCAAAAGTCAACTATCCCCAAAACTTCAAATTTTGTCAAATGGGCCCATTCTTTTCCACTTGATTTGATCTTGTCACACTCCACACGTGTCCTAGCTTCATCCTTGTGTCCATTTATCAATTTTTCTATTTTATTGGATTTTTTATTGAATTATTTCATTTTAAATCAATTTAAATCAAATAAAATCCCAAAACTTGATTACATGAGATCTTTTTCTATTTTCAGGACCTAATCATCATCAATGTCATGATAAAATCGTATCAATCATTCCATGTGCAAAAAGATTGTATTTTTGGAAAATTAAGCAAGTTTTCAATGGAGGATCAAATCCAATCTCAAAGCATTGATGTGCAAAGATTCAAGACCAAAAAGTTGACCTAATGCATTGCTTATTACATATACAATCCAAAGCACACGAGATCAGGGGCTAGAGGATGCAGAATCATCAAAAGCAAAACTTGAAAAAAGGTGAAAAAGTGTGAAACTGAAATTGTTCTTAGAGGCCAATTCAGAAGCAAAACTCCACGCTAATCCATTGCTGGACAATCATTAAAGCAAAACCAACCCAAAACCAATCTCCATACGCGCCCTAAAGCTCTGTAAGTGTCTCAAAAATATGCTTTTCGGTTGAATTCGTAGATCCTTATTCTTGCACTTTTCTTACAAAATCTTTGCATATTCATGATTATCGTCCAATTTAAAAGGATTCTGCATTAGCCAATTGCATTTATCTTGCCTGTAGCACCATAGCCAAACCTAGGGTTCGTGGTTTGTGTTTTTTGGGTATTTCTTTTACATGCAAAATCAAGATTCAAGAGGGATTTAGGTTTGTTCAGGAGGCCTAGACGAATTCAACCATGTGCTTGGAATCAATTTCCATGGACTAGAATAGATTTTAGGATGCACATGCGAATTTAGTTGCGGATATAAATCCGCAGGTAAATATACAGGGTTGGAGGAAGAAGACGATGAACGTGTCTCCCCCTGGTTGGCTAGTTCAAATATTCGCGCTTTATTTTTTATTTTGGCATAATGACGCGTTTTCATATATTATATTTAGTTTGTATTTAATTAACAATTGAGAAGCAGTGGTACGGTGGTAGAAGCGTTGTCCAATGATCAATAAGACCTGGGTTCGAATCCCAGGTCCCCCATGCATTTGTTATTATTTTTCAATAGGTCATCCAGTGTGAACTCAAGCGCGTGGCCTATCATACAGCCTCACTCAAATGCTTGCCAGATGGCCCCAGGCTAGATCTGTTGGTCCAGAAGTGATGTCCACCATACGCCCTAGTCAAAGTGCCACGCTAGATTCCAAAAGTCAGTCAGGCCTGCATGTTAATGGGCCACAAAATTGCCATTCTCACCTCCTTTCAGGCCCATATACTCCTAACTCTTTCTAATTTCATTTTTATTTTATTCAATTGTTTATTATTAATTATTTTTATTACTAACTAACCAATTAAAACTTTTTCTCATTAAAATAAAAAAAAAAAAATATTTTGTTTATTGAAGTAATTTTCAGTATTTTATTTGTGTTAACAAATAATTTAATTAATTTAGTTTTAATTAGGAATAACTTTGATATCTTTTGTAATAATTAAAATCAACTTAGATAATTAGAATTTTTTTTATTAATAACCATGTATTAAAAAAATATTTCGCAAATAACCGGGTTTCGGAAAAAATTACGCAAATAACCATGTTTCAGATGGCTCCACAAAGGAGGAGCCATCTCATTTGGCGCATGCACCTAGGGTTTTGCCCTAGGCGCCATCTCACTTGGCGCCTCCCTTGGCTTTTAGCCAAGTGAGATGGCGCATGCTCCTTAAAAAGGAGAGGAGGCGCCATCTCACTTGGCGCCTAGGGCAAAACTAGGGTTTTTTGCTGTTTTATAAATAATTCGTCCGTTTCTTTGAAATTTCTCACACTTTCTCGCACTGTATTTTTATTTTGTACTCCCTTATTTACGTAATGACGTCGCCTATGATTTTTAGCAGAGATGGTTACGTTATATTCTCCGCCACTAAACCTGCGATGAAAATGAAATTCTGGCACATTCACTCCATGGAGCGTCTGAAGCAGGAGTTGATGCGGTGGCTAGATGGAGACATCGTCGAGGGGGAAAAAATTTGAAGGATCCAGCGAAAACGAACAACAACCTCGCATACGACAGGAAGACCTAATGTGTGGTTGGAGGAAGTCAAAACAGACAGTGATGTAATGCTGATGATGCATGGGTCAGATGAAATTGTGTTAACAGTTGTAATTTCCTAGATTGAATATCGTTAATCATTGTTGTACGCGAAAACCCTAATGTAATTTCCTATATTGAATTTCTTAAATTGTGTGAACAGTTTTATTAACGGAAAACCCATAATGTTTACAACACAAATATTGAAAAGATTTATTGTATTACAAAATTTATGTGGTCGAGCCAGACGCCCGATTCGGACAGTTTTTGCGATTGTGTCCGACCTGACGGCATAAACCACACTTTCTTTCCAACCTGTCAAGATCGTCCATTTCTGTTGTTATGCGCCTGCTTTTGGGACGACCCTTCTTGTTCCTTCGCATTTGGTCATTGTGCCAAACTATATCAGCGTTGTATTCAGGCCAATAGTCCGGTTTTGCCACCAAAGGAAAGTTGTTGTTGTAAACAGTGAGCAACGTTTCAGATTTATAAACGTTTGAGAGCAGTTGAAGCGCGTCTTGATGGGTATGAGCACAAGCGGCAATGACATGAGAGCAAGGCATACGAAAAGCTTGAAACCTGCCACAATCGCACCATTGAGAAGGTAAAATGACCCTGTATTCTTGTCTTGCCAGGCCTTCATTGTGGTCAATTGTCTCTTTCACAATGAAGTTGTGGCTATGGCGGTCAAACCGTGTAACCATGTGAGTGTTGGCTTTAGAACTTTCATCCTTAATGTATTTCATACAGCTTTCACTCCATAGTTGTCCTGATTACAAGACCGCATACCACATTTCACCTCTTTTGGAAAATAACGCAGCCATCCTAAAATACGTGGATTTCACCAAGGCAGTGATGGGGAGGTTTCATATGCCCTTGAATACCCCATTCATTGATTCAATAAGATTTGTTGTCATATGCCCCCATCTTTGGCCATTGTCGTATGACCTAGTCCACTTTTCGACTGGTATATTGTCGATCCACGTACCGGCTTCTGGGTTAGACAAACGGATCTCGTTGCGGTAATATTTGAATGTGGGCTGTGTCAGTGCGTATCCCGCATTCATCACCGCTTTCCTCAATTTTTTGTCCTTGACCTCCCTCGAGAAATTCTGGACGATATGCCTGACGCAATAGACATGCGTAGAAGGAGGGTCATGCCAACCATTTGCCGGATTATTATAGGCACTTTCAATGGAGGCATGTCTGTCCGAGATCAAACAGAGATCTGGTTGAGGAGCCACGTGTGTACGAAGATTTTTCAGGAAAAAGCTCCAAGCACCACCGGTCTCCCCCTCGACAAGGGCAAACGCAACGGGGAAAATGTTATTGTTGCCATCTTGTGCAACTGCCATCAAAAGCGTGCCTTTGTACTTCCCATACAACCAAGTCCCGTCTATTTGTAGAATTGGTTTGCATGATGCAAACCCTGTGATGCATGGTTGAAATGCCCAAAAGACGCGACTGAATATTCCGTTGCCATGTAGTAGACTACCATCTTGGGCGTACGCTGGCAATGTTTCCAGAACATAAACACTACCTGGAGAATATGTCTTGAGTGCATTTAGGTAGCGGGGAAGTTCTCGGTATGACTCCTCCCAGTTTCCGTACACCCTTTCAATCGCCTTAGTCTTTGCTAACCACGCCTTACGGTAAGACGGAGTGTAGTTAAAAACCGTGGTGATGTGGGAGATGATTGTTTTCACCTTCAAAGAAGGGTCGTTGCTGACCAGGGGTAGGATTTCTTGACAGATTAGATCATGGTTGAGTTTTCGGTGGTCTTGTGATTGAGTGGAACTTACACAAGTATGGGTAGTCATGGAACCTATGACCCAGCAGTCACCCCTTAGTCTGTATGAAGCGGTCAGCTTGAACATACAGTCAGGGTGGACACACTTGATCTTGTACCTTTCCGGGTTTACACGATCCACCTTATAATCAACCGAGTTGAGCATGTGAAATTTTTTGATGGCCCTTATGCATTCCTCTCTATTACGAAACTTGTCCTTCTCTTTTAAATTTTCATCCGACTGCATATACGGTTGGAAAAACAAGTCCGTAGAAGGTTCATCTCCGCCCATGTTGAAGTTCGTCATGTGCGTAGGTGGTGTGTAGATTTTGTCGGTAGGAATACTTGGGATGCCATCATCGTCAGAATCGTCGTTCACCATTTCATCAAACTCTAACTCGTTATCTTCTTCTTCATCATCAACTGCATCCACCTCATCTTGCTCATTCTCCAAAGGATCAACCTCCTGTGTCACCGGAGGCTCTACCTCCTGTGTCACCGGAGGCTCTTGAAACAAAACGTACAACTCAATAGAGTCATTTCCAGAATAGACATGGCTGGAAATCATGTTCTGGAAATCCTCGTCATCTTGAATTGCAACCTTATAAAAAATAACTTGGTTGTTTCCAAAAAAGACTGGACTCTGATAAAATATCTGGGATACTGGGCCTCGTTCAAGTTTGGCCTCCAATCTTTTCTTAAAGTACGAGAAATTTGCTTTCCCGTTTAAGAGAAATCGAACATTGTCGGTGTTTCTAAACAAAAACCCAACTGTTGGACACATGTATGTCTCACCGTTGAAATGTGCTTTGACAACAAATTATGGTGAAGAGGCCATTGTGTAGAATTGTTTTAGGTATGAAGGTGGGAATGTTTTGGGTTTATTGATTGTATGAAGGTATGAATGCTGGAATGTTTGAAGGTTAGATGACTGATTCGAAGGTTGGAAAATTTTACAGTTTATGTGAATGAATGTTATGTTCAACGTAAGGCAAAAAATTTCAATTAAGTAAGTGATGCAACCCCCCAAGGCTGCCAATAATATTACATGCATGGGCTTATGCAGCCACCTAGCCTGCCACCCATCAACTCCAATGGCCTTGCATGCAACAAAGAAAGGAATCCCAAAGGCTGTCACGTAGCCTGAGCCAATGCTGTAAAACGTGACACCTCTTATTCGCCAAATGGGGTGGCGACACCATTCATTTTTGTACTATTTCGCCAAGTGAGATGGCGCCTCCCTTACTGTCCAATCGTGATACATGCATGGGCTTATGCTGCCACCTAGCCTGCCACCTAGCCTGGCCCTATTCTGCACACATAAATGTTTTGTGTAAGACTCCACCCATCAACTCCAATGGCCTTGCATGCAACAAAGAAAGGAATCCCAAAGGCTGTCACGTAGCCTGAGCCAATGCTGTAAAACGTGACACCTCTTATTCGCCAAATAGGGTGGCGACACCATTCATTTTTGTACTATTTCGCCAAGTGAGATGGCGCCTCCCTTACTGTCCAATCGTGATACATGCATGGGCTTATGCTGCCACCTAGCCTGCCACCTAGCCTGGCCCTATTCTGCACACATAAATGTTTTGTGTAAGACTCCACCCATCAACTCCAATGGCCTTGCATGCAACAAAGAAAGGAATCCCAAAGGCTGTCACGTAGCCTGAGCCAATGCTGTAAAACGTGACACCTCTTATTCGCCAAATGGGGTGGCGACACCATTCATTTTTGTACTATTTCGCCAAGTGAGATGGCGCCTCCCTTACTGTCCAATCGTGATACATGCATGGGCTTATGCTGCCACCTAGCCTGCCACCTAGCCTGGCTCTATTCTGCACACATAAATGTTTTGTGTAAGACTCCACCCATCAACTCCAATGGCCTTGCATGCAACAAAGAAAGGAATCCCAAAGGCTGTCACGTAGCCTGAGCCAATGTTGTAAAACGTGACACCTCTTATTCGCCAAATGGGGTGGCGACACCATTCATTTTTATACTATTTCGCCAAGTGAGATGGCGCCTCCCTTACTGTCCAATCGTGATACATGCATGGGTTGCCACCTAGCCTGCAAGAGTGACACCTTACATTTTTTGTAAATGCATGCATGCATATGTGTAACACCCTAAGCATGCAAATGTGACACATCGCAGGCATGCAACCACTACATCAAACTTATTTTCCTATAAATACATACCTTATGAAACATCTCTCACACCCACACAACTCTCACTCTCTGCTACGAAATATTTCTTAAGTCTATCATACTCTCTATTTCTTCCTAAGTCTTTCATTCTCTCAAGCATTCTGAACAATGGCCCTTCTAACAATGGGAGATACTCACAGAGGCACAAGGGAAAACATTGCTGCATTTGTAAGTCTCTTCTTTGGTTATACATTTTTCATACTTCAAATAACGTGTTGTTCATCTTAATTAATCTTACTCTTGTTTAATTATGATCTCAGGATATACAAAGATTCAGAATCCGTTCGCACAAATACCTGGCTCCCGACCCATTTATCGTCCCTTATCTGGAATATGCAGGTTTTGGACACGTGATAAAGATCTCCAACTGCACCATTGACTCAAAATTCATTCTTGCAATGTTGGAGAGGTGGAGACCGGAGACCCATACATTTCACCTACCAATAGGTGAATGTACCATCACTCTCGAAGATGTGTACATGCTACTGGGCCTCCCTATCGACGGTAAGGCGGTGAACGGGTCGGTTCAACAACCCAACTCACAGTGTGAAGAATTGTTGGGTAGGGACATGGTAGAAGGTGGTGGAGCAAGAGGGCAGGGAATACTACTCACTGACCTGAAACGGCATTATGCAAGTATGGAATTAAATGAAAATTCCTCAGAGAATGACCGAGTAGTAAAAGCCAGAACGTATATTATGATACTTTTTGGTACATTTTTATTTCCCGAAAGTACGGGAAATAGTGTAAATTTCATGTACTTACATTTACTAACAAATTTTGATAAAACTAGAAAATATAGTTGGGGTTCTGCAGTATTAGCCCACCTGTACAGTTCCTTGTGCAAAAACGCAGTCAAGGAAAAATGTACATTTTATGGGTGCGCATTTTTACTACAAGCCTGGGGTTGGTGGAGGATGGAGTCCTTAAACCCCATCAACAACAACACTTTTGGTTTCCCTTACGCAACAAAGTAAGTCATTAAGTTATAGCATTTATAACTATTCTTCTCTTTCCAAAATATATGCTAAAAATAACATGTTTCTCATTTCCTTTAGGTACTGCGTGAGGGGTATGGATTACGGCAAGAATCCCAGATTCAATGTCGCACTCTACCGGAATCTGTTGGATCACTTAGGCCCATATGACGTACGTCGTAGCTTTTAACTTTTGTTCATTTTAATTATTTATACATTACTTTTGCGCTTACCTGATTTAAATTTTATCGCAGTTCGTCTGGAGACCATATTTGGGTTTGGACCATTCTCCAAATCCAGAGGATGCAGCAACTTGGACTGCAAAGACTGCACTCATTCGGTTCAACATTGTGGAGATGCACCACAGCGACCGTGTGAAGATGCAGTTCGGAATGATCCAAGAGATACCAAGTGATCCAACAGATTTGTCCCCCTGGCATCTAAAAAGGGTCGACGCCCAGTGGGGTCTTACCAACTGGAAAGACTTTTCTCCAGAATGGTGTAAAATGTGGCAAAGGCGTCACCGCTACATCTTGCAATCCCCGGTTTTCCTTACTCAAGGTAACATGCGACACACTGATCAATATATGTCGTGGTACAGGTCGGTTAGTAACCCAGATATGCACGTGTCTCATCCGAGGTACTTGGTTGACCCACGCACACAATGGGCACAACCCTCGATTCCCCACCAACAAACCCAAAATCCATCAACCTCAAACCAACCCCCAAGAAGAAACAGACCAACAAACACACAACCACATTCCCCGCCACAACACAACTACAATCAAATGCCGTACTACCAACCACAATCACCGCCAAACTACCAATACCCGGATATGCCTCAAACCCAACCACAATACCAACCCCAATACCAGCAAACCCACATACCCCATACACAATTTCAGTCTTCCACATATCCCAATATGGCGCCCTCAACATCCAGCCTTAGCCCTGATATGGGAATGTCAGAAGATTATGACCAAGCCGACCAAACCTACCATCAACCACCATATCACCAAACAACCCAACATCCACAATACCAAACACCCCAAGATCCATTTCCTTTCTACCCCCATACTCAGACGACCAATGCTACCGACCAACCATGGAACCCCACCCACCGCCAACACGACCAAACTTCGAGGGTATGGGTAACCGACTGTACCAGAGCGGATCTTCGAGATATGGAGATCTTACTGATTTTATGGATTCGGATCGCATTGACTTCGCTGGGCCATCGACCTTGCCGCAGCAGGAAACGAGACGGCACCCAGCAAGAGAAAGGCGAGGACAGGGATGCGGAACTGGGGGTCATTACCGGGTTCCTGGGGATCACTGATGTATCTTTTTTTTTCCCAGTATTTTTTGTATCCATTTTTTACTGTTCTTTAAATGTAAAACAGTTGAATGTAATTATTATTTTTTAAATGAAAAATCCATTTTGTTTATCTCTGTCTAATACGCAACGCGCAGGAAAGAAAAAAAAAATTTTTGACCTAATTTTCTACATAGGCGCCATCTCACTTGGCTTAGGGCTTGCCCTAAGCACTTAGGCGCCAAGTGAGATGGCGCCTCCCTTAAAAAAAGAGGAGCATGCGCCAAATGAGATGGCTCCTCCTTTGTGGAGCCATCTCAAACATGGTTATTTGCGTAATTTTTTCCGAAACCCGGTTATTTGCGAAATATTATTTTAATACTTGGTTATTAATAAAAAAAATTCAGATAATTAGGTTTTTATTAATATTGATCAAATTTATTTTTATTTCTTTAAATATCAAAAATCCAAAAAAATCATTTTTATTAATTAATTAATTAATTTATTAATTTAATGCTTAATTTAGTTTAATTTCTTTCTTAATTCAAAAAAATAACCAAAAAAATATTTTCTTTAGTTAAAGGGTCAAAACCCTAAAAAACTTGAGCCCGATTTAATTTCCCGCACGCGATCTTTTATCCAATATTATATCTGTTTCCGGAATGTAATAGCTTAATTAGGATTATTTTTACCGCTTTATTTATTTTTCGCATTTCAATTTCAAGGGTTGCTTTTGGCGATGTAAATACCCGACGCCTTGTAATAGTTAGTTTAATTTCCGCAATTTAATTTCCGCAACTTATAAACTATTAGATGTTTGGTAATAGGGAATGCATGACAATATCAAATATTTAACCTAAAATCAACATAGATAACCATTGACATGTAAAAAGATAAAATAAACTGAAAACAACACACTCGCACATGCGCACTCTTAGGGTACACCTCACTTGGTTGCCTTCGTACGCGGTTATTGAGTATAGGAAGTTTTAGAGGCCGCCCTCTTGTCCAAAGATCATAGTTGCCTCGAAACGGTTGCCTCAGAAAAATGATCTAAGACATTAGGGTTACCGCTAAAGCATCCTAACATTGCTTTAGTGACCGTACGTCCCTTAATCGAATTGACCCTCAAATTCCAACGACGGTGCTACCTACTCATTCATAGTGGGATAGCATTGTCTAAAGGACATTAGCACAGATTGATTCCTTTTTCGAGTAGGTAGATGGTCCTTAAGTACTTGCTCTTTCGAAAAACAAAACAAAACTTTTCGCACCTACACCTTTCAAACAAAAAACTCTTTTCAAACCCACAAACACAAAGAAAAGCAAATTTTGAAAACACTTTGAGCAAGTACCTAAGAGCCCGTGGATAACCATGGATAGAAAGGGTGCTAACACCTTCCCTTTCTATAATCTACCCCCCGGACCCGAGAAACATCTCGAAAAAGGAATTTTTCTGTGCTTTTTTCCTTTCCTTATTGGATAAAATAAAAGACGATGGTGACTCTTGCTTACCGCGACATTTTGCAAATACAAACGCAAAACACGAACCAGCATTCCAAAAAACAGTCAGTTCTCTCCCACCGTATCACAATGACTCTTACACATTCAGACATCCATTGGTGTTCTCGATCTAAAGAGAATGTTATCATCATCGACCGTTGTGGGGAATTCCCTAATGTCCCTCTACTTGGCATTAGGGGAGGTATCACCTACAACCCCTGTTTGGCTCTGAGACAGTTTAGGTATGCCCGAAGGGATGGCCCACATGACACACTGATTCCAGACTTGGTTTTTGACTTCGACAATGACGATCAAGGACTTCGACAAAGGTTCATCCGAGCATGAAGGATGCCCAACAAGGTAGACAGTAAGATCTTGGGACACAAGAATTCCATCCCTCTTGAGCCTTACCTCAAGTGGGTACGAACCCGCGCCCAAAGTCTTATGATGCCTTACCCCTACATTCTCCCTGTGATTATAGAGCCTGTTATGGAAGGAGGGGTTCCATACACCCTCCTACATCCTGACATGCCAACATCACTCGAAGATTTACAAAGGAGTTGGATACAGCTCAAGGGAGAGCGCGATACTTTCGAAGCCCAATTCTACGCAAGTGAGAAGAAGGTTTTAGAACTCACTCGTCAACTTCACGAAGAGCAGACTCTTAACACCTACATTGCACCAAAGAGGATGTGCAGCGTCTTTTTACCTTAGAATTTTGTATTATTTTACCCATGGGGCATTGATGTACTAACAATTTTATCTTATTAATATGACGTGTGTTTCTTTTTTGTTTAAAACAAATTTTAATTTCTAAATCCTTGAATGCATTACATGAATACATATCATTCATCATATGCATAAACAGGACTTCACACCAAGTTTCCTCATCTCTCTGCTGTTTATTTCAGCAAGATGGATATTGAACAAACGGTCAAAGACTTGCAAGCTCATAATTCACAATTTCAACAACTACTCTTGACCTTGGCTAAGGGGCATGAGGAGCTCAAAACTCTGCTAGAGAAGGAAAAAGAGAAAAATAAGAAGAAGAGAGCTGGTGTGGCTAGCTTAGGCAGAAGATTTGAAGGTCAAGCCAGAAGGGTCCTAGATTTTCCATCAACCTCTGAGGAAGGAGAGAGAAAGGGTAAAGAGACTATCGTGCCCTCAGATTCTGAAGCTGAAGAAGAGGAAGATGAGGACTATTCTGAACAACAATACCCTCCTGCAGATGACAAATACTAAAACTTGGAAGAGTGTATGGTAGTTGTGATCGGTGGATCTGGAACTGACTGTTTAACGCTGGTTCGCGAAATGTCGCGGAAGCAAGAGTCGCCACCGTCTTTTATTTTCTCCAACATGGACAGGACAAAAGCACAGAAAAATTCCTTAAAGAGATTGCTCTCGGTTCGGGAGGTAGATTATAGAAAGGGAAGGTGTTAGCACCCTTTCTATCCATGGTTATCCATGGGCTCTTAGATACTTGCTCATTTGTTTTTTCAAAAATGGTTTGTTTGCTTTTCAACTGTGGGTTTTAAAAAGTTTCTTTGAAAATTCCAGTTCGACTCTTGTATCGGTCCTCAAGAGTGTTTGAAAAATTGCTTTCGAAAGCTTTTTGAAAAGGTGTCGGTGTGAAAAGTATTTTTTTGATTTGTTTTGGAATTAGAGCAAGTATCTACGAGAACCTACCTACCCTAAGGAATTCGTCTGTGTAAATGTCCTTTAAAGTAGTGCCATACCACCATTGAGAGGTAGGTAGCACCACCGTTGGAGGTGTTCGGGTCAATTCGAGGTTCGGGACATGGTGATCACCAGAGCAATAGGAAGACACCTTAGAAGCTACCCTCATGCCAGGTTCCCGGATCATGAGGACTTACTGAGACATCCTCTACTCGACGATCACCCTTCGAGGCAAGGCAACAGTGAGGCGTACCCTAGGGGTGGTGTGTGATTTGTGTGTCAGATTCATTTATTTTTGTCTTTTGTCATGTCATGGGTGATCTACGCTTTTGTTTTTATTTTAACATTCATTCTTGCATGCATTTATTAACAGTTAAAAAGATTGCGAGAAATAAAAATTCCTAAGCTATTACAAAGGCGCGGGTCCACATCGCCAAATTTAATCCAGGACCCGATTTGACATAAAATAAAGGAAATAAAGTAAAGTGCGAAAGATAAATATTTACACGGCTTTGGGAGAGTTACATAAATATTTAAAAGAAAAGAAACAAATGCGCGAATTGAATTAAAATTGAAAGCGAGGGCGTTGGACCCTTTTTAATGAAATTAAATTATTATTTACAAATTAACTAAATTAAAAGGAAAAAGAAATTAATTTTGAGGTTTTTTGTATTTATGGTTTTTTATGTGAATTAAATGAAATTAACTAATTAACCCTAATTCTACAACTTTTATTTATTAAGAAAAACATGTTAAAACTAAACCTAAAATTAAATTAATTAATTAATGGCAATTTGATTTATAAAAATAAATAATTAATTATTAGTGAAAAGAAAAGAAAAAGGATAAAAATTGATTAAAACCCTAATTCTACAAATTTTTAATTTATTAAGAAAAATGTTTGAATTAAACCTAATTTTACAAAGCTAAATTAATTAATGATATTTACTTAAAAAATATTAAAATAAAATATATTTTTAATTTTGTCTTTTCTGATTTTTATATTACTTTTATATGAAATGAATTTTTTATTGAATTAAAAGAAAACAATGGAATTAAAACAAATAATAAAAATAAAACAAAGAAAATAGAAAGAAATATAATACCAAGGGGGGTTCTGTCCCCAATAGGGAGGTATTATTGTAGCAATTCAGGCCCAACAACCCTTGGCCTTATTGACTTTTATGCTGGCATGCATGTGTGTTGACTAACGTCCATGATGTTCTTCCAACTATGGCCCTTTGATTGATCTCAGCAAGCACGTGGAAGACCTGGATGTGGAGAGTATGGTGGAACTCTAGAAGCGAATTGCACATAAGCATGATTAGCAAAATAATATGGAAAGGGAGGGGGGACCTGGGATTCGAACCCAGGTCCCAGGGATTACCAATCACACGCCTGACCAGTGGAGCTGCTATGTTTCTTTGTATACTATATGACCAATAAACATTATAAGACAAAATAAGCGTTAGTGGGAATTTTAGCGCGAAATTCAAATAACCCAACCACGCCTTGACACTTCATCATCTTCTCCATGGCTTTTGTTTTTCCTGAAACAAAATAAACAAGTTTGCGGGGGTTTTAAACCCCCACTATATACAGTGTGAAAAAATAGCGATTAGCTCGTCTGTAATCAGAAATTGGGCGCGACCCCATCATTGGATTTGTCTGAAGGTCCTGATTCTAATAGGCTAGGTCTCACGTCCTAATTTTTCCATAACTGGGAAACCCCAATTCAAGGTTCTGAAAACCCTAAGCGTCGTTCATGGTGGAATCGCGTATAGGCAATGATTCTTCAATTAAATCATACTGCTAGCTTCAGAATCAACTCATTAGTACAAATCAAGAATCGAAATGCATGAATATGGCCTGAATAATAAAACACGATTATGCAAAAAGAAGGACACAGTTTGACTTTTAATTACCAATTCTTGATGTTAGGGATATGGAAAACTATTCAGTTAGCTTCAGTAACACTTTTGCAAGCTATTGGGATTAATCTTGGCCTCTGAATCGTCCTTTAAGGCCACTTTCAGTTTTCAAATTTTTGACAAAAAACTCAACCTTGGTTCTTGATGTATGGCGCAGCCTGGCGGTTCTTAGGAGTAGGGTTTGCATTAGTATATATGTGTGAATGATTAGGGTTCAAAATTTGGTCCAAAGAATCAATGAATTGATGAGAAAATATTTGATTTCCATGCCATAATTTTTCAATCTTTTTCAAGCTAATTTGATATCAATCATGTCCAATCACCATGATTCTTTCCAAATTTGATCATGCACGAAATCTTGAGCTTATTCCATGCATAAAAAGATTTAAAAACTTAGGTTTGGTATTTTTCATATATTTTAATTAATTAAATGAATTATTAGCAATTAAAAATTCAAATAAATAAATAAAAATGGTGAAAAACTTCCCTTTGGGCCAAATGGTCGTGCACATGCCTTGGATGATGGATTTTGGAAGAAAAGGAGGCTCATTAGCATTTTTAAGACTTTTGAAGCAATGTTGACTTTTCAAAATATCCAAAATTTTCCCAACTTCCACAAGGCATATCTTGCTCAATTTTTAAGCTTTGATCATGTTCTTGGACATTTTGGAAAGGTCTTGAAGTCCTCTAACCAATGTATTTTGTCCCATGTCATTTTGATTTACCAATATCAAGTTATGGCCTTTGACTTAAAGTCCCTTTTTGTTGACTTTTGAAAATGACCTATAATGTTGAAATTGATAACTTTTTGTGAGAGCATTTCTTGGACTTGAAGTATGAAGAGGAGTTGTAGGAAATGTATATCTCTTCAAAATGAGCTTTGGATGGAATTTTTCTGATAATCCATGTGGAAGTTATGCCTTGGTCAAGTTACAGTAAACTTTTTCAACTGTCCAAATATGGAAACTTTTGCATCTTGAGACTTTTTGAGCCAAGCTTTGAGAATCATGATCAAGCATTGATCAAATGATGTTTGTGGCTTCAAAATGAGATGTTGACCAAAAATTTGAACTTTTGACTGTCAAATGACCATTTTGCCCCTACAGTTGACTGCAGTGCAATTAGGGTTTTTGACTGTGCAATTTTATGCTGTAAGTCTTGAAACTTGGTATGATGATGCTTGACCATGTTTGTAGGCATGTGGGACTTGATTGGACCCTTGGAAACTTCATTTTCTTTGTCAAAACCAAAACCCTAGTTTTTGATTGTTTAGGAGGCCCTTGCACTGTGCAACCCTTGGGGAATTTTGAAGCTTTGACTTGGCAAATCTTGAAGAATATGGGAGGGAAAATTTTGGGGTACAACAGTTGCCCCTGTTCAATCTTCTTAGACCTGAGGATGCAGATTGGCTGACGTGCCTTTCGTAATCCGAAGGTGGAAGATGATTGAACACTAGAGTGCCCAGAAATTTGCGCTCACATAGTAGTGTGGTGGCGGGAATGGGCTTATAGATGCCATTTAGAGATTGATGGATAGGATGATGGGCTTATAGATGCCATGCTGAGAGGTGATGGAAGGTGGATGGGCTTATAGATGCCATCTGGGTGTCGATCGCGTAAGAGATTCCTTAGCGAGAACTTGCGTACCTGCAAAAGAAAATGATTACCTGACCTGTTACAGGAGCCAGTCTTCAAACTCTTTGTATAGACGTGTCCTGACTGGTTACAGGAGCTGGATCTGGATCTTCAAAAGATGATGAATGAACCAGGGATGGTTACTATCTCAACAGGAACGGTGAGAGAACCTTGGATGACTTCAACCTCAATAGTAATCATTGAGAGAACCTTGGGTGATTACTATCTCAACAGTAACACTGAGAGAATCTGGGGACGATTACTACCTCCGCAGTAACGGGGAGAGAACCATAGGCGACTTCAACCTCAACAGTAATCATTGAGAGAATCTTGGACGACTTCAACCTCAACAGTAATCATTGAGAGAATCTGGGGATGATTACTACCTCAACAGTAATCATTGAGAGAATCTTGGGCGACTTCAACCTCAACAGTAATCATTGAGAGAATCTTGGGCGACTTCAACCTCAACAGTAATCATTGAGAGAATCTTGGGCGACTTCAACCTCAACAGTAATCATTGAGAGAATCTTGGGCGACTTCAACCTCAACATTAATCATTGAGAGAATCTTGGACGACTTCTACCTCAACAGTAATCATTGAGAGAATCTTGGGTATCTTCTACTGAGTCTTTATCAGGAAAATCTGTTTGGGGTCGATTTAGCTAGACTAGAGAAGGCCTTGGACTGGATAAGAAACAGAAAAATCTTAGGGTCGATTTAACTGAACCGGTCTAGGTCTTGGAATCTTCAACTGGATAAGAAACAGGGAGATCTTAGGGTCGATCTGACTGAACCAGAGAAGGCCTTTGACAGGATAAGAAACAGAAAAATCTTAGGGTCGACTTAACTGAACCGGTCTAGGTCTTGATGTCTTCAACTGGATAAGAAACAGGGAGATCTTAGGGTCGATCTGACTGAACCAGAGAAGGCCTTTGACTGGATAAGAAACAGAAAAATCTTAGGGTCGATTTAACTGAACCGGTCTAGGTCTTGGATATAGCTGAGAACTTAACTGGATCTTTCCTGAAAGGTAAAGGTCAGTCATATGCAATGCGTGATATGGATCAAGCAATGATGTTCTCAATGTAAATGAGATTTGTAAGATATGATGCGTATATGCATGCTATAATGTATGGAAATGCGATGTTTATGAATGTATGTTTTTGTCTAGGAGAGTAAATCCTTGACGGGTGCCGGGAAGTCATATCCTTGGCTGATGTTGAAGGATAGATTTTTGCTTATGCTGGGGGATGATAGTTGCAAGAATACCGGTAGGAGAAGATAACTCCGTTGGGGAATAAACTTGGCGAATGGATTACCCTGTGGGGAGAAAAGTACTCTAACAATCTTGCTGGGGAGCAATACTCTGTGGGGAGAGAGGTACTTTGTTGAGTTTGATGAAGATAACTTGCTGGGGATACCATTGTTGTGTTGGAAGCGTTGATAGACTTCGCTGGGGATAAGAAGACTTCGTCGGGGACGAACTTTCCATGGCTTTTGGCTGAGGATAACCCAGTTATATCCTGGTTGGGAAATAACTCTTTGAATAAAGTCGGGCGACGTGTTCGTGCTCCGCGAGGAGAAGCTTCCAGAATCTACTGGGGATAAGCTTACTGCTTGGGGAGATGAATTCCAACTTTCCTGGGGAAGCTGGGTTGGACTCTCCTGGGGAAGTTTGGGACTGTATCGGGGAAGTGACTCCAATGAATGTCTGGTATACCGCCGGGGAACAATCTTTAGACCAAGATTGTCGGGGATGCTTGTTAAGACTGTATATATACTGCCGGGGAATGTTGAGATCTGCTGGAGGATACCCAACCTCTTTAAGATTTGATAACTTTGCTTGAGAGAGTGTACTGACTTGCTGGCTCACTCTCTGGGGAATTGGGATGTACTGGTTATGTTCTTCAGCTGAACCTACCTTGGTACCTTGGAGGATAGAACAATTAGATTGCTTAGACAACTCTTTATTGCCCCTGTTTCTAGTGTTACCTTCAATTAATCCTTTGTTTTGTATGCAAATTTTCATGAGTTAGCAAATTATTGTCAATGCATATATCACAAATTGAACCTTGGACGTTCTTCGCAAAACAAAACAGAAAAGGAAAAACAATCGGCAATTTCAACTGAAAAGTGATTTTTTTGTATTAATTTTGAATTTATCTGTAACTAGGCGTTTATGTACAAGAGGCTGACGTCCTAGTAAGAGAACGCCGCCGAACAAAAGAGTTTATACAAATTTGTACAAGAGAAAACAAAATAGCTGTGTGAAATGAATGATCCACTGGGTTTCAACTCCGTTATTGCCTTTATATCTCCGAGCGTCTCATCACTTGATGACCTTAGTTGAAGATGAAGTTGACTGATCGATGCCGTCTGAACTTGATGTAGATACCGGATTCTGGATGCAAAGTGATCCAATGAGACATAGTATTACGCTTTATCCCTAACTTTTGCCTGGACCGCCCTTTCGGGTTTTCAGTCCACTGGGATACCCATTTTTTCCCAAGCCGCCTTTTCAGGTTTTCGACTTGTCGGGTGTACATATTTTTTCATTTCATCCCTTCATTTTGCCCGAACCCTTTTGGTTCGCCGGTGTTGTACCCCAAAATTTGCCCTCCCATATTCTTCAAGAAATTGCCAAGTCATGCTTCAAATCTCCCCAAGGGTTGCACAGTGCAAGAGCCTCCTAAGCAGTCAAAATTAGGGTTTTTGTTCTGATCAAGAAAATGAAGTTTCCAAAGGTCCAATCAAGTCCCACATGCCTACAAATATGGTCAAGCATCCTCATATCAAGTTTCAAGACTTTCAGCACAAAATTGCACAGTCAAAACCCTAAATTGCACTACAGTCAACTGCAGGGGCAAAATGGTCATTTGACAGTCAAAAGTTCAAATTTTTGGTCAACATATCATTTTGAAGCCACAAACATCATTTGATCAATGCTTGATCATGATTCTCAAAGTTTGGCTCAAAAATCATCAAGATGCAAAAGTTTCCTTATTTGGACAGCTGAAAAAGTCAACTGTAAATTGACCAGGGCATAACTTTCACATGGATTATCAGAAAAATTCCATCCAAAGCTCATTTTGAAGAGAAAGACATTTCCTACAACTCATCTTCATACTTCAAGTCCAAGAAATGCTCTCACAAAAAGTTATCAATTTCAACATTATAGGTCATTTTCAAAAGTCAACAAAAAGGGACTTTAAGTCAAAGGCCATAACTTGGGATTGGTAAATCCAAATGACATGGGACCAAAGACATTGGTTAGAGGACTCAAAGACCTTTCCAAAATGTCAAAGAACATGAGCAAAACTTAAAAATTGAGCAAGTTATGCCTTGTGGAAGTTGGGAAATTTTTGGATATTTTGAAAAGTCAACATTGATTCAAATGACCTAAAATTGCTAATGGGCCCATTTTTCTTCCACAATTCATCATCCAAGGCATGTGCACGACTACTTGGCCCAAAGGGAAGTTTTTATTCATTTTTATTTATTTATTCGGATTTTTATTAATAATAATTCATTTAATTTAAAATAAATACATGAAAAATGCTTAACCTAGTTTTTCAATCTTTTTGTGCACATTATATCATCAAGATTTCGTGCCTAGCTAAATAAGGAAAGAACCAATGCAATTGGATGTGATTTGGTAGCAAAAGCATGTGAAAAAGATTTGAAAATCATGGTGGAAAAATCAAATATTGCACTCATTAATTCATGGATTCTAATCAAGTTTTTCAACCCTAATTGGTTCATTACATAAGCCTGAACACAAACCTAATCCTAAGGACCATTGAGCTGCGCTAGAAACCAATTCACAAACTTGAAATTTTGGCAAAGAAACTCAAAACTGAAAACCTCATTCTAGGGCGATTCAAGGCACGATTTTTGTTTCATTAGCTTGCTGAAGCTTCATAGAACGATTTCCAATCAAAAACATTCATCAAAACTCAAAGAATTGGTACAACGAACCGGCCCTGTACAGAAAAAAATTCATAGTCGTGCATCTGAATTCATGCATTCTTTGTGATTTTTAATACTTAATTCATGTTCTTTATTTGATTCTGATGCTAACCCAATGATTCAATTGCATTTTTATGCATTATACGCGATTATGCCATTATCGTTTTCTAGGGTTTACAGGACTTGGAATTAGGGGTTTTAACATGAGGCAAAATTGGGACACCACGTTACCATGGTCATGATCAGCGCATTTGGACGAAGAAGAAGCTACCCTCGCGCTCAATTTATGAGCGTCACTGGGCCATTCGCTATTTTTCCATAGATGACCTATAGCAACGTTTGAAAACCGTTGCTCATTGTTTGTGTATTTCAGGAAAAACAAAGTCCATGAAGAAGATGATGTGGTGGCCAGCCATGATTGGCTCTTTTGAATTTGCGCGCTTTAACCCACTAACGCCTTGGCTTTGTTTGATATTATTTGTTTATTACATTATATACAAAGCGCATGAATTGGTCCAGTGGTAGGTGCAGCTGTTGATAACGTACATGACCTGGGTTTGAGCCTCAGGTCTTCATTATTCCTATATTATTTTGCAATTCATACTCCCATGCAGATGGAACGCTGGAGCGCACCATACACCTCCAAATCAGGCTTGCCACGTCCATCCCAAGATCAATCACAAGGCTGAGAGTTAGAGAACATCATGGATCCAAGTCAACGCATGTGTATGTTCCCAGGAAAAATCAACAAGGCCATGCTAAATGGGCCAGAATTCTTGGACTGAACCTCCACTTTGGGGACTGATACCCCCTAGGTTTGCCATGTTATTTTATTAATTCTATTTTCTTTCAATTATTATTTTTAATTAATTATGTTAATTTAATTGTATTTTCATAAAATCACAAAATACCATAAAAATCAGAAAAGACCAAAAATTAAATATATTTAATTAGTTAATATTTTGTAAATAAGTTCATGAATTAATTAGTTAAATTAGGTTTAATTTTAAATTCTTTTAATAAAAATCTAAAAAATATAGAACTAGGGTTTAATTAATTTTTATCTTTTTTCCTTTTCTTCCATAATAATTAAATAATTAAATATTTATTTTTATAATTAAATTTGCATGTAAATTAATTAGGGTTAATATTAGGTTTTAATCTTCTTTTCTTAATAAATTAAAAAACAAATAGAATTAGGGTTAGCATTTAATTTCAATTAATTCTTTTTTTCATTTAAATCCTAAAATACTAAAAAATACCAAAAAAAAACAAGTTCTTTCTTTCTTTTAATTAATTAATTCCATGTGATTTTAATTTTGCAAAAAGGGTCCAATGCCCTCGTTTTGATTTAATTCTTATGCGCCTATTTATTTTATTTCGTTTAAATATTTATGTATCTCTCCCAAGGCCATGTAACCTTTTAATTTTCTCGCACTTTTCTTTACTTTCTTTATTTTCTGTCAAATCGGGTTCTGGTTTAATTTTGGCGATGTGGACCCGCGCCTTTTGTAATAGCTTAGAATTTTTACTTTCCCGCAATATTTTTAACTGTTAACAAATGGCATGAAAGAATGTATGGACAAAAATAAAAACAAGCGTAGAACACCAATAACATGACAAGATAAATGCAAATGAAAATGACACACAAATCGGACACACCACCCCTAGGGTACGCCTCGCTGTTGCCTTGCCTCGAAAGGTGATCGTCGAGTAGAGGATGTCTTAGTAAGTCCTCATGATCCGGGAACCTGGCATGAGGGTAGCTTCTAAGGTGTCTTCCCATTGCTCTGGTGATCACCATGTCCTGAACCTCGAATTGACCCGAACACCTCCAACGGTGGTACTACCTACCTCTCAATGGTGGGATGGCACTACTTTAAAGGACATTTACACAGACGAATTCCTTAGGGTAGGTAGGTTCTCGTAGATACTTGCTCTAATTTCAAAACAAATTCAAAAATACTTTTCACACCAACACATTTTCAAAAAGCTTTCGAAAGCAATTTTTCAAACACTCTTGAGGACCGATACAAGAGTCGAACTGGAATTTTCAAAGAAACTTTTTAAAACCCACAGTTGAAAAGAAAATAAACCTTTTGAAAACACAAATGAGCAAGTATCTAAGAGCCCATGGATAACCATGGATAGAAAGGGTACTAACACCTTCCCTTTCTATAATCTACCTCCCGAACCGAGAGCAATCTCTTTAAGGAATTTTTCTGTGCTTTTGTCCTTTCCTTGTTGGAGAAAATAAAAGACGGTGGCGACTCTTGCTTCCGCGACATTTCGCGAACCAGCGTTAAACAGTCAGTTCCAGATCCACCGATCACAGAACTGGCGACTCTACTGGGGATATTTTTAAAGTGAGGTGTACCTTAGGGTTAGTTCATAACTGTGTTTTCAATTGTATTGACTTGCTTGCTTTACTATTGTGGGTTGCATGGGAGTTACATAGATCCTAACCCGGATCTGGGGATACCCTGTTTAGGTAGCATAAGCTGTGAGGGACCTGTCCGGCGTAGACCGACACGGGTGAAGCAGTGGCTACGTTGGTGTGGCACCTTGGTCTGTACCGATATCCCTTGTGTTGCAACGAGGAGAATATGGGTCTTCTAAGGAGTCATTAAGCACCAACAACCTTAGAACCTTAAATGACACAACTTGGCCATTAGAACAGTAGCAGTATGCTACGCCCATTGAGGCTAAACTCTCGTGATGGTTCTGGCCGCAAGAAAAGATTGCGATGCTGGAGTTATGACCGATTGAGGGTAGTCAATGATATTGGGATCCTCTAAGAACCCGGTTACTTTGATAGGACATGTTGAACCCACCAACTTCAAGAGGGCAATACCCAGACCCCATGCTGGCCTAAACACTAAGGGCTTGTCATGTGTGACTTGTGTGCCTTCGTACTTGACTACTTGCATGCTTTATCTGACACATGAACTGCTTGCAGGTTTTGTTTTAGTCCTTAATTGGGACGCATGACAGGGCTTACTAAGTTTCTTGCAGGTTTTGTTTATAGTCCTTAATTAGGACTCATAACGGAGTGTATTGAGTTCTTGCAGGTTTTGTTTATAGTCCTTAATTAGGGCTTATAACAGAATGTACTGAGTTTCTTGCAGACTAGTTTTTTGCAGGTTTTGTTATGTCCTTAATTGGGACTCATAACAGGGTTTACTCACATTACCCCATGCATATCATAACATCATACCATTGCATACATCCTAACTCATTTCAAGGATCTCAAGGGCTTGTGATGCAGGTCATGGTGAATCAACTATCCCAGCAAGGGGCAAAGAGGATTTATTTTCCTCTAGCCAAGGTTGTCAGGGGCTATGACCCACTTGATATGGTGAGCTTTGACTCCTGAAGAAGGTTCCCCTAACCAAGGTTGTTTGGAAATCAAAACCAGACATGATGATTAAAGTCAGGGGCTATGACCCACTGGATATGGTGAGCCTTTGACCGTTGAAGAAGGACTCTCAGCAAACATGAAGCTCCCTCAATCAAGCTACCTAGTTCTAACAATTTTTGTTTACCCCGTGAGATCCTTGAAAACATTGCATGCATATCATACATATCATTGCATAACAGGTACCCTTTGGACAGGTCACTTACCATCTCCGCTGTTTATTTCAGCAATGGCTTCCCAACAAGATAACCAGGAGCTTCTTGCTCAAAAGACTCGGTTTGGGGAAATCCTCCTGAATCTATCCAAGGGGCAGGAGGAGCTAAGGACACTTCTCATGGAGACCTTGGTCAGGAACAGCGCTGAGGACGAACGACTGAAACATATGCAAGCTGAGATGGATGCAATGAAAGCCCAGATGCTAGGGCAGATGACTGCCATTCAAGGTTTAGCTCAAAGACAAGAAGAGCTCGGTGTTCTCATCAACCAACTGCTTCAGAGTAACCAACTGGGGCAAGCGTCTAAGGGTAAAGAGCCAGTCATCGTTCAGCCACCTTTGAAACAAGGAGGTAAGGGGAGAGCTCCTCAAAGGGCTCCAGTGTCACAAATTCAGCATCAACCTCACCAGCTTCAGCCAGACAAGCCCAGGAGGCAATTCACCCAGCTCAACATGTCGCTGTTTCAAGCTTTACAACGCCTGGTGAGATTGAATCTGATCACATTAAGGGCACATCCCCGGAACCCCAACACAGCACATCCTGCTTATGATCCCAATAAAAGGTGTGCCTACCACTCGGCCTGTCCAGGACATGATACAAATGAGTGTTGGGCTCTGAAGAACAAGATCCAGGACCTGATTGATGAAGGAGCATTGGAGTTCACACAAGATGGCCAGGCTGGGGTTTTCTACCATCCCTCCAAGGCTCACCATTTGAAGTGACAAGCCCTGAGACTAGGAAACTTTTGTTCATTCGAATGTTCAAGTTGTCTTTGTTCTTTGATTGTTTAAACATTTACTCATGTTAAACATTGTTATTTCATTGATGCATCGCATATGTCTGTTTTGAAGCAATATATTCGTATTCACTATATGCAAATTATTTTCATATTTTTTCTGATGTCAACTCTCAATTAATAATTCTAAACCTCTTGAGGGAGGATGACGAAAACGATACCACAATCTTTACAGTATGCTTTTGAACAGACCCCGCTGATGAGGTACAGGCGTTGTTTCAATTCCTAAACACTGGAGTTATAAGGAAGATAATCCCTCGTCAAGCCCTCTGAGCCAAAGAAGTAGGAGTTTTTCTTTTCGAAATTTAAAACCCTTAATCATAACCTGGGGCAAGGTAGTCTCTCAGTTGATCCAAGTGCATAACGAATGGCACCAAAGAGGTCCTTACAAAACAAAAGACAGTGATGGTTCCGAACAATCATACAGACAGGCAGTCATTACTTCTCAAAATAAAAACCCATTAAGTCAAAACCTATGAAGGAGACTTACAAAACTGGGGCATCCCGCTGACTGTAATTCCAAAAAGAAACAGTTCAGGCAAAAAACAGGGATAATGAAATAAAAAAAAGAGGTCCTACAAACCCTCAACAAAAAAGGAAATGACTGCCTAATCAAAATATACTGTCAATATCCGAACCATCGCTGGTATATCAAAGCAAAGACTCAACCAAGGTCTAATGCACGATTAGCTGAGTTTAGGATCGAAGAACATCACGAAGAACGGGTGGGTACAAATAATTTGAGCCTTTATCCTTTATTTCTTAAACCGTGAACCAGACCACGTTATAACCCTTAAAAGTCCTAGCTGAAGCATGGGTTAGTTCGAAAGCATACTGTGACGAAAGGTATCCTGACTCCTTAAGGCTTACTATAAAGAAGGAGTTGACATCATGTTTTACAAACATTCATTTGTTTTATGAAAAAAAGAATGCATTTTCAAAATCTTCAAGACAGACATAGGCTTTGCATTTTTAACATAACTTTGTTTGCATATGACTTTTTGTTTGAACAACATAGAAATTCGCACGACGAATGCCTAATGAACAGAAGTACTTCCAATCAAGGGGCAGACATGACCATGGTCCATTATCTGGGGCAGTTAAGTCAAGATTCGGATAATCTCTCAAAAGGCCAACCAACTTGGGGCAAATCTCCATCTGGATCACCTGGGGCATTCCAACAACGAATCTTGCCTGATCAGATATCTTCTAGTGGTACGGCAACGCAATACTATTGACAGTGACAACTCCCTACATCCTGAGAGCATGGACATAGACGAAAAAATACTGCGCATAATCAAAGACCTGCTAGGTTGACACACCTAGGCAAAAATAAGGGCTTCCCGGCGAACCAAAAGGGTTCGGGCAAAAATAAGGGATGAAAATGAAAAAATTTGTACACCCGGCAAGTCGAAAACCTGAAAAGGCGGCTTGGGCAAAAAAGGGTATCCCGGTGGACTGAAAACCCGAAAGGGCGGCCCAGGCAAAAGTTAGGGATCAAAGCGTACGACTATGTCCTGTCATCTTGTCACCTGCCTACCTGAAGAAGGTTTGGTCCATCAACAGCTGTCAGCACCTCACAGGTCTTCCTCTCCCAACTCTGAAACCGGGGCAATAATGAGCGGTCTAAGCGATCTAATGGCTCTATCCACAAGATGCCAGGTATGATCAGTTGAAGAACACAACCAGATATCTTAATTCCCCAGAGAGTAAGCCAGCAAGTCAGTGCACTCTTCTCCAAGCAAAGTTATCAAGTCTTAAGGAAGTTGAGTATACTCCAGCAGATCTCAACATTCCCCAGCAGCATATATTCTTAACAAGCATCCCCGGCAGTCTTGGTCTAAAGATTGATTCCCCGGCGTTCTATCAACATTCAATAGAGTCACTTCCCCGATGCAGTACAAAACTTCCCCAGGAGAGTCCAACCCAGTTCCCCAGGAAGGTTGGAATTCATATCCCCAAGCAGTAAGCTTATCCCCAGTAAATTCTGGAAGCTTATCCTCGCAGAGCACGAACGCGTCGCCCAGCTTTATTTAAAGAGTTATTTCCTTAACAGGATATAACTGGGTTATCCTCAGCCAAAAGCTATGAAAAGAGCATCCCCGACGAAGTCTTCTTACCCCTAGCGAAGTCTATCAACACTTCCAATACAACAAGGATAGCCCCAGCAAGGTATTGTCAACATTCAGCAAAGTATCTCGCTCCCCACAGAGTATTGCTTCCCAGCATGATCGTCAGAGTACTTTCCTCCCCGCAGAGTTATTCCACTCGCCAAGTTTATTCCCCAACGGAGTCATCTTCTCCTACCGGTATTCTTGCAATTATCATCCCCAGCGGAAGCAAAATCTATTCTTCAACATCAGCCCAGGAGCAACTTCCCGGCACCCGTCAAGGATCTACTTTCCTAGACGAAAAACACATTCACAAAACATCATATACAACATTATAGCATGCATACACGCATCATATCTTACAAATCTCATTTATGTTGAGAACATCATTGCTTGACCCATATCATGCATTGCATATGACTGACCTCTACCTTTCAGGAAGGATTCAGCTAAATTCTCAATCATCTTTTAAGACCTAGACAGGTTCAGTTAATCGACTCAAAAGATTTCTTATCCAGTCCAAGGCCTTCTCTAGTCCAGCTAAATCGACCCCAAACAGATTTTTCTGATGAAGACTCAGTAGAAGTTATCAGGTTATAATTTCCTATGGTTCCCTCCCCGACGGTGCGTGAGGTGATAATTCCATTTTAGGTTATAATTTCCTATGGTTCCCTCCCCGACGGTGCGTGAGGTGATAATTCCATTTCAGGTTATAATTTCCTATGGTTCTCTCCCCGACGGTGCGTGAGATGTAATTCCATTTCAGGTTATAATTTCCTATGGTTCTCTCCCCGACGGTGCGTGAGATGTAATTCCCTTTCAGGTTATAATTTCCTATGGTTCTCTCCCCGACGGTGCGTGAGATGTAATTCCCTTTCAGGTTATAATTTCCTATGGTTCTCTCCCCGACGGTGCGTGAGATGTAATTCCCTTTCAGGTTATAATTTCCTATGGTTCTCTCCCCGACGGTGCGTGAGATGTAATTCCCTTTCAGGTTATAATTTCCTATGGTTCTCTCCCCGACGGTGTGTGAGATGTAATTCCCTTTCAGGTTATAATTTCCTATGGTTCTCTCCCCGACGGTGTGTGAGATGTAATTCCCTTTCAGGTTATAATTTCCTATGGTTCTCTCCCCGAAGGTGCGTGAGATGTAATTCCCTTTCAGGTTATAATTTCCTATGGTTCTCTCCCCGACGGTGCGTGAGATGTAATTCCCTTTCAGGTTATAATTTCCTATGGTTCTCTCCCTGACGGTGCGTGAGATGTAATTCCCTTTCAGGTTATAATTTCCTATGGTTCTCTCCCCGACGGTGCGTGAGATGATAATTCCATTTTCAGGTTATAATTTCCTATGGTTCTCTCCCCGACGGTGCGTGAGATGATAATTCCATTTCAGATTATAATTACCTATTGGTTCTCTTCCGGATACTGCGAAGATGGTAATTCCCACCAAGATTTTCTCAACGAGCGTTGTTGAAGTTAAAGTCACCCAAGGTTCTCTTACTGTTCATACTGAGGTGGTAACCACCCCTGGTTCATTCATCATCTTGTGAAGCTCCAGATCCAGCTCCTGTAGCCAGTCAGGACATATGTATACCAAGCATCTGAAAATCAGCTCCTGTAACATGTCAGGTACTCATTTTTCTTTTGCAGGTATACAGGTTCTCGCTAAGGAATCTCTGATGCGATCAACATCCAAATGGCATCTGTAAGCCCATCATCCCCCATCAATCTCCAAATGGCATCTATAAGCCCATTCCCATCATCACACTGCTACTATGTGAGCGCAAATTTCTGGGCACTCTAGTGTTCAATCATCTTCCACCCTCGGATTACGAAAGGCACGTCAGCCAATCTGCATCCTCAGGTCTAAGAAGATTTAACAGGGGCAACTGTTGTACCCCAAAATTTGCCCTCCCATATTCTTCAAGAAATTGCCAAGTCATGCTTCAAATCTCCCCAAGGGTTGCACAGTGCAAGAGCCTCCTAAGCAGTCAAAATTAGGGTTTTTGTTCTGATCAAGAAAATGAAGTTTCCAAAGGTCCAATCAAGTCCCACATGCCTACAAATATGGTCAAGCATCCTCATATCAAGTTTCAAGACTTTCAGCACAAAATTGCACAGTCAAAACCCTAAATTGCACTACAGTCAACTGCAGGGGCAAAATGGTCATTTGACAGTCAAAAGTTCAAATTTTTGGTCAACATATCATTTTGAAGCCACAAACATCATTTGATCAATGCTTGATCATGATTCTCAAAGTTTGGCTCAAAAATCATCAAGATGCAAAAGTTTCCTTATTTGGACAGTTGAAAAAGTCAACTGTAAATTGACCAGGGCATAACTTTCACATGGATTATCAGAAAAATTCCATCCAAAGCTCATTTTGAAGAGAAAGACATTTCCTACAACTCATCTTAATACTTCAAGTCCAAGAAATGCTCTCACAAAAAGTTATCAATTTCAACATTATAGGTCATTTTCAAAAGTCAACAAAAAGGGACTTTAAGTAAAAGGCCATAACTTGAGATTGGTAAATCAAAATGACATGGGACCACAGACATTGGTTAGAGGACTCAAAGACCTTTCCAAAATGTCCAAGAACATGAGCAAAGCTTAAAAATTAAGCAAGTTATGCCTTGTGGAAGTTGGGAAATTTTTGGATATTTTGAAAAGTCAACATTGATTCAAATGACCTAAAATTGCTAATGGGCCCATTTTTTTTCCACAATTCATCATCCAAGGCATGTGCACGACTACTTGGCCCAAAGGGAAGTTTTTATTCATTTTTATTTATTTATTCGGATTTTTATTAATAATAATTCATTTAATTTAAAATAAATACATGAAAAATGCTTAACCTAGTTTTTCAATCTTTTTGTGCACATTATATCATCAAGATTTCATGCCTAGCTAAATAAGGAAAGAACCAATGCAATTGGATGTGATTTGGTAGCAAAAGCATGTGAAAAAGATTTGAAAATCATGGTGGAAAAATCAAATATTGCACTCATTAATTCATGAATTCTAATCAAGTTTTTCAACCCTAATTGGTTCATTACATAAGCCTGAACACAAACCTAATCCTAAGGACCATTGAGCTGCACTAGAAACCAATTCACAAACTTGAAATTTTGGCAAAGAAACTCAAAACTGAAAACCTCATTCTAGGGCGATTCAAGGCACGATTTTTGTTTCATTAGCTTGCTGAAGCTTCATAGAACGATTTCCAATCAAAAACATTCATCAAAACTCAAAGAATTGGTACAACGAACCGGCCCTGTACAGAAAAAAATTCATAGTCGTGCATCTCAATTCATGCATTCTTTGTGATTTTTAATACTTAATTCATGTTCTTTATTTGATTCTGATGCTAACCCAATGATTCAATTGCATTTTTATGCATTATACGCGATTATGCCATTATCGTTTTCTAGGGTTTACAGGACTTGGAATTAGGGGTTTTAACATGAGGCAAAATTGGGACACCACGTTACCATGGTCATGATCAGCGCATTTGGACGAAGAAGAAGCTACCCTCGCGCTCAATTTATGAGCGTCACTGGGCCATTCGCTATTTTTCCATAGATGACCTATAGCAACGTTTGAAAACCGTTGCTCATTGTTTGTGTATTTCAGGAAAAACAAAGTCCATGAAGAAGATGATGTGGTGGCCAGCCATGATTGGCTCTTTTGAATTTGCGCGCTTTAACCCACTAACGCCTTGGCTTTGTTTGATATTATTTGTTTATTACATTATATACAAAGCGCATGAATTGGTCCAGTGGTAGGTGCAGCTGTTGATAACGTACATGACCTGGGTTTGAGCCTCAGGTCTTCATTATTCCTATATTATTTTGCAATTCATACTCCCATGCAGATGGAACGCTGGAGCGCACCATACACCTCCAAATCAGGCTTGCCACGTCCATCCCAAGATCAATCACAAGGCTGAGAGTTAGAGAACATCATGGATCCAAGTCAACGCATGTGTATGTTCCCAGGAAAAATCAACAAGGCCATGCTAAATGGGCCAGAATTCTTGGACTGAACCTCCACTTTGGGGACTGATACCCCCTAGGTTTGCCATGTTATTTTATTAATTCTATTTTCTTTCAATTATTATTTTTAATTAATTATGTTAATTTAATTGTATTTTCATAAAATCACAAAATACCATAAAAATCAGAAAAGACCAAAAATTAAATATATTTAATTAGTTAATATTTTGTAAATAAGTTCATGAATTAATTAGTTAAATTAGGTTTAATTTTAAATTCTTTTAATAAAAATCTAAAAAATATAGAACTAGGGTTTAATTAATTTTTATCTTTTTTCCTTTTCTTCCATAATAATTAAATAATTAAATATTTATTTTTATAATTAAATTTGCATGTAAATTAATTAGGGTTAATATTAGGTTTTAATCTTCTTTTCTTAATAAATTAAAAAACAAATAGAATTAGGGTTAGCATTTAATTTCAATTAATTCTTTTTTTCATTTAAATCCTAAAATACTAAAAAATACCAAAAAAAAACAAGTTCTTTCTTTCTTTTAATTAATTAATTCCATGTGATTTTAATTTTGCAAAAAGGGTCCAATGCCCTCGTTTTGATTTAATTCTTATGCGCCTATTTATTTTATTTCGTTTAAATATTTATGTATCTCTCCCAAGGCCATGTAACCTTTTAATTTTCTCGCACTTTTCTTTACTTTCTTTATTTTCTGTCAAATCGGGTTCTGGTTTAATTTTGGCGATGTGGACCCGCGCCTTTTGTAATAGCTTAGAATTTTTACTTTCCCGCAATATTTTTAACTGTTAACAAATGGCATGAAAGAATGTATGGACAAAAATAAAAACAAGCGTAGAACACCAATAACATGACAAGATAAATGCAAATGAAAACGACACACAAATCGCACACACCACCCCTAGGGTACGCCTCGCTGTTGCCTTGCCTCGAAAGGTGATCGTCGAGTAGAGGATGTCTTAGTAAGTCCTCATGATCCGGGAACCTGGCATGAGGGTAGCTTCTAAGGTGTCTTCCCATTGCTCTGGTGATCACCATGTCCCGAACCTCGAATTGACCCGAACACCTCCAACGGTGGTGCTACCTACCTCTCAATGGTGGGATGGCACTACTTTAAAGGACATTTACACAGACGAATTCCTTAGGGTAGGTAGGTTCTCGTAGATACTTGCTCTAATTTCAAAACAAATTCAAAAATACTTTTCACACCAACACATTTTCAAAAAGCTTTCGAAAGCAATTTTTCAAACACTCTTGAGGACCGATACAAGAGTCGAACTGGAATTTTCAAAGAAACCTTTTAAAACCCACAGTTGAAAAGCAAACAAACCTTTTGAAAACACAAATGAGCAAGTATCTAAGAGCCCATGGATAACCATGGATAGAAAGGGTGCTAACACCTTCCCTTTCTATAATCTACCTCCCGAACCGAGAGCAATCTCTTTAAGGAATTTTTCTGTGCTTTTGTCCTTTCCTTATTGGAGAAAATAAAAGACGGTGGTGACTCTTGCTTCCACGAAATTTCGCGAACCAGCGTTAAACAGTCAGTTCCAGATCCACCGATCACAGCCGGGAAGCCCTAATTTTTGCCTAGGCATGTCAGCCTAGCGGGTCTTTTTTTTTATGCGTAGTATATTTTTACTATGTCTGCATTGATGGGGTGAGGAAGGTCGTCACCATCCATGTTGGTTAGAATCATGGCTCCTCCTGAGAACACATGCTTAACCACAAATGGCCCTTCGTACGTAGGGGTCCATTTGCCCCTTGGATCACTCTGAGGAAGGATGATTCGCTTGATTACCAGATCCCCAACTTGATACTCTTGTGGTCTGACCTTTTTGTTAAATGCCCTGATCATCCGTTTTTGGTACGTCTGACCATGGCAGATAGCAGCAAGTCTCTTTTTATCAATAAGGTTCAGCTGATCAAGTCGTGTCTGGATCCAATCATCTTCGTTCAGATTTGCATCCTTCATTATCCGGAGAGAGGGTATTTGCACTTCGATCGGTAAGACTGCCTCCATACCATTGACCAAGGAGAAAGGAGTTGCCCCGGTTGACGTCCTGGCTGAGGTACGGTACCCATGGAGAGCGAACGGTAACATCTCGTGCCAATCTTTATAAGTCACTGTCATCTTCTGCACAATTTTCTTAATGTTTTTATTTGCTGCTTCTACAGCCCCATTCATCTTCGGTCTGTAAGGAGAAGAGTTGTGGTGCTGTATCTTAAACTGCTCGCAGAGCTCAATGATCATCTTGTTATTAAGATTGGTACCGTTGTCTGTAATAATTCTTTCTGGGACGCCGTATCGACAGATCAGATTATGCCGAATGAACCGTGCCACAACAGTCTTGGTTACCGTGGCGTAGGAAGCTGCTTCAACCCACTTCGTGAAGTAATCAATCGCTACCAGGATGAAGCGATGCCCGTTGGAAGCTGTAGGTTTAATCTCACCGATCATGTCTATGCCCCACATTGCAAACGGCCAAGGCGCAGTCAGAACATTCAGAGGAACTGGAGGAACATGCACCTTGTCTGCATACATCTGGCACTTATGGCATGTCCGAGAATGTTGGTAGCAGTCTGCTTCCATAGTGGACCAGAAATACCCTGCCCGAAGGATCTTCTTTGCCATAGTGTGTCCACTGGAATGTGTACCAAAGGTCCCTTCATGTAGCTCTTCCATGATCCTTTCTGCTTCAGTCTTATCCACACAACGCAGTAAGGTCGAATCATGGTTTCGCTTATACAAGATGCCATTGCTAAGGAAGAACTTCGCTGCGAACCTTCTCAGAAACTTCTTATCATTGACAGATGCACCTTCAGGGTATTCCTGAGCTTCCAGATATCTCTTCACTTCATGGTACCAAGGCTTCTCAGTTACCAACTCAGTCTCGAGATCACAAAAGTATGTCGGTTCGTCCAGTTTCCAGATGATGATCCAGGGAGCCTCATTATCCCATTTGACCTTGAACATAGAAGACATTGTAGCTAACGCGTCCGCCAACTGATTCTCCTCTCTTGGAAAGTGTTCAAAGGTTATCTCTGTGAAGTGGGGGATTAAAGTCAACACACATTCTCTGTAAGGAATAAGGTTCGGATGTTTCGTATCCCACTCTCCTTTGATCTGATTGATCACAAGAGCGGAATCTCCGAAGACACTCAGAAACTTGATCCTTAGGTCGATCGCAGCTTGAAGACCCATGATGCACGCCTCATACTCCGCCATGTTGTTGGTGCAGTTGAAACATAGTCGGGCAGTGAGTGGAGTATGAGTGCCTTGAGGAGATATGATCACAGCGCCGATGCCGTTACCCAAAGCATTGGAGGCTCCGTCAAAGTGCATAGACCATCGGGATCCTTCCTCCGGTCCTTCATCCGGTCCAGGTACTTCACAATCAGTCACAATCATGATGCTTTCGTCCGGAAACTCGAAGTTCATTGACTGATAGTCGTCTACTGCCTGATGTGCCAAGTGGTCTGCCAATACACTTCCTTTGATGGCTTTCTGAGTCGTGTATTGAATGTCGTATTCCGTCAAGATCATTTTCCATCTTGCTATTCTCCCAGACAGAGCAGGCTTTTCAAATATGTACTTTATAGGATCCATCTTTGAGATCAACAAGGTAGTGTGAGTCAGCATATACTGTCTCAGCCGGCGAGCAGCCCATACCAAAGCGCAACAAGTTTTCTCGAGCAGTGAGTATCGGGTCTCACAGTCGGTAAACTTTTTGCTAAGGTAATAAATGGCATGCTCTTTTCGGCCAGACTCGTCATGCTGCCCCAACACACACCCCATTGAGTTGTCAAGCACTGTCAGGTATAGTATCAGAGGTCTCCCTTCAACTGGTGGCATAAGGATGGGTGGTTCTTGGAGATACTCTTTGATTCTGTCAAAAGCGGCCTGACATTCATCATTCCAATGTACTACCTGATCTTTCTTCAGCAGCTTGAAGATTGGCTCACAGGTAGCAGTCAGGTGTGAGATGAATCGAGCAATGTAATTCAGGCGTCCTAAAAAGCCTCTTACCTCCTTCTCTGTCTTAGGAACTGGCATTTCTTGAATAGCTTTGACCTTGGCAGGGTCCACTTGAATACCCTTATCACTTACAACGAAGCCTAGCAACTTTCCAGATCTTACCCCGAAGGTGCACTTGTTCGGGTTCAACCTCAGCTTGTACAACTTCAACCGGTCAAACAACTTCTGCAGATGATCAAGGTGTTCTTCCTCAGTCTGGGACCTTGCGATCATGTCGTCAACATACACTTCTATCTCATGATGGATCATGTCATGAAATAAAGTAACCATGGCACGTTGGTAGGTTGCCCCAGCGTTCTTCAGTCCAAAAGGCATGACCTTATAGCAGAAGGTGCCCCACTGAGTAACAAAGGTAGTCTTTTCCATGTCTTCAGGTGCCATCTTGATCTGATTGTAACCTGAAAAACCATCCATGAAAGAGAACACCTTATGCTGAGCTGTATTATCAACAAGAACATCAATGTGAGGTAGGGGAAGTCATCTTTGGGGCTGGCCCTGTTCAGATCCCTGTAGTCGACACACATTCTGACCTTACCGTCCTTCTTTGGTACCGGCACCACATTGGCGACCCACTGAGGGTAAGAAGTCACTGCAAGGAACCCGGCATCAAACTTCTTCATAACCTCGGCTTTGATCTTTTCAGACATCTCTGGACGCATACGACGGACCTTTTGCTTAACCGGAGGGCAGTCTTCCTTAGTAGGCAAATGATGGACCACAATGTCAGTATCCAACCCGGGCATGTCTTCGTAGGACCAGGCAAAGATCTCCATATAATCATGTAGCATCTTAGTCAACCGTTGCTTCACGCTGAGCTCTAGGTTGGCACCAATCTTTACCTCCTTTCTGTCTGTATCAGTACCCAGGTTTATTGTTTCCACTGGCTCTTCGTGTGGTTGAATTGCCCTCTCTTCCTGGAGTAATAGTCTTGCAAGCTCGCCAGGCACTTCGCAATCATCTTCACCTTCGTCTTCGGCTAAGTTGATCGGATTTTCGAATTCATAATTGGCGGTAGCAGAGTCGTTACCAGTGAGATCCAGAGTGGATTGAAACCTGTATGAGTGAGTGTGTGTAAATACAGCTGTTTTGAAATATATAAAGGAAGGAAAGAAAGAAAAGGAGCATAAGGTTTGAGATGCGAGAAAACGTCCAAGATTTTTATTCATGATATATGAAATGACAATTTATATGCCCTCACAAATAAAGCCAACGGTGCCCCGGGTAAGACACCGGGCCATAGAGTTTAATTGTTTATTACAAATAACAAAACAAAGAAGCTTATTACTGCGTAACAAAAGTAACAGGAGTATGGTCTTTGGCAATCCAATTGGTCAATCCGCCATCAGTTGTCAGGTAGATCCAGCTATTGAACTCAGCTTCATCTACTTCATTATCCTCTCCAACAGCATTCACTCCTGGATTGGTAATGAGCACAGGAGGTCTTCTGGTCTTTGCCTTCCGCATAGCTTTCTGTCCCTCTGCAGTAAAACCCAGCCCAAACTTGTCAGTTTTCTGTGTAAAATCAGGGAGCCTGCCCCAATTAGCACATTCACCTTTCTGAATCACAGCCCGGGCATCCTTTAGGGAAGCCATCTTCAAAGGAACATCCTCTTCGACCATTGTTTCTGCTGCTGCTAAAGTTGGAAGTACCTCTTCGAAATGCTGAAAGGGGGTTTCAATAAACTCCCCGTCCATCTCAATATATCTGAAGGAATTCAAATGGCTCACCATATACTCCTCCTCTCCCTGCACAGTGACGATCTTCCCTCTGACAGGGTATTTTAGCTTCTGGTGCAGGGTAGAGGTCACTGCCCCAGCTTTATGGATCCAAGGTCGACCCAGTAGACAAGAATACGATGGACGGATATCCATCACATAGGAAGTAGAGTCGAACACCTGAGAGCCCACACGAATAGGAATGTCAACCTCTCCATGAACCATCCTCTTGGAACCGTCAAAGGCTCTGACGATGATATTGTTAGGTTTCAGCTCCAGGCCTTCACAATCCAAACGGTCTAAGGCTTTCTTGGGTAGCACATTTAGGGAAGAACCAGTGTCCACCAATACATGTGCCAGAGTAGTGCCCCTGCATTCAATAGATACATGCAGGGCGTCATTGTGGTCCCTTCCCTTGGCAGTAAGGTCAGCATCTGAGAAACCCAAACTGTTGTCCACTGTCAGATTTGCTACGCAATCAGTAAACTGGACTGCAGATGTCTCCTGTGGCACATGGGCCGTCTTGAGAAATGAGATCAAGGCCTTAGCATGGGCCTCTGAGCACAGTAATAAGGAGAGCATGGAGATTTTGGAGGCCGTATGCCCCAGCTGTTCCACAACATTAAAGTCGCTCTTCTTGATTATCTTTAGAATCTTCTCCATCTCTTGTTGGGAGGCCTCAGCATTTATAGGTATTGGTGCCTCCATCCGGGCAGGCTCATCTTCAATCCCTTTGCCCCGAGCATTAGATGACTCGGCAGCAGGGAAAACAACTTGATCAGAAATAGGAACAGGTATACTTGCAGGTGTTATAAGGAGGGGTCTTCGGATAGCGGGCGGTGCAATGTCAGGCGAGAAGAGCCTGCCACTGCGGGTAACTTTTGCTGGGCCAGTGATATTGCTGATACTGGTGCCAGTGTTAAACTCTTGCTTAATTCCATTCACATATACGTCTGCCCCATAGTGCCAGGGGACAGCCTTGTCAGATTCGTAGGGGAGAGGCCCTGGAACAGTAATAACAACAGGTGCGACAATCATGATTTGAACAGGCTTCCTCGGGAGAGCCTTGATTGGATTATTGAAGATTGTAACAACAGCAACTTCTTCTATCGGAACAAACTGAACAGCAGACTTCTTGAATAGAATCTCTTTGCTGTCCATTAGGCTTTGGATGCCCACCTTCAGCAAAGGACAACCAGAGAGAGAAACAGCACAGAACAAGCAACCCTCACTGCAACCCGGAAATAAACCGGCCAGCAGTAGGTTCCTCTTGACGGTCATTAAGGGAGTAACTACATCATCCACAGAAACAGCGTATACATCTTCATCAACTGTATTTACTCCATGCTGGGGCATAGGAGCAGTTACCACATTCGGCCTCTCAGGTGCTTCAAACTGTATTTCTTTTGCATCGATAAGGTCTTGCACCTTATTCCTCAAGGCCCAACAATCATCAGTGGAATGCTCCGGGCTATCGGAGTGATAAGCACAGCGGGCATTTGGATTGTATTTGGGGGAGGCAGTGTTCACAACTTTCGGGGCCTCCCTGACAGTCACTAAGTTGGTGGACAGCAACTGCGGCAAGATCTGCGATAAAGTCATACTCAAACGGGTAAACTCCCTCCTGGGTCTTTCAGCCCTTGGTGGATTGGTTTGCCGAGGAGCGGCAGCAGGCTTAGCAATCATCACCGCGTTGACAGATTGGCGGCGCTCAGGTTTCTCTTGTCTTCTGGACCCGTATACGGCACTGGCCTCCTTTTTGAAGGGTTTCTTCTCAGAACTTGACGATGCACCCTTCGGAATCTTACCAGACTTTAACCCAGCCTCAATTCTCTCTCCAGTCAGAATAAGATCAGTAAACCCTGCCGATGAGTTACCAATAAGATGGTTGAAAAATGGCCCAGATAGGGTCCCCAAGAACATGTCTACCAACTCCCGATCAGTCAACGGAGGCTGCACCCTGCCAGCCAGATCCCTCCACTTCTGTGCGTACTCTTTAAAACCTTCACTTGAACCTAACGACATACCCTGGAGTTGGGTACGTGTAGGGGCAAGGTCGGCATTATATTGATACTGCTTATAGAAAGCAGTAGCCAACTCCTCCCAGTTACGAACCTTGGTCCCATCCAGCTGATAGAACCATTCGAGATGAGTCCCTGAAAGACTCTCCTGGAAGAAGTGGATCCACAAGTTTTTGTCCACTGAGTACGGTTGAATCTTCCGCACGTAGGATCTGAGATGTAGCTTAGGACAAGATGCCCCGTCATATTTGGTGAAAGATGGTGCTTTGAACTTATGAGGAATGATCACACCAGTAGATAAACCCAAGTCTCCGGAATCCAGCCCAGGTACCTGTTGTATCTCCATAGCGTTCAGTCTGTCCTCCAGTTGCTTGTATCTGTCTTCTGCAGGAGGATACTGTTCCTCATCAAAATCAGTCTCGTTGTCAGAGACTACCGGACTAGGACCTTTTTCCCCTTGGGGAGTACCCTTGCCTATGGAAGAACCAGCCTCTTCGTTCTGCAGAGTGTTGCCAAACCTTCGGCCCGAGTTAAAAAGAACAGTTCTCCTCTTCTTCTTCTTTTCCTTCTTTAGGAGCAGAGCCTTCAGCTCTTCTTGGCCCTGAGCCAAACCCATGATTAGTTCCTGAAATTGCGCATTCTGCGCCTGAAGAGCCTTGATGGACATCTCAGTTGATGATGAGTCAGGATTCATGATGCTGAAATAAACAGCGAAGAACGGTAAGCAACCTGAAAAGAAGAAAACCTGCTATGCACATGATGAATGATATGCGTTTATGCAATGCATTCAAGGGTTCGAAAGTTCAAATTTGTTGTAGACAAAAAAGAACACACGTTATCATTAAGGAAATAATTGTTCAGTACATCAAAGCCTCATGGGCACAAATTACAAAGCAAATCAATCCCAAAAGACACTACGCATCCTCTTTGGAGCTATGTAGGTGTTGAGATTCCTCTCCTCGTGCAATAGGTGGGTGAGCTCTAAGACCTTCTTTTCACTAGCATGTATACTGGTCTCAAGGGAATTCCGTTCTTCCTTAAGCTGGATCCAGCTCTTCTGCATCTCTTCCCAGGACGTGGGCATATCAGGGTGCTGAATGGTGTAGGACACCTCTCCTTCCAAGACTGGTTCTTTGATTATTGGGAGCATATGAGGATAAGGCATTACTAACTTCTGGGAGCGGGCGCGTACCCACTTGAGATAAGGTTCCAATGGGATGGAATTCCTATGCCCCAGTGTCTTGCTGTCTATCCTACTGGGCATCCTCCAAGCTCTGATGAATCTCTGGCGAAGTCCTTGTGCATCGTTGTCGAAGTCAAACACTATGTCAGGAATTAACATGTCATGAGGGTCGTCCCTCCGAGCATAACCAAACTGTCTCCAAGCCAGGCATGGGTTATAAGTAATACCTCCTCTGATTCCAAGTAAAGGAACATTAGGGTACTCCCCGCAACGATCAATGATAGTGACATCCTCTCTAGACCGAGGGCACCAATGTATATCTGCATGTGTAAGAGTCATCAACCGTTGTGACCATCTCAAACCCCGCTCGTTCTTCAAAACTGATTGTGGAAGGTGCGAAATAAACCACCTTCCCAGGAGAGGAGTGCAACACATAAGGACACCTCTTTTTCTCATGGTTCGAGTGTAACATGAGTGAAGGATGTCCCCCAGCAACGTGGGTATAGGATTCCTGGACATGAAGATCTGGACAACACTGATATCTATAAGGTGATCTGGGTTAGGGAACAACACCAAACCATAGACAAGGGGGGCCACAATTTCTTCAAAAGCTTGTAAGTCAAGGGAGTTCCAACATTCATGGGCCTTTTCAAACAGAAACCTGGCTAAGAACCCTTTGATACCACTTCTAACTTCCCAATGTCCCTTGAGGTCAGATGACTATAGGTGCAAGGCTTTAGCAATCTCTTCAAGCTTGGGTTCCTTTTCCGTACCGTTGTAGGGTAGTTGATCAAGGATAGGGATCTTCAGGAGCTGGGAGAACTCCTCCAATGTAGGTACCAGCTGATAGTCCAAGAAGGTGAAACAGTGATGCAGAGGGTCAAAGAATTGGAACAGGACCTTGATCATATCTTCCTCAATGTTGGTGTTGACCAAGCTAATGAGTCTTCCATGTCTTTCACTGAATGAAGAGCTCTCGGGAATCCTGGATATAAGTTCCTTAAGCTGAGGAGGGATCCTTACAAGACTGATTTGAATTGTCTTTCTGCGAACAGTTTCCATATCCTACAAAACAAGAATAAAGATGAAGATTCGAACCCCTGAAATGGTTAGTCAATGCATATGATGCTGGATGATGTCATGATGCTATGATTAAACACACCACAGATATTTACAAAGACAAACATGTAAGGCACACAAGGCACACAAGACAAGCCCTTAGGGTTTAAGGCCAGCATGGGGTCTGGGTAGTACCCTCTTGAAGTTGGTGGGTTCAAACCTGTCCTATTAGAAGTAACCGGGTTCTAAGGGTCCCAATATCACGGGATTGCTTTCATTGTTCATCGTTTCGATTTAACCACTGAACTGGCGACCGAAATATTCCAAGAAAGCAACCCTCAATTGAGTGTAGTATCGAGTATCAACCAACCTCGGACTGCACCAAAGTCAGTTATCTCACTACCCTAAAGAGGCCAAGATAGTTCAATTAAGGTTCCTAAGGTCTGTTGATGCTTCATGACACCACGCGGAGGCCCCGTACTCTCCTTGACTGAACTCAAGGGTTATCGGTACACACCAAAGTGCCACATCAACGTAGCAGACTGTTTCAACCATGTCGGTATACCCCGCACAGTTCCCTCACAACCTTGTTGCTACTTTTTAAGAAGGTATCCCCAGATCCGGGTTAGGATCTATAGAACTCCCAAGACAGTCCCACAATGTAAAGCAAGCAAAGAAAACAATTGAAAACACAGTTATGAACTATCCCTAAGGTACACCTCACTTTAAAAGTTTCTCCCCAGCAGAGTCGCCAGTTCTGTGATCGGTGGATCTGGAACTGACTGTTTAACGCTGGTTCGCGAAATGTCGCGGAAGCAAGAGTCGCCACCGTCTTTTATTTTCTCCAACATGGACAGGACAAAAGCACAAAAAAATTCCTTAAAGAGATTGCTCTCGGTTCGGGAGGTAGATTATAGAAAGGGAAGGTGTTAGCACCCTTTCTATCCATGGTTATCCATGGGCTCTTAGATACTTGCTCATTTGTTTTTTCAAAAATGGTTTGTTTGCTTTTCAACTGTGGGTTTTAAAAAGTTTCTTTGAAAATTCCAGTTCGACTCTTGTATCGGTCCTCAAGAGTGTTTGAAAAATTGCTTTCGAAAGCTTTTTGAAAAGGTGTCGGTGTGAAAAGTATTTTTTTGATTTGTTTTGGAATTAGAGCAAGTATCTACGAGAACCTACCTACCCTAAGGAATTCGTCTGTGTAAATGTCCTTTAAAGTAGTGCCATACCACCATTGAGAGGTAGGTAGCACCACCGTTGGAGGTGTTCGGGTCAATTCGAGGTTCGGGACATGGTGATCACCAGAGCAATAGGAAGACACCTTAGAAGCTACCCTCATGCCAGGTTCCCGGATCATGAGGACTTACTAAGACATCCTCTACTCGACGATCACCCTTCGAGGCAAGGCAACAGTGAGGCGTACCCTAGGGGTGGTGTGTGATTTGTGTGTCAGATTCATTTATTTTTGTCTTTTGTCATGTCATGGGTGATCTACGCTTTTGTTTTTATTTTAACATTCATTCTTGCATGCATTTATTAACAGTTAAAAAGATTGCGAGAAATAAAAATTCCTAAGCTATTACAAAGGCGCGGGTCCACATCGCCAAATTTAATCCAGGACCCGATTTGACATAAAATAAAGGAAATAAAGTAAAGTGCGAAAGATAAATATTTACACGGCTTTGGGAGAGTTACATAAATATTTAAAAGAAAAGAAACAAATGCGCGAATTGAATTAAAATTGAAAGCGAGGGTGTTGGACCCTTTTTAATGAAATTAAATTATTATTTACAAATTAACTAAATTAAAAGGAAAAAGAAATTACTTTTGAGGTTTTTTGTATTTATGGTTTTTTATGTGAATTAAATGAAATTAACTAATTAACCCTAATTCTACAACTTTTATTTATTAAGAAAAACATGTTAAAACTAAACCTAAAATTAAATTAATTAATTAATGGCAATTTGATTTATAAAAATAAATAATTAATTATTAGTGAAAAGAAAAGAAAAAGGATAAAAATTGATTAAAACCCTAATTCTACAAATTTTTAATTTATTAAGAAAAATGTTTGAATTAAACCTAATTTTACAAAGCTAAATTAATTAATGATATTTACTTAAAAAAATATTAAAATAAAATATATTTTTAATTTTGTCTTTTCTGATTTTTATATTACTTTTATATGAAATGAATTTTTTATTGAATTAAAAGAAAACAATGGAATTAAAACAAATAATAAAAATAAAACAAAGAAAATAGAAAGAAATATAATACCAAGGGGGGTTCTGTCCCCAATAGGGAGGTATTATTGTAGCAATTCAGGCCCAACAACCCTTGGCCTTATTGACTTTTATGCTGGCATGCATGTGTGTTGACTAACGTCCATGATGTTCTTCCAACTATGGCCCTTTGATTGATCTCAGCAAGCACGTGGAAGGCCTGGATGTGGAGAGTATGGTGGAACTCTAGAAGCGAATTGCACATAAGCATGATTAGCAAAATAATATGGAAAGGGAGGGGGGACCTGGGATTCAAACCCAGGTCCCAGGGATTACCAATCACACGCCTGACCAGTGGAGCTGCTATGTTTCTTTGTATACTATATGACCAATAAACATTATAAGACAAAATAAGCGTTAGTGGGAATTTTAGCGCGAAATTCAAATAACCCAACCACGCCTTGACACTTCATCATCTTCTCCATGGCTTTTGTTTTTCCTGAAACAAAATAAACAAGTTTGCAGGGGTTTTAAACCCCCACTATATACAGTGTGAAAAAATAGCGATTAGCTCGTCTGTAATCAGAAATTGGGCGCGACCCCATCATTGGATTTGTCTGAAGGTCCTGATTCTAATAGGCTAGGTCTCACGTCCTAATTTTTCCATAACTGGGAAACCCCAATTCAAGGTTCTGAAAACCCTAAGCGTCGTTCATGGTGGAATCGCATATAGGCAATGATTCTTCAATTAAATCATACTGCTAGCTTCAGAATCAACTCATTAGTACAAATCAAGAATCGAAATGCATGAATATGGCCTGAATAATAAAACACGATTATGCAAAAAGAAGGACACAGTTTGACTTTTAATTACCAATTCTTGATGTTAGGGATATGGAAAACTATTCAGTTAGCTTCAGTAACACTTTTGCAAGCTATTGGGATTAATCTTGGCCTCTGAATCGTCCTTTAAGGCCACTTTCAGTTTTCAAATTTTTGACAAAAAACTCAACCTTGGTTCTTGATGTATGGCACAGCCTGGCGGTTCTTAGGAGTAGGGTTTGCATTAGTATATATGTGTGAATGATTAGGGTTCAAAATTTGGTCCAAAGAATCAATGAATTGATGAGAAAATATTTGATTTCCATGCCATAATTTTTCAATCTTTTTCAAGCTAATTTGATATCAATCATGTCCAATCACCATGATTCTTTCCAAATCTGATCATGCACGAAATCTTGAGCTTATTCCATGCATAAAAAGATTTAAAAACTTAGGTTTGGTATTTTTCATATATTTTAATTAATTAAATGAATTATTAGCAATTAAAAATTCAAATAAATAAATAAAAATGGTGAAAAACTTCCATTTGGGCCAAATGGTCGTGCACATGCCTTGGATGATGGATTTTGGAAGAAAAGGAGGCTCATTAGCATTTTTAAGACTTTTGAAGCAATGTTGACTTTTCAAAATATCCAAAATTTTCCCAACTTCCACAAGGCATATCTTGCTCAATTTTTAAGCTTTGATCATGTTCTTGGACATTTTGGAAAGGTCTTGAAGTCCTCTAACCAATGTATTAGGTCCCATGTCATTTTGATTTACCAATATCAAGTTATGGCCTTTGACTTAAAGTCCCTTTTTGTTGACTTTTGAAAATGACCTATAATGTTGAAATTGATAACTTTTTGTGAGAGCATTTCTTGGACTTGAAGTATGAAGAGGAGTTGTAGGAAATGTCTTTCTCTTCAAAATGAGCTTTGGATGGAATTTTTCTGATAATCCATGTGGAAGTTATGCCTTGGTCAAGTTACAGTTGACTTTTTCAACTGTCCAAATATGGAAACTTTTGCATCTTGAGACTTTTTGAGCCAAGCTTTGAGAATCATGATCAAGCATTGATAAAATGATTTTTGTGGCTTCAAAATGAGATGTTGACCAAAAATTTGAACTTTTGACTGTCAAATGACCATTTTGCCCCTACAGTTGACTGCAGTGCAATTAGGGTTTTTGACTGTGCAATTTTGTGCTGTAAGTCTTGAAACTTGGTATGAGGATGCTTGACCATGTTTGTAGGCATGTGGGACTTGATTGGACCCTTGGAAACTTCATTTTCTTTGTCAAAACCAAAACCCTAGTTTTTGACTGTTTAGGAGGCCCTTGCACTGTGCAACCCTTGGGGAATTTTGAAGCTTTGACTTGGCAAATCTTGAAGAATATGGGAGGGCAAATTTTGGGGTACAACAGTAGCTATGGAGATACAGAGAGTGCATGGGCTGGACTTTGAAGAGTTAGGGTTGGTATCTGGAATTGTAACCCCTCCTAAGTTTAAAGTACCTCTATTTGCTAAGTACGATGGGTTGTCTTGTCCCAAGATGCACCTACGATCTTATGTCAGGAAAATCCAACCACATTCTTCTGACAAAGACCTGTGGGTCCACTTTTTCCAAGACAGTTTGTCAGGGACGCAGCTGGATTGGTTCTACCAATTAGAGAGGTCTGATGTGCATAATTGGGAAGATTTGGCGGCCGCCTTCTATAAATAGTATCAATACAATGTGGACTTAGCACCAACCCGTACTCAATTATAGAGTATGGGCATGGTCTCAAATGAAGGTTTCAAAGAGTATGCCCAGAAATGGAGAGACTTGGCAGGACGAGTACAACCACCTCTATCTGAGAGGGAGCTAGTAGACATGTTCTTGGGAACTCTGTCAGGGCCTTTCTTTAATCACCTGATTGGAAGCTCCTCTGCAGGTTTCACTGAGTTGATTCTAACTGGCGAGAGGGTTGAGGTCGGTATTAAAAGCAGGAAAATTCAAAAAGATACATCTGCTTCCGCTGCCATCAAAAAGAATTTTCCAGCAAAGAAGGAAGTATCAGCTGTCTACTCCCAAAGAGGTCAAGGAAGAGTTGAGCACCGACCAGCGGTGGGGGTCGTAATGATTCAAAAGGCTGCAGCTGATCAGCCCAAAAACAATCAACCCATAACCAACCAAACAAGGGTGGAAAGGCCTGTACGGCAATTCACCCGGATAAACATGACACTTGCTCAGGTTCTACCCCGTATCTTGAAGTTAAACCTTGCAAGTTTGAAAGAGGCCCCGAAGAATCCGAATATTGCTTCTCCTTACTACCATTCGAACGCCAAGTGTGCTTATCATTCAGAGAGACCGGGGCACGACACCAATAATTGTTGGGCCCTCAAGAATAAGATTCAGGATTTGATAGACGCTAAATAAGTTGAATTCGACGCCCCTAAAAAGCCGAATGTAATCTCTGCTCCAATGCCCAAGCATGGCCATAATGCCCATGTTGTTGAAGAGGATTTGTTTGTTGCTACTGTTGATGATTTGATAACTCTGCTACCGATAATCAAGTTGAATTTGCTGAAGGCTGGGATTTTCCTAGGTTGTGAAGAAGATTGCTGCCTTTATTCATCCTTACCAACCGACTGTCCATTGTTGAAGTTAGGCATCCAACGCCTAATGGATAACCATGAAATCCTTTTTGAAAAGACTCCTATTACACTGACTCCTGTCAATGATGTTTCAATAATAACCATATCCGCCAATCTTTCCAAGGTCTCCAAAAGACCTGTTAAGATTACATCCGCTCCAAAGACTGCATCTTTGAAGATAACCATGCCCGGGCCCGTCCCGTACAAGTCCGATAAATCAGTACCGTGGAACTATGGTGGAGAAATCTACTACCACGGTATTAAACAAATTGAATCAACTGAAGAGAGTTCTGATGAAGAGACTTCCGACATTGGAAACATTGTTGGAACGAGCAAAATCACCCGCAGTGGAAGAATTTTCTCTCTAGAGATTGCCCCTCCAAAGGAAATCTTTGGACCCTCAGCTGCTCCTAAGGTTACCCCCTGCACCAGTAAACATATCTACGAGAACTCCAATTATTGAAGAGGTTGTAACTCCTGTGGTTGTCCCCTCTACTGCTGCTGATGATAGAGGGAAAGGGATCCAAGAAGAGCCCGTCAGGACGAGGGCTCAGCCATTGGTCATCCATGAGACCTCTCAAAAAGAAATGGAAGAGATTTTGAAAATAATCAAGAAAAGCGATTATGATGTTGTGGAACAACTGGGGCAAACCCCCTCAAAGATCTCTATGTTAGCCCTGCTGCTTTGTTCAGAAGCTCATGCTAAAGTTCTGATCAGATTTTTGAAGACGGCCCATGTGCCACAGGAAACCTCCGCGGATCAGTTCCAGGAATGTGTACCTAGCTTAACAGCTGACAATGGTCTAGGATTCTCCGATGCTGATTTAACATCCTAAGGGAGAAAACATAATGACGCTTTGCATGTCTCGGTGGAATACAGAGGGACTACCCTAGCACACGTACTGGTAGACATTGGTTCATCGCTGAACGTCTTGCCGAAGAAAGCCTTGGATAGACTGGATTGTGAAGGTTTAACCTTGAAGCCCAGCAATATAATTGTTATAGCCTTTGATGGTTCTAAAAGGATGGTCCACGGGGAGGTGGACATCCCGATTAAAGTGGGAACTGAAACCTTCAACTCCACATTCTATGTGATGGACATCCGTCCTTCTTTTTCTTGATTGTTGGGAAGACCATGGATTCACAATGTTGGAGTTGTCACTTCCACTCTGCATCAAATGCTCAAGTACCTTGTTCAGGGGAAAATTATAACTGTTCATGGAGAAGAGGAATACATGATAAGCCATCTAAATTCTTTCCGCTATGTAGAATTGGATGGTGAATTCATCGAAACCCCCTTCCAGCATTTTGAAGAGGTAGCTCAGGAGATTGCGGTAACCAAGACAATGTCTTCTGTACCCATGATTACCAGACCTCCGTCTCGGATGTCGTCTCTCAAAGATGAAAAGGCTGTGATTGAAGAAGGAGGAAGCACAATCTGGGGGCAACTTCCAGACTTTCCTTATAAATCAGATAAATTCGGCTTGGGGTTCACTTCTTCTGCTCAAAAGGCTGTATGCCGCACCCGTGTTGGAGGGCCACCAGTGAAGATCACCCATCATGGAGTCAATGCTTTGGAGGATAGTGAAGAGGAGAGCAACCTGAAAGACTGGATTTTTCCAACTATGGACGGAGGACTGTGCAACTGGGAAGCAAAAGACTTTGTTCTGATTACTTTCATACCGCAGTAATTTATCTTTCAAACATTTCGGTTGGTTTGTAATAATTCTCAAACAATTCGTACACTTTTAACCTTGTGCCTTACCCGAGGCACATAAGTCCATTTGTAAGGGTTTGATTTTTCATCTTCATATGTCATTTTAATGAATCATGGACGTTTTCACATATAAACTTTTGTGTTCATTGTCTTTCTTTTTACATTTTATTTGTTTAAAGATGGTTATCCCTTACACACACTCACACTCACAAATGCAGGTACCCCTCCATTCCGGATTCCATGGGTAACAATTCTGATATGGCCTTCAGTGACTCTAAATATCTGGTCTACCATGCTGAATACGAAGGTGAGGAAGATTGTGAGGTGCCAGGAGAATTGGCTAGACTGCTACAACAGAAAGAAAGGGATATTCTACCCCATGAGGAGCTGTTAGAGACAATCAACTTGGGTACTAAGGAAGACAGAAAAGAAGTCAGAGTGGGTGCCAACCTAGAGTCAAGTGTCAAAGAGCGCCTAATTCAGCTGTTACATGAATATGTTGAGATCTTTGCCTGGTCATACGAAGACATGCCAGGACTCGATACAAACATTGTGGTACACCGTCTACCCACAAGAGAAGACTGTCCATCAGTCAAACAAAAGGTCCGTCGCATGAGACCTGACATGTCAGAGAAGATCAAAGCAGAAGTTATGAAGCAATTCAATGTTGGGTTTCTTGCTGTTACTTCCTATCCATAATGGGTTGCTAACATTGTGCCCGTGCCTAAGAAGGACGACAAAGTGAGAATGTGCATGGATTATAGAGACTTAAATAGGGCCAGCCCTAAAGATGACTTTCCACTTCCGCACATTGACATCCTGGTTGACAACACAGTTCAACACAAAGTATTTTCTTTCATGGACGGATTCTCAGGCTATAACCAGATCAAAATGGCACCTGAGGACATGGAGAAAACTACATTTGTCACACAGTGGGGCATATTCTGCTACAAATTGATTCCATTCGGACTGAAGAATGTTGGGGCAACCTATCAACGTGCCATGGTAGCCTTATTTCATGATATGATACATCATGAGATAAAGGTCTATGTAGATGACATGATAGCCCGATCACAAACTGAAGAAGAACACCTCGACCATCTGCAAAACCTGTTTGTCAGGTTGAAGGAGTACAAGCTCAGACTGAATCCAAACAAGTGTACATTCAGAGTCCGATCCGGTAAGCTCTTAGGTTTCATTTTCAGCAACAAAGGCATCGAGGTTGATCCTGCCAAAGTCAAAGCTATACAAGAAATGCTTGCTCCTCGCACTGAGAAGGAGGTCAGAGGTTTATTGGGACGCCTAAACTACATTGCAAGGTTCATTTGTCACCTAACATCTACCTGTGAACCAATCTTCAAGTTGTTGAAGAAAGATCAGGTAGTTAAATGGAATGATGACTGTCAAATTACTTTCGATAAAATCAAGGAGTATTTGCTAGAACCTCCTATCTTGATGCCACCCGTCGAAGGAAGACCTCTAATCATGTATCTGACTGTCTTGGAGAATTCAATGGGGTGCGTACTGGGCCAACATGATGAGTCTGGCCGAAAAGAGCATGCCATTTATTACCTTAGCAAAAAGTTTACCGACTGTGATACCCGATACTCACTGCTCGAGAAAACTTGCTGCGCTTTGGTATGGGCGGCTCGCCGGCTAAGGCAGTATATGTTGACTCATACCACTCTGCTGATATCTAAGATGGATCCGATCAAGTACATCTTTGAGAAGCCTGCTTTGTCTGAAAGGATAGCCAGATGGCAGATGATCCTAACGAAATACGATATACAGTACACGACCCAAAAAGCTAAAAAGGGGAGTGTGCTAGCCGACCATATGGCCCATCAAGCTGTCGAAGATTACCGATCCATGAAGTTTGACTTCCCCGACAAAGACGTTATGACATTGGACAACGTTGAAGATTTCAGACCATATGACAGACCTGAACAAGGATCCTGATGGACCCTGTACTTTGATGGGGCCTCCAATGCACTTGGCAACGGTATCGGCGCGGTACTCGTCTCCCTAGAAGGTTGCCATACTCCTTTCACCGCCAGACTTTGCTTTAACTGCACCAACAACATGGCCGAGTATGAAGCTTGTATCTTTGGACTCAAGGCTGCCATAGACTTGGGAATCAAATCTTTGTTTGTGTTTGGAGACTCAGCTTTGGTCATCAGTCAGATCAAAGGAGAGTGGGACACTAAACATCCCAATCTCATCCCTTACAAAGAACATATCTTGACATTGCTACCTCATTTCGAGCAGATTACCTTCGAACACTTCCCGCGAGAAGAAAATCAGCTAGCATATGCTCTAGCTACAATGTCATCCATGTTTAAACTTAATTGGGATAATGAGGCTCCCCAAATCACCATTGAACGGATGGACGAACCTGCACATTGTCACGAGATTAATACCAAAGAAGTAGTGGACCGACCTTGGTTTCATGAAGTCAAAAGGTATCTCGAGGCTCAAGAATATCCTGAAGGAGCTTCACTCAACGATAAAAAGTTCTTAAAGAGATTCTCGGCCAAGTTCTTCCTGAGCAATGGTATCCTGTACAAGCGCAATCATGATTGCATTCTGCTCTGTTGTATGGACAAGATTAAAGATGAGCAGATCATGGCTAAACTACACAATGGCACCTTTGGCACTCACTCTAGCAGGCATACGATGGCTAAGAAGATTCTACGGGCAGGCTATTATTGATCTACCATGGAAGCTGGTTGCTATCAACATTCCAGGACTTGTCACAAATGTCAAATCTATGCAGACAAGGTACATATACCTCCAGTTCCTCTCAATGTCTTAACAGCTCCTTGGTCGTTCGCTATGTGGGGGATCGACATGATTGGGGAGATCAAGCCTACAGCATCCAATGGACACCGTTTCATTCTGGTGGCCATTGACTACTTCACCAAGTGGGTCGAAGCAGCTTCCTCCGCATCCGTCACAAAGAATGTTGTTGCCCGCTTCATCAAGCAGAAACTCATTTGCCGGTACGGTATCCCCGAAAGGATCATCACTGACAATGGTACAAACCTTAACAACACTATGATCACCGCCTTGTGCAAGCAGTTCCAGATTCAACATCACAATTCATCCCCCTATCGGCCAAAGATGAACGGTGTTGTCGAAGCTGGGAACAAAAACATTAAGAAGATCATACAAAAGATGACAGTCACCTCCAAGGACTGGCATAAAATGTTACCGTTTGCTCTCCACGGGTACCGTACCACGGCGCATACATCAATTGGGGCAACACCCTACTCTTTGGTTTATGGCATGAAGGCTGTTTTGCCTATCGAGGTTCTGATTCCCTCCTTTAGAATCATGAAGGATCCAGGTTTGAGTGAAGACGATTGGATCTAAACCCGACTTGATCAGTTGAATTTAATTGATGAAAAGAGACTTATCGCTGTTTTCCATGGTCACGCGTATCAAAAACGGATGATCAAGGCTTTCAACAAGAAAGTCAGACGCCAGGTATATCAAGTCGGGGATCTGGTGATCAGGCGGATCATCTTGTCGCAAAGTGATCCCAGGGGCAAATGGACTCCTACCTACGAAGGACCATTTATGATCAAGAACATCTTTTCTGGTGGGGAAATGATATTAACCACCATGGACGGTGACGATCTGCCGCACCCTGGGAACTCAGACATAGTCAAAAGATACTACGCATAAATGACCCGCTAGGTTGACACACCTAGGAAAAAAAGGGCATCCCAGTGAATCGAAAACCTGAAAGGGAGGTTCAGGCAAAAGTTAGGGATAAAACAAAAAATCTGTACACTCGGCAAGTTGAAAACCCGAAAGGGAGACTTGGGCAAAAAAGGGTTTCCCGGTGGATCGAAAACCCGAAAGGGCGGTCCAGGAAAAAGTTAGGGAATTAAAGCGTATGACTATGTCTCGTCGGATCACTTTAAGGACATTCTCTTCAAAGACAAGCTCCGGGTTTCTGATCAACTCAATCATCTTGGGACGAAGCAACGAATGGACAAGATATCCAGAGTTACGAAGGCTATAGCAGAATGGGAACCCCATAGAATTTTTACACATACGCATCTTTCTTTGTATAAATTTTTCTCATTTTTATGACAACGTTCTCTTACTAGGATGTCTGTCTCCTTTGTACAAAATACTTACACAAAGTTAATACAAAGATACTTCAAAGTGTAGAAAACTATTTGTCTTTTCCTTTTTTCACTTGTGTTTTATTTGAAAACGTCCAATGATTTATTAATGAGCATATGCATTTGAATATAATCATTGTTTACAAATGAATGATTTGGAAAAGATTAATTAATGACAGGTTGAAAGTATAGGAAAACGTCTTTAGGCTATTCCAGGGGCAATCCCTACAGTACATCATCTGGATCCCCAGCGGAGCTAAATTTCAAAATCCCAACCCCCAGCGGAGCCAAAACTTTGAACTACAGATCCTCAGCGGAGATGAAACTTTCTTCCCCAGCGGAGCTAAAACTTCAACCTTTAAACCCCAGTGGAAATCCTCCAGTTTCCTCAAATTCCCCTGCGAGTTATCTTAAAACCTGATAATTTCCCAACAAGTTGCTTTGAAGCCTGACAGCTAACCAGACGATAACTTCAGATAATTCCCCAGTAGATTGGCATACAACCCAAACTCCTAATCTCCCCAACAGGAAGCCTTCTTCCCCACAGAGTTTTCACTCCCCAGCAGATTGAAGATTCTCATTCTCATTTCCCCAGTGAAGTCACCAAAGTTTTCATTACTCCTCAACAGAATGAAGATTCTCATTTTTAGTTCCCCGTAGAAATCATCAGAATTTTCCTATTCCCCAGCCTAGTAAGGATTCCCATTGTGTAATCCCCATCCATGGTCATCAAAGTTCTCGGGATTCCCCAAGCAGGTTTCTCAAGCAACACTTGGCATTATTCTCACAATAGAATGTTTATCATCCTCCAACTTCAAAGACATGAAGGATCTTTATATCCCTGAAGAAGTCAGGACTTCTCTTAATCCCCAGCAGTCTCCAAGGATTTCTCATCCTCAACAGTCAAGGATTTATCTTCCCCGACAGCAGTCAAGGGTTCTGTTTTCCCTAGCTGTCAAGGATTTATTTTCCTCAGCAATATAGTGAATCAGCTTACATGCACATACATTACATTCATATATCATAAACATTGATAAAACACATTTTATTGCATCATACATGCAACATAACTTTGTGTTTCAGCTAACATTTTACCCTTTTCAGGATAAGATAACAGCTATCTTTAACAAATATTCAAAGATTTTAGATACAGTACAGATACACTCCAGACACGGAAGTCATTCTATTATTCATTCAGATCTCTTATTCAAAGATACAGTACAGATACACTCGAGACACGGAAGTCATTCTGTTACTCATTTCGAATTCAACTTCAGATACAGTAAAGATACACTCCAGACACGGAAGTAATTCTATTACTCATTCCGAATTCAAGTTCAAGGTACAGTTCAGATACGCTCCAGAAACGGAAGCCATTCTGATGCTCATTCAGACTTCAACATTCAGATTCCAGTCCAGATACGCCCCAGACGCGGTTGCCATTCTGTCACTTATTCTGACTTTTTCCCCATCTCAGATACACTCCAAACATGGAAGTCATTCTATCACCTATTCAATATACATTCCGGATATGCTCCAGATACGGAAGCCATTTTGTCACTTATTCAGATTCAAATCTCCAGATACAACTCAGATACGTTCCAGATACGGATACCATTCTGATGTTCATTCTCCTGATTTATAACAAGAATTCTTGGATGGCATCTACAAGCCCATCTCCAACAAAATTCTATCACCTCTCCAAATGGAATCTTTAAGCCCATTCCCTCAACTACTTCATCAAGTGCAAATTTATGGGCACTCTAGTGTCCAATCATCTTTTACCTTCGAGTAACGAATGGCAAAATTCGTCAATCTAACTCTTCAGGTTCAAGAAGATTGAACAGGGGCAGCTGTTGTACCCCAAAATTTTCCCTCTCATTTTATCAAGATTCTCCTCACAAGATTTCTTGGACTCAAGACCAGATTAGGGTTTGCTCAGCTCAATACCTCTCCTTGCACTGATAACCTGAAATTAGGGTTTGAGTTTTCACAAGGATTTTTGGACTTTCAATGCCTCATGTGACTTTAATACTTCATATTGGACTCCTAAGATTGCTCATACCAAGTTTCAAGCTTCGAATCATTTTTTTGCCCAGTCAATTGGACAGTTGACCTAAAAAATCAGCTGTATTGGGGGAAAAGTCAACCATAGAAAATTTACAGTCAAACCTCATAATTTTTTATCCACATCAACATTATAGACTCATATGTACCATTTGATCAAGTTTGGACCACAACTCCTCAAGAAATTTGATCAAATCATCAAAAGGGCAAAATGGTCAAAATTAGGGTTTTAACTGAGGAAGGGCAATTTCTGATTTTTAACCTAGCCAATGACTAATTGGGTTCAAACATGATTTCAAGGACTCAATGGCATCATCTTGGCCTAATCACAAGGTTCAAAAGATCTCAAATGCATAGGATTGACAGATGAATTTTGTAGTCAACTGATCAAAAATCAACTGTACACTGAAAAGTCAAACTTTGACTTTTTGGTCAAAATCAAGTGCCAAGGGTCATATTTCATCAAGATGTGTCAAAAATGAAACTTGTTCACCAAGAAACTTAAATTTGGAAATTAGGGTTTAAGTTTGAAATTTTTCATAACTTAGAAATTTTCTAAGTTATGAATATTTCTTATTTTTTCCCAAATTTTCCCAACTTTTTCACCATGATGCAATTGGAATCAAAGAAAAATTCCAACATCAAAGTTGTAGTCCTCCACAAAATCTACAACTTTGATTCACAAAGTTTTCCAAAATGATGCTTGGATCTCAAGTTATGATTTTGTGAATAGGGGTCCATAAACTTTTTAACTTAGTGAAATTTTGCCCTAGTTTAGGCAGATTTTTGACCTAACTTCATGGCAACTTTTCACCTAGTTCCAAGAGGAATCTCAAAATTCATTTCAAATATGGATTGTAGATCATGTTACAAGCTTTCCAAAATGTCCAAGAAATCTCCAAGATCATTTATGTTTAGGGAGAATCGAAGGAATGAAAATGGAAATTTATCACTTTTGTTCAAGGCATTTTTCACAATGGTTCAAGTTGCAAATTTGTCCTAAGCATGCTTGTAATTGGTTTTAAAGGTCCTAATCCCTTCTACACTCCTTAATTTAATGCAAACACAATGGATAATGGTCTTATTCTGATCTTTTAAGCTTTGTACATTGAATTAATTCATTTATGGCATAAAGTGCATAATACCATTTTCATAAAGCTTGCTTTTACAACTTTGTTTATCTTAAGCCATAGACCTAATCTCTTTTTGCAAACAAGATCCACAGTTATCAGGCAAAGTTTACCAACTATGTGCATCTAAGGAACTAGCAAGTACAAGCTTTTGGGCATTGTCATTTCAACTTTCTTCAAAAACATGTAAACTGGCCAAAGTCAATAGAAGTGGTGTATCTGATAAAAATATGACTTTGTATCATTTCAAACAACCTCAGAACATTGTAACAAACCTAATACAAGAATTCATAACTTCTCAAACACCCTAAAACACAAAAATCCCACTTTTTTGCCCAAATAGGGCATCATCTGCAGAACCTTGGCCAAAACATTATTGGCTCGTGCGTTTTGCTTTGAATCACTTCAAACATCTTCCCTACAACACACCTGAACTATCCAGGCCCTTGTCCAGCAACTGTGAGCTCAGTTTCACACTTCACCATTTTCATTTTGCAAGTTTGCAGGTTGATTTCTACAAGGAGATTCAGGCAAGTTGAGCATTGGGATAGCTTGAGGGAACTTCAAGCAAGCTCACACGACCTTCAGGCCTCACTTAAAGTTCCCACATTGCCCTATCCAAACTCAACTGAACAAGGTATTTGTCAAGTTTCTATCTCTCTATTTAGGCATCATTAAGCTTAGGTTTGTGAAGCAAAAATGTAGTCCTCAACATGCTTAAGCTGGACATATGCATAGATTCCATTTATATTAACTGATCTAAGAGTATTTGGATGTTGAACATGCTGAAAATTTTAGGTCAGAAGTTAGCGGTGATAAAATTCTCCTTGGTCTTTGAGAGTTAGGTCATGATTTTTATATCATTGGAATCGTGAGTTAACATGCTACAAGTTTCATGTTGCAAAATTTTGTTTTTATGCACGTATGCAAGAGATACAGGTTTGGCTCAGAAACGCGCGCAGGAAGTGTACAGAGGACACGGATGAAGCTGGCTTGGGCCTGACGCTTGGGTCTGCTGCTTTTTGCACCCCCCATTTTACTTCTGCACCCCCCTTTGCATATTTTTATATTTTTTGTATTTTCTTGCATAATTTATATTTTCTGACTTTATTTTTTTTTTCTGAACATTAAAAATCCCAAAAATATTTTCTTATTTTTTTCATTTTTATTTTATTATTTTTTATTATTTTTTTTGGCATAAAAGATAGTTTATTGGTAATAATATAATTTATTTTCTTAAATAAACTTGTAAATGATATACATTTTTATTTTTATTATTTATACACTTAAAATAATATTTTCATACATATTTCAATTTTTTTTTAACATTTTGTATATATTATTATTATTATTTTCTTGAACAAAATGAATAAAATAAATGATTAGAAAACAATATTTCTTTTAAACAAAAATTAGGGTTTTCATCCTTTCAAAATTAATCAAATATTCTTTCTTATTTTTAAGACTTAAATAAACTTATTTTTACATACATAAAACAATTACAAAAACATTTTTGCATATTTACATTTTATTGCATATTTAAATATTTGCTTATTTATTTATTTGTACAATAAATTCAATTGGGTTGTAATAGTAAATTAGGGTTTTATTTTGTGAAAATATTCCCTATTCAAACTTGTATCCCCCTTCCCATAGTATTGTTGTAATAGTCTAGATTTACTTTACGCATTTTATTGCTTTCATATACCATGATAGTAAACTAGAGTTTTGTATGCAAAAGACCAAAAATCAAAACAAATAGCATGACCTAACTACAAGACAAAAATGCATGAAAAATGACAACACATTGCACACAACACCCCTAGGGTTTCATCCACCTTGTTGCCTTAAAACATGGCCATGGTATGCATGCTAAGTATCTTGGCAAAACAATACAAACAAAAGATCATAGTCCCTCGATGACGCTATCAAAAAGGTTGCCTAAACAAAGATGATCTTAGTCCCTCAAACTTGCTAAAGATACTTGGAAATATTGTTATCATGGTCATATGATGACCCACGCCCGTCCCGTTTAACATCCAAAGATAGGGTTGATTACCAAATGCAATGGTAAATCAACAATGTCAAAGGAATAAAAATGTGTAGGAAAGACTTTTGAGTAGGGTAGATAACTCTTAGTTACTTGATCTCTTTCAAACAATCCTTGCTATTTTCAAAAACACACACACATTTCAAAAACCATTTCCAAACAACTTTCAAAACATTGAAACATTTTTCAAAAGACAAACATCTTTGTATACATTATTACAAACAAGAATCATTACAAAGATTGCCAAAACGATGGCCTCTTTTCAAAATACTTTCAAAAACCACACAAATCACCATTTCAAACAATTGAAAAAGCAACGCAAGTGATCTAAAACAAGTAACTAAGAGCCCATGGAAAACCATGGATGAAAAGGGTGCTAGCACCTTCCCTTTTCATAATCTACCCCCCGAACCCAAAGACAATCTCAAAGGTCTTTCTTGTGCTTTTTTACCTTTACTTTTGGATAAAATAAAAGTCGGTGGCGACTCTTGCTAAACCAAAACATTTGCGAACACAAACGCAAAGCACCAAGTCAGTTATCCCACCATATCACACTACCTCTACAGAAAAATGGTGACTTCACTGGGGAAATATTGACCTCTTGCTGGTCCATCCCTAAGTGGGTTAAGCCTATATTTGTTTATATCTGTATATGTGTTATTGTTGTTTATGTGTTATATTTTGTATATATGTTTGTTTGGATTTTCCTGGTTTTCAGGGTGCTTGGTGATTACTCATAAGTCCTATACCTGGACTTGGGCAAACTTTAAGATAGGACGGGCGGTATAGTCATGTTAACTTTGAGGGAGTAATCCTAAAAAAGGAGGCATGAGATCCCCCACTCAGTGGAGGCCCCTTTGACTGTAGTGTCATTTACCGAGTAATCGGGAAGAGATACTGCTTTCGACCTGGGAGCCTGCTGAAACGGAGGACCATAGAATACCAAACCCATCTTGGCCTTTTAGGTGTAGTGCGGAAGCTATGATGGAGTAACTCAGAAATAGTTGTCACACGATACTACACTCTGACAAGTCTTTCTGGAGAATATTACTAATTACCGAGTTAATCGGGAAGTTGGTAATATCCGAAGGAAGGATGTAGACTCTGGGAACCTTTAGAACCTTGTTCGGAAGGTGATAACTCTTAGACCAACACCTTATGGGTAGTACCTTCGACCTCATGCTCGTGACGTTGAACCTATGAACCCTATATGTGTGATCTTGTGTGTGATTGTTGCATCATGCATCCATGCACTCATAAGCATCTTTTGAAGAAAACAATATTTCAAGGGATTTAAAGGTTGACTATTTGTGAATATCTCAGGTACTGTTAACAATGGATTCTGGAAAGAGAAAGACCGAGAAATACAGTTTCAAGGATCCCAAGATAGATGAGTTGATCAGTCTAATTCCAGAGATCGAGTGTTCTGCAGACTTTCGGAAGAAGTATGGGTCCATTATTCCTTTTATGAAGCTGAAGATGAAAGAGGGTATTCTCTCGACCTTAATCCAGTTCTATGATCCGGTGTACCACTGCTTTACTTTTCCCGATTATCAGTTGATGCCTACACTGGAGGAGTATTCCTATCTATTGGGTTTACCCGTTACCGATCGTGTTCTGTTTACTGGTTTGGAGGGTGAGCCAAAACCACATGAGATTTCTGCTTTGATTCATCTGGGGAAGTCTGAGGTGGAAGCCCATATGACTACTAAAGGAGGGGTTAGAGGATTTCCAGCTCAGTTCTTATTGGAGAAAGCTCGTTACTTTTCCAGAATGAAGAGTACGGTTGCTTTTGAGGCCATCTTTGCTTTACTTGCTTATGGATTATTCTTATTTCCTAATGTGGACAAGTTTGTCGACATTAACGCTATTGGTATTTTCATGATTGGAAACCCGGTTCCTACACTGTTGGGTGATGTTTATTACTCTATTCATCTTCGGAGTTCCTATCATGGGGGAATGATCATCTGTTGCACGCCCCTGTTGTACCGATGGTTCATCTCTAATATACCTCAGTCTGATGCTTTTTGGGATGTCAAGAAGGAACCCCGTTGGGCTCCTAAGATCATGGCACTTACTCACTCGGATATTGATTGGTACCATCGAGCTTATCATGAGGTGGAGATTATTGACATTTGTGGTAGTTTCCCCAATGTACCTCTTCTTGGTACAAAGGGAGGAATTAACTATAACCCTGTTCTTGCACGGTGACAGCTTGGTTATCCGATGAGGGATAAACCAAACAGTATTCATTTGAGTAGTTTCTTTCTAAAGGAAGGAGAAGACCACAGGGAAGCTAGGGAGCAGATTGTGAAGGCCTAGAGTCACATTCATAAGAAGAGTAGGAAGGATTTTGGACCTAGGGGTGTTGTTTCTTTGGAGCCATATCTTCAGTGGGTCCGATCGAGAGCCATTCAGTTGAAGATGTCGTATACTCGGGAGACACCCATGCCTGATCTATTTGTGAAGACCACTCCTCCCTTATTAGATGATCTAGGAGCGCTGCGGCTTGCTTTGGTTAGGATGCAACAGGAAAGGGATGCTTGGAAGAACAAGTTCCAGACTTTAGAAAGTTCCTACAGAGCAGACCTGAAGGAGAAAGATGATTTGATCGAGATCCTTGAGAGTCGGGCGGTAGAGTCTATGGAGAGGCAATGGGATTTATTTTCTCCTAAGCCTCAAACAGGTGTTGATTACTCACTTCCTAATCCAGATGATTGGAAAGAGGTTGCCATCAGACATGTGGAAGAAAACCAGAGGTTGAGGGCTCAGATTGCCAAGCTCACAGGGAAGCGCCAGCGTACAAATTGATCTCTATTAGTTCTTTTCTCAGGATTTTTAGATTGTATTTTCATCTTTTACTTGGGATCATTGAAACTTGTAATCCATTTTGAATTTATTGTAATAAAATTTTCAGTATTTCAAATGTGTTATTATTTTGATGTTTGCAATATGTCTATAAACGTTAAATCCCTTGAAATATTAAATGATCAAGTAAAAGTAATCATATGCATTGCATATCATGCATCATATTGCACATATTTCTTGCATTTATTATGCATATCCAGGTGCCTTACCCCGCTTCTTACTTCATTCAGCAAGCTGACTCATCGCTACAACACTCGGGCTAATTTCAAAAAGAAGATGGACAACTTAGAACTGGAGAGTCGCGAGCTACGCGAAGAAGTTTCTGCTTTGAAGGCTAGCTTGGCCAACTTGACTACTCTAATGGAAGCTCTGGTGGTTGCTCAGAATCAGCCACCGAGTGTTCAACCTCAACCAACAAGGGCAAATGCTGAAGTTCCAACTGTTCCTGTATCCGCTACTCCGGCTGTTGTTCAAAACCGTATGCCTCAAGGTTATCAGTGGGGAATTCCAGAGAATTTTGCACCTGAAGTTTTCAATCTTGGCCCTCAAGATGCTCCAATGGTTCAGACTGTTGTTACTCCAGCACCTCCTATGGTGCATACTGTTTCTGCTGCACCTCCTTCGGTGAATTTGGTTCCGTTTGTTAATGAAGATGTGTGTCGTCCTTTCCCTCCACCGAGTGAAGACTTAGGTCTTTATGATAGAATGGATGATTTTCAAGAGCAGTTTGATAGAATGTAAAGAGAGATAAAGGCTCTTAGGGGAAAATATCTATTTGGGCAGAATGTGAATGAGCTGTGCTTGGTCCCAAATGTAAAGGTGCCTGCTAAGTTCAAGGTCCCAGAATTTGAGAAGTACAAGGGCAACACTTGCCCTCGTGCTCACTTGGTGATGTACGTAAGAAGAATGTCTACCCACACCGATGATCAGCGTCTACTGATTCATTTTTTCCAGGATAGTCTGACCGGCACAGTGTTGAAGTGGTACATGAGTTTAGACAGCGCCAACATCCATACTTTTAATGATTTGGGAGAAGCATTCATCAAACAATACAAATACAATGTGGACATGGCGCCCGACCGTGACCAGCTTAGGGCCATGGTTCAGAAAGACATGGAATCATTCAAAGAGTATGCGCAGAGATGGCGCGAAGTAGCTGCACAAGTGATTCCTCCCATGGAGGAGAAGGAAATGACTAAAAAATTTCTGAAGACGCTGGGCGCTTTCTACTACGAAAGAATGGTAGCAAGTTCCCCAAGTGATTTTACAGAGATGGTAGGAATGGGTGTCCTCCTAGAAGAGGCAGTAAGAGAAGTCCGTTTGACGAAGGGTGAAGGATCTGGAGGTGTGAAGAAGATAGCTTATAGGTTTACCAAGAAGAAAGAGGAGGATACAAATGTTGTCATACAAGAGAGAAGAGTAAATGCTCCTAGAAGGAATTATCAGCGTCACCAGCAAGTCGCCTCAGTTAATCATGTAATGAGTGCCGCTCCGACTACCGTTTCTTATCAAAGACCGTCCCAACAAGGAAACCAAGGGAATAATCAGAGAAGGGAGAACTATGACCCTATTCCCATGAGCTATGCAGAGCTACTACCGACATTGATTCAGAAGAAGTTGGTCCAGACACGACCACCTCCTGCCGTACCATCACTATTGCCTTGGTATTACAAAGTAGACCAGACGTGTGCCTTTCATCAGGGAGCACCAGGGCATAGTGTTGAGAACTGTTATCCTTTGAGGACTGAAGTGCAAAGGTTGGTGAAGTCTGAGAGTCTATCTTTCAAAGACATGGGACCTAATGTGAAAGACAATCCTCTACCCAAGCATAGGGGAGTGAATGCTGTAAATATGGTGGCCGATTGTCCAGGTGACTTTCGGATTTTTAACATTAATCTAGTTAGAGGAGATTTGGTGAAGATGCACGCAGACCTCTGTGGATTCAGCTACTATACGCATGACCATGTCGGTTGCGCTGTTTGCAGTACAAACATACATAGTTGCGAGAAGATAAAGGCTGATTTACAGGAGATGATGGATGAGGGTTTAATCCATATAATCAGGCCTAGGGTAGAGTATGAAGAGGAAGCGAATATGGTTTCTGGATGTCCTGGTGAATTCGGAATTTTTGATGTGGAGTATTTGAATGAGGATCTCGTGCAATTGCATGCTACCTTCTGTCGTACTGCTGGTCAGGTGGAACACCAATATGGATCTTTCATAGTTTGTTGTCAAGACCCCCGAGGATGTTCTATTGTGAGGGAGAGTGTTCAGTTCCTATTAGACAATGGAACTATCAAGATCACAGGTTAGAGAGATGATTATCATGAGATCGATATGGTTGAAGTTTGTTTAATGGAAGAAGAATCAGAGGAAGAGTATGCTTCTATGGATGATTATTTCTCTTCAGACGAAGATTTGTTTGCCGGAAATGACTTTTTGATGGTTGATTGTGTTGAGGAAGGGGTAAACGTCATTGTACCTTGTTTTGGTGCACCCGCTCATGTTGAAGTGGAGTACCATAGCAAACCAGATGTTACCCCATTGGTAATTAGTCTGCCAGGTCCTATTCCCTATAAATCAGATAAGGTTGTGCCTTACAAATACAACACTACAATATTAGAAGATGGGGTGGAAGTTCCCATCCAGCCAATGCCCGATGTTGGAAATATAGCTGAAAATAGCAGGGTGACCCGTAGCGGTCGTGTGTTTGTGTCGGTTGTTCGAAGAGGTTTTGTTGCTGGAAAGAAAATTGCTGAGAATGACGAGCCTAAGAAGGCTATAGGAGAGACTAGTGGAGCTACATTAGAGAAAGAAGTGGATGATATTTTGAAGGTAATTAAGATGAGCGACTACAGAATTGTAGATCAGCTATTGCAGACTCCTTCAAAGATATATATCCTAGATTTATTGATGAACTCCTCCGCTCATAGAGAATCACTGATGAGAGTACTAGACCAAACTTTTGTGGAGAGTGACATGCCATTAGATCAATTCAGCAGCATAATTGGAAACATTACGTCATGTAACAACTTGAGTTTCTGCGATGATGAGTTACCAGATGAAGGGAGGAATCACAACCTGGCCCTCCACATATCTATGAACTGCAAGAATGATTCGCTGTCCAATGTGCTAATTGATAATGGATCTGCGTTGAATGTTATACCGAGGAGTACTCTCATGAAGTTAAAGTATCAGGGAACACCTATGCACCTGAGTGGCATCATTGTGAAGGCTTTTGATTGGTCGAGTAAATCTGTCATCGGTGAAGTGGACTTGCCCATCCATATAGGACCACATTTGTTCTTGATAACCTTCCAGGTCATGGACATTATTCCTGCATATAGTTGTTTGCTAGGACAACCATGGATACACGAAGCAGGGGCTGTCACTTCAAATCTGCATCAAAAGCTAAAATTTGTGCGTGAAGGGAAGGTAGTAATCATAAATGGGGAGTAGGCGTTGTTGATATCCCATCTATCCTCTTTCAGTATTGTAGAAGCGGATGAGGCAGCTGTTGGAACCCAGCTCCAAGCCTTATCCATTGACAATATAAGGAGGAATGAGAATTCTGTGGTTTCCCCGAAGGACGCGCAGCAGGTTGTTCGCAATGGTCATAATGTAGTTTGGGGACGACTTGTGGATCCACCCGTGAACAAGAACAGAACTGGTTTGGGTTTCTCTTTGAGGAATGGCAAAGGCGAAAGTTTGAAGTCAAAATCTTATGTGAACAGTTATCATGATGTTTTCCGCAGCAGAGGCTACCTCCATCCAATTGGTTTTGGAATTAATGATGTTGAAGAGGATGAAGCAGAGCAGAGAGTACCGAATTATGTAACGCATGGAGTCCGAGTTCAGAACTGGGTCACTATTGATGTTCCTTCTTGCATACATGTTTAAAAGTAATTTGTTTTGTTAATTTGTTTCTTTCTTTTGAAAAGCTTTCACTCTGCCCAAGGTGGAAGTATTAATGTTGTAGGGCTTATCTGTTTGCTATGACTTTTAAGATCATTAATAAAAGTTGTCTTTGCTTCCAAAAATATGTCTTTATTTTCTGCTTTTTTTTTTTGGAAATGGTAATAAAAAAACCTTTCAAAATAAATGATAACTGAAAATTAATCTGCATGATCACTTGTTATATGTTTCAGTTTCTAAAAGCAATCATAAATCATATGTGTAGACTAATTAAAAAACCCGTTGAATACAATGACCCTACACCCTCTCCCAACTTTGAATGTCCTATGTTTGGGGCTGAAGAAGAAGATTATGATGAAATTCCGGAAGAGGTCTCACGGTTTCTTGAGCACGAGGAAAATACTATTCAGTCATATAAGGAGCCTTTGGAAGTGATTAATTTGGGTTCAGAAGAAGATCTGAAGGAAGTCAAGATTGGAGCATCGTTGCATCCTGATGTAAAGAGCGGGTTGATTGAGCTGTTGAAAGAGTATGTGGATATTTTTGCTTGGTCTTATCAAGATATGACTGGTCTAGATACAGACATTGTCGAGCATCGTTTTCCATTGAAGCCAGAGTGTCCGCCAGTTAAACAAAAGTTGAGAAGAACCCACCCATATATGGAAGTAAAAATCAAAGAGGAGGTCCTAAAGTAGATTAATGCTGGTTTTCTTGTGACGTCAGTGTATCCTCAATGGATTGCCAATATTGTCCCAGTACCGAAAAAAGACGGAAAAGTCTGCATGTGCGTAGATTACATAGATCTAAATAAAGCTAGTCCAAAAGATGATTTTCCATTGCCTCACATCGACATGTTAGTGGATAGCACAAGAAAATTCAAACTATTCTCGTTCATGGATGGATTTTCCGGGTATAATCAAATAAGAATTGCTCTAGAGGACATGGAAAAAATGACGTTTATCACACCTTGGGGAACATTCTGTTACAGAGTGATGCCCTTCAGGTTGAAGAACGTTGGTGCAACGTACCAGAGGGCTATGACAACCTTATTCCATGATCTGATGCATAAAGAAATCGAAGTATATGTTGATGATATGATTGCCAAATTCCAAACTGAAGAAGGGCATATAGAAGATTTGTTGAAGTTGTTTCAGCGTTTGAGGAAATATCGTCTCCGCTTGAATCCAAATAAATGAACCTTCAGTGTTAGATCTGGGAAATTGTTGGGTTTTATTGTTAGCCAAAAAGGAATTGAAGTTGACCCTGATAAAGTCAAAGCAGTTCAAGAAATGCCAGCACTAAGAACTGAAAAGCAAGTCAAAGGCTTCCTCGGGCGTTTGAATTATATTTCCAGATTTATTTCCCACATGACTGCAACATGTGAACCGATCTTTAAGTTGTTAAAGAAAGATCAAGGTTGTGTGTGGAAAGATTACTGCCAAAGGGCATTTGAAAGTATTAAAGAATATCTGCTTAAACCTCCTATTTTGCTCCCTCCCATAGAAGGAAGACCGTTGATTATGTATCTAATAGTGTTAGATAAATCCGTGGGTTGTATTCTGGGACAATAGGATGAAACAGGAAAGAATGAGTTCGCCATTTATTATCTCAGCAAAAAATTCACTGATTGTGAGTCGCAGTATTCCACGCTAGAAAAGACATGTTGTGCTTTGGCCTGGGCGGCAAAGAGTTTGCGGCAGTATATGTTGAATCATACCACTTGGTTGATCTCCAAAATGGATCCAATCAAGTATATTTTTGAAAAGCCTGCTCTTACTGGGAGAATTGCCTGCTGGCAGATGTTGTTATCTGAATATGATATCGAGTACCGCACTCAAAAGGCTATTAAAAGTAGTGTGTTGGCAGATTACCTTGCTCACCAGCTGATGGAAGATCATCAGTCTGCAGAATATGAATTCCCCGATGAGGATGTGATGTTCCTAAAAGTGAAAGATTGTGATGAACCATTGCCTAAGGAGGGCCCTGACCCTGAATCTCGTTGGATTATGGTATTTTATGGAGTGGTGAATGCTTATGGTAAAGGAGTTGGTGCTATGATTGTCACTCCTCATGGATAGCACATTCCTTTTACTGCGAGGTTAACATTTGATTGCACTAATAATATGGCGGAATATGAGGCTTGCATCATGGGTCTTGAGGAAGCTATTGATCTCATAATCAAAATTCTAGATGTGTACGGTGATTCTGCTTTGGTGATAAATCAGATTAAAGGAGAATGGGACACTCGTCACCCTGGCTTGATCCCTTATAAAGATTATGCTAGAAGATTACTACCCTTCTTCAATAAAGTTGAATTCCATCACATTCCTAGAGATGAAAATAAAATGGTGGATGCTCTGGAAACTCTGGCTTCCATGTACCAAGTGAATACTTGGAATGATATACCCCGAATTACAGTTCGACGACTGGATAGGCCCGCTCATGTGTTTGCAACAAAGGAGGTAGCAGATGAGAAACCTTGGTATTATGATATCAAGCTTTTTCTTCAGACTCGGGAATACCCGATTGGTGCGTCGAGGAAAGATAGAAAGACACTGAGAAGATTGGCAGGCAGTTTCTTCCTCAGTGAAAATGTGTTATACAAGAGAAATTATGACATGGTTTTGCTCAGATGCGTGGATAGACATGAAGCAGACATGTTGATGCATGAGATTCATGAAGGTTCATTTGGCACTCATTCTAATGGACATTCGATGGCTAAAAAGATGCTAAGGGCAGTTTATTATTGGTTGACAATGGAATCTGACTGTTACAAATTTGTGAAGAAGTTCCATAAATGCCAGATTTATGCCGATAAAGTCCATGTGCCTCCGACACTTCTCAATGTGATTTCCTCCCCATGGCCTTTCTCTATGTGGGGTATTGACATGATTGGGATGATAGAACCCAAATCTTCGAATGGGCACCGTTTCATCTTGGTAGCAATTGATTACTTTACCAAATGGGTAGAGGCTGCTTCATATCCCGATGTTACCAAACAGGTGGTTGTACGCTTCATCAAAAATAATCTTATATGTCGGTATGGTGTGCTGAGCAGAATCATCACTGACAATGGCTCGAATTTGAACAACAAGATGATGACAGAACTGTGCGAAGAATTCAAGATTCTCCATCACAATTCATCTCCATACAGGCCAAAGATGAATGGGGTTGTTGAAGCTGCTAATAAGAATATCAAGAGAATTATCCATAAAATGGTTGTCACTTATAAGGATTGGCATGAAATGCTCCCTTTTGCTCTACACGGATATCGAACATCTGTCCGCACTTCAACAGGAGCAACCCTGTTCTCCCTGGTGTATGGAATGGAAGCTGTACTCCCTGTCGAGGTAGAGATTCCCTCATTGCGTGTGATAATGGAAACCAAGTTGACAGAAGTTGAATGGGTCCAGAACAGGTTTGACCAATTGAATTTGATTGAAGAGAAGAGAATGACAGCTTTGTGTCATGGGCAGTTATATCAGAAAATAATGAAGAAAGCATTTGATAAAAGGGTCAAACCTTGTGAATTTAGAGAAGGCGACCTCGTGCTCAGGAAGATCATGTCTTTCAACACTGATTCTAGGGGCAAGTGGACTCCCAATTTTGAAGGCCCGTATGTTGTCAAGAAAGCCTTCTCTGGTGGTGCATTAATTCTTGAAACTATGGATGGCGAGGAGTTCCTACGTCCCATGAATGCTGACGCAGTCAAGAAATACTTTGCCTAAAGAAATAAAAGAACAACTCGCTAAGTTGAAAACCCGAAAGGGCGGCTTAGGCAAAAAGGAGCGTCTCGGTAGGCCAAAAACCCGAAAGGGCGGTCTAGGCAAAAATTAGAGACATAAACAGAATAAATTTCCCGCTAAGTTGAAAACCGGCAAGGGCAGCTTAGGCAAAAGATAAGGATTTTCTTGGCAAGTAACTACGTTAGACAAGACTTGATCTATGAAGCAACAATCTTCTCGGATCATCACCATACTTCAACAAAAGCTGCAGCTCAGGATTTCAAAAGTTGTTAGGGAGGATAGTGGTCATTGTATCTCAATGTATCTTTTCCATTATGTATTACTATTTCCCAAACTTTGTAATCATCCGTGGAGTCTCTCCATTCACAGACTACCATTCTATTAATGAAATTTGAGCTTTTGCCCAACTCTTTGTGTTCTTATTTTATTTAGCTTGCAATGACTCCATTTATTATTGATAATAACTTTTAAAGCAAAAAGATTAAAAAAGAAAAATTGACTTTTCAAAAAAAAAGAGAGATCTTTACAATTCAATTTACTTTGGGATTTATGATGAAACAATGACAAAAAAAATGGTGGTCCCAAGAATGAACAAACTCTAGTTGTTTTAAGAAAATTTACTTCCTTCATGAAGGTTTTCTCAGGTCATTTTGCTGGTATGTGCGTAATCTTTGTGTGTTTCTCAGATAGTTAAAGACGATACCAGTGGGTGTAAGGTGCAGTATTGGGTTTGTGATCCCATTATCCCTAGTCAGGTCTTGGTTCACTTTTGATTTTTGGTTTGCATGGTCATAAGCCTCCGTCCCAGATTCCCCGGCGAAGTCTTCCCTCATATGATGAAAGATTTTATTCCCTTGGTGTCCTGAGATGTCGCTCTTTCTGCAGTATTGGCATTATTGTTGGTATTTAGTTCCCAGGCAACTAGACCAGGGCAATATCTCTTCTGAGAAGTGTTGAAATGATTATCAACCTTTGGGTTTTCACCCACCAAGTGTTGGGTTTGGTTTAAAATCCCCATGGGTTTGACCTCTTTTGATAATGTTGACTTCTTGATTCCCAAGGAGGCTATCCTAGGGTATCTTTTATTGGATTAAGTTTTCATGATGTAAAGTTTCAATCCGCACTTTTCTCCAGGGAGGTAGGCTTGAATTCCCCAGTGAGGTTTGATTGTTTCGACATCAATCTGCTTTATTTGAGGATGGTCTTGCAATCTCTAGTAGGCATGTTACTTTTGGAAAACTGGTTGTTTCGATGAAGCTGAAAGAAGCATGTTTTATCCCGTTATCTGTTTGATTTGGCTACCTCTGAATTATGTTTCTCCTCAGTAAAGTTAAGGCAGGCAATAGATTTGGTTTCCGTAGTTGGCTTTTACCTTTCTTGGATTGATCTTTCTGGTTGAAGTTTAGCCCGATGTTGCTAGTACTTGAGGCGGTTTTGTTTGTTTGTACTGATTGTGTATCCTTTTTACCAGCATATGCACGATAACACTCATACATTCTTACATACATCATGCATGGCCAAAAATCATTGTTCATTGACATTGTGTTCTGACCTTCCTGCAGCGCTCTTTGCTTAGTTGAATTTAGTTTTCCCTCTTGAGTTTTATTTCTCAAAGGATGTATCTTCATTGGCCGTCTTGCTCCAATTTATTTCTGATTTGGATATGTGGTTGCATGACAATATTATTTACTTTGGATTTCTGAAAACTTTGAGTTTTAGTTTGTGCATTTATTTTGCACGGGAAGACTTTATCTCCTCAGCAGGAATATCGTGGCATTTCCCCGGGAAATCATATTTCTATCCCCAGAAAGTCATTTCTCTTTGCAATTCTCCATGATAACAAGTAACAAGTCTCTTTATTTGAGACAGCTTGTGTTTGATCTTTTCCAGGCAAATTTCCTTGGTTAAAGAAGAAGTTGAGACCCGTTCTCGGTGAAACACCAGAATTTTGGGGAAAACTTGATATATTTTCTCTTTCTACCTTCAGTGAACGTTGGTAGGACATCGGCAGTGAACGTCGGTGTTTGTTATCTTTTTGTTATCTTCAGTGAACGTTGATAGTTCATCGTCAGTGAACGGCGGTGATATGATATATTTTCTCTTTCTACCTTCAGTGAATGTTGGTAGGACATCAGCAGTGAACGTCGATGTTTGTTATCTTTTTGCTATCTTCAGTGAACGTTGATAGTTCATCGTCACTGAACGGTGGTGATATGATATTGTTGTACCCCAAAATTTGCCCTCTCATATTTTCCTAAGTCTTCCCCCTGCATGGCTGATCACAAACCCTTGCCTAAGGAAAAAGGAAATTTTTGGGTGGTGCTTTAAGTGCCTTTCGATTGGCATTCTGAAAGGCTCTTCGATTGGCATTTTGAAGGAGCATTTCAATTGGCATGGACAAGCACTTCGATTGGCATTATGTCAAGGCCTTCGATTGGCATTCTGAAAGACCTTTCGATTGGCATTCTGAAGGAGAATTTCGATTGGCATGGACAAGCACTTCGATTGGCATTATGTCAAGGCCTTCGATTGGCATTCTGAAAGACCCTTCGATTGGTATTCTGAAGGAGCATTTCGACTGGCATGGACAAGCACTTCAATTAGCATTGTGTCAAGGCAGTTTCGACAGGCATGTGAACCATGTCCTTCGATTGGCATGAACAGCACCTTTCGATTGGCCTGTTAACAAAGCCTTTCGATTGGGATCCTTCGATTGATATTTGGACAAGGGCCATTCGAAGAACACCTCCCAGGCCCTTTGGAAGAGGCCATTAAAGGGCACTCAGAAAACATGTCCAGGTACACTGAACATGAGAAAATGGCATGTTTCCCTTGCAAATATGGAAATAATTAAATGCTGATTGTGGATTTAATTCCTGAGTTAAAGGCCAGATTCTTTCCTTTTCTGTTCCTAGAGAGCTGATTCGACTAGAGTATTTCTGTTCAACTCAAGACCATTCGAAGAAGCATTCAGAAGGCTCATTCTAAAGTTACATGAGAAGTCCATTCGAAGGAGGCAACTCAAGGCCAATCGAAGAGCATGGCCTGAAGGCATTCGAAAATCAAAACATGTCCAGGTTCATTCCAGATTCAAGAGACATGAATATTTCAAAAAAGGAAAACTTTTAATGTGTCCGTTTCTTGTCTCATGGCATTTAATGGCCTGTTTAATGGCTGTCTCTTGCCATTACTGCACCCTCACACCTCTATAAATACAGAGGCCAACATACATATCCAACACACAAAAGCTCTGCAGGAAAACAGAACACACGAAAAAATACACAACAGGAGAACAAAAACATTGAAGAGGCGCTGTCCATAAAATCCTTCAAAGGTTGTCAGAATTTTCCAAGCCAAAGCAGTCCTTCAGATCAAAGGTGCCCACGCCCAGAAGCCCTCAGATCAAAAGTGCCTACATCCAGGAAGTGCCCAGATTGAAGGTGCCTACATCCAGGAAACGCCCAAATTAAAAGTCCAATCTGCTGGTAAGAAAGGGTAAACTATCCAACCTCATATTTGCATAATACATCCATACTGGTTGTTACCTTCGATTTTCTATCCTAGACAGGATCAAGAGGCCTGGGTTTAACCCCAGGTCATGTTCTTCGTTTGCTAACATTTGCTGCAGATTTAGCCTGAAGAGACCCAACAAGTGCAGGATCGAAGGGCCTGGGGTCCAATACCCAGGCCCTGCATTTTATTTTGCTAACATACTTTTACAGGTATAACATTCCAGATCGAAGGAGACACCTTCTCTGGATCGAACCCATTAGCATGCTGGATCGAAGGAGGCATCTCATTCCTGGATCGAAAGCCATGACCTCCATGATCAAAAGACAATCCTCTTCCCTGGATCGAAGGCTACTCACGCCTTACTGTCTGGCCCAATCGAAAGGACCATGACCCTCTCTGGATCGAAGCTTCCAGTCTCTCCCTGGGTCGAAACTCCCTTTTTCCCTGGATCGAAGGACCCCTCCCCCCTTGTATTTTATTTTTGTTTTCATTGACATCTTTTTATCTTTTTAATTAACATCAAAATCAAAAAACCACAAAAAATATTAGGCTAGTTTTTTCTATTAAAATTAACTTTGTTAAATTAATCTCTTAATTATCTTAACATTTTCTCAAAACTAAAATTAAATAGATTTAGAGCATTTTCCCAAAAATAAAATAAAACAACAAAAAGATTTATTTCTTAGGACTTTTTTCTTAGAGTTTATTTTCAGATTCGCGTGCGTTTATTTTATTGTAACTGCCTACTGGTTTGTAATAACTTAGCTAAGACTTTTACTTTACTGCTTTTATTCCCCCAATTTTTTGGACATGTAAATAATCCCCCTCCCTGAAGCTTTGTAATAGCATAGGATTTACAATTCCCGCACTTTAAATTCATGTATATATATTAACTGTTTAGATGTAGAATTTTTTTTATTAATAACCATGTATTAAAAAAATATTTCACAAATAACCGGGTTTCGGAAAAAATTACGCAAATAACCATGTTTCAGATGGCTCCACAAAGGAGGAGCCATCTCATTTGGCGCATGCACCTAGAGTTTTGCCCTAGGCGCCATCTCACTTGGCGCCTCCCTTGGCTTTTAGCCAAGTGAGATGGCGCATGCTCCTTAAAAAGGAGAGGAGGCGCCATCTCACTTGGCGCCTAGGGCAAAACTAGGGTTTTTTGCTGTTTTATAAATAATTCGTCCGTTTCTTTGAAATTTCTCACACTTTCTCGCACTGTATTTTTATTTTGTACTCCCTTATTTACGTAATGACGTCGCCTATGATTTTTAGCAGAGATGGTTACGTTATATTCTCCGCCACGAAACCTGTGATGAAAATGAAATTCTGGCACATTCACTCCATGGAGCGTCTGAAGCGGGAGTTGATGCGGTGGCTAGATGGAGACATCGCCGAGGGGGAAAAAATTCGAAGGATCCAGCGAAAACGAACAACAACCTCGCATACGACAGGAAGACCTAATGTGTGGTTGGAGGAAGTCAAAACAGACAGTGATGTAATGCTGATGATGCATGGGTCAGATGAAATTGTGTTAACAGTTGTAATTTCCTAGATTGAATATCGTTAATCATTGTTGTACGCGAAACTATATCACCGTTGTATTCAGGCCAATAGTCCGGTTTTGCCACCAAAGGAAAGTTGTTGTTGTAAACAGTGAGCAACGTTTCAGATTTATAAACGTTTGAGAGCAGTTGAAGCGCGTCTTGATGGGTATGAGCACAAGCGGCAATGACATGAGAGCAAGGAATACGAAAAGCTTGAAACCTGCCACAATCGCACCATTGAGAAGGTAAAATGACCCTGTATTCTTGTCTTGCCAGGCCTTCATTGTGGTCAATTGTCTCTTTCACAATGAAGTTGTGGCTATGGCGGTCAAACCGTGTAACCATGTGAGTGTTGGCTTTAGCACTTTCAGCCTTAATGTATTTCATACAACTTTCACTCCATAGTTGTCCTGATTGCAAGACCGCATACCACATTTCACCTCTTTTGGCAAATAACGCAGCCATCCTAAAATACGTGGATTTCACCAAGGCAGTGATGGGGAGGTTTCGTATGCCCTTGAATACCCCATTCATTGATTCAATAAGATTTGTTGTCATATGCCCCCATCTTTGGCCATTGTCGTATGACCTAGTCCACTTTTCGACCGGTATATTATCGATCCACGTACCGGCTTCTAGGTTAGACAAACGGATCTCGTTGCGGTAATATTTGAATGTGGGTTGTGTCAGTGCGTATCCCGCATTCATCACCGCTTTCCTCAATGTTTTGTCCTTGACCTCCCTCGAGAAATTCTGGACGATATGCCTGACGCAATAGACATGCGTAGAAGGAGGGTCATGCCAACCATTTGCCGGATTATTATAGGCACTTTCAATGGAGGCATGTCTGTCCGAGATCAAACAGAGATCTGGTTGAGGAGCCACGTGTGTACGAAGATTTTTCAGGAAAAAGCTCCAAGCACCACCGGTCTCCCCCTCGACAAGGGCAAACGCAACGGGGAAAATGTTATTGTTGCCATCTTGTGCAACTGCCATCAAAAGCGTGCCTTTGTACTTCCCATACAACCAAGTCCCGTCTATTTGTAGAATTGGTTTGCATGATGCAAACCCTGTGATGCATGGTTGAAATGCCCAAAAGACGCGACTGAATATTCCGTTGCCATGTAGTAGACTACCATCTTGGGCGTATGCTGGAAATGTTTCCAGAACATAAACACTACCTGGAGAATATGTCTTGAGTGCATTTAGGTAGCGGGGAAGTTCTCGGTATGACTCCTCCCAGTTTCCGCACACCCTTTCAATCGCCTTAGTCTTTGCTAACCACGCCTTACGGTAAGACGGGGTGTAGTTAAAAACCGTGGTGATGTGGGAGATGATTGTTTTCACCTTCAAAGAAGGGTCGTTGCTGACCAGGGGTAGGATTTCTTGACAGATTAGATCATGGTTGAGTTTTCGGTGGTCTTGTGATTGAGTGGAACTTACACAAGTATGGGTAGTCATGGAACATATGACCCAGCAGTCACCCCTTAGTCTGTATGAAGCGGTCAGCTTGAACATACAGTCAGGGTGGACACACTTGATCTTGTACCTTTCCGGGTTTACACGATCCACCTTATAATCAACCGAGTTGAGCATGTGAAATTTTTTGATGGCCCTTATGCATTCCTCTCTATTACGAAACTTGTCCTTCTCTTTTAAATTTTCATCCGACTGCATATACGGTTGGAAAAACAAGTCCGTAGAAGGTTCATCTCCGCCCATGTTGAAGTTTGTCATGTGCGTAGGTGGTGTGTAGATTTTGTCGGTAGGAATACTTGGGATGCCATCATCGTCAGAATCGTCGTTCACCATTTCATCAAACTCTAACTCGTTATCTTCTTCTTCATCATCAACTGCATCCACCTCATCTTGCTCATTCTCCAAAGGATCAACCTCCTGTGTCACCGGAGGCTCTACCTCCTGTGTCACCGGAGGCTCTTGAAACAAAACGTACAACTCAATAGAGTCGTTTCCAGAATAGACATGGCTGGAAATCATGTTCTGGAAATCCTCGTCATCTTGAATTGCAACCTTATAAAAAATAACTTGGTTGTTTCCAAAAAAGACTGGACTCTGATAAAATATCTGGGATACCGGGCCTCGTTCAAGTTTGGCCTCCAATCTTTTCTTAAAGTACGAGAAATTTGCTTTCCCGTTTAAGAGAAATCGAACATTGTCGGTGTTTCTAAACAAAAACCCAACTGTGGGACACATGTATGTCTCACCGTTGAAATGTGCTTTGACAACAAATTGTGGTGAAGAGGCCATTGTGTAGAATTGTTTTAGGTATGAAGGTGGGAATGTTTTGGGTTTATTGATTGTATGAAGGTATGAATGCTGGAATGTTTGAAGGTTAGATGACTGATTCGAAGGTTGGAAAATTTTACAGTTTATGTGAATGAATGTTATGTTCAACGTAAGGCAAAAAATTTCAATTAAGTAAGTGATGCAACCCCCCAAGGCTGACAATAATATTACATGCATGGGCTTATGCAGCCACCTAGCCTGCCACCCATCAACTCCAATGGCCTTGCATGCAACAAAGAAAGGAATCCCAAAGGTTGTCACGTAGCCTGAGCCAATGCTGTAAAACGTGACACCTCTTATTCGCCAAATGGGGTGGCGACACCATTCATTTTTGTACTATTTCGCCAAGTGAGATGGCGCCTCCCTTATTGTCCAATCGTGATACATGCATGGGCTTATGCTGCCACCTAGCCTGGCCCTATTCTGCACACATAAATGTTTTGTGTAAGACTCCACCCATCAACTCCAATGGCCTTGCATGCAACAAAGAAAGGAATCCCAAAGGCTGTCACGTAGCCTGAGCCAATGTTGTAAAACGTGACACCTCTTATTCGCCAAATAGGGTGGTGACACCATTCATTTTTGTACTATTTCGCCAAGTGAGATGGCGCCCCCCTTACTGTCCAATCGTGATACATGCATGGGCTTATGCTGCCACCTAGCCTGCCACCTAGCCTGGCCCTATTCTGCACACATAAATGTTTTGTGTAAGACTCCACCCATCAACTCCAATGGCCTTGCATGCAACAAAGAAAGGAATCCCAAAGGCTGTCACGTAGCCTGAGCCAATGTTGTAAAACGTGACACCTCTTATTCGCCAAATAGGGTGGTGACACCATTCATTTTTGTACTATTTCGCCAAGTGAGATGGCGCCTCCCTTACTGTCCAATCGTGATACATGCATGGGCTTATGCTGCCACCTAGCCTGCCACCTAGCCTGGCCCTATTCTGCACACATAAATGTTTTGTGTAAGACTCCACCCATCAACTCCAATGGCCTTGCATGCAACAAAGAAAGGAATCCCAAAGGCTGTCACGTAGCCTGAGCCAATGCTGTAAAACGTGACACCTCTTATTCGCCAAATGGGGTGGCGACACCATTCATTTTTGTACTATTTCGCCAAGTGAGATGGCGCCTCCCTTACTGTCCAATCGTGATACATGCATGGGCTTATGCTGCCACCTAGCCTGCCACCTAGCCTGGCCCTATTCTGCACACATAAATGTTTTGTGTAAGACTCCACCCATCAACTCCAATGGCCTTGCATGCAACAAAGAAAGGAATCCCAAAGGCTGTCATGTAGCCTGAGCCAATGCTGTAAAACGTGACACCTCTTATTCGCCAAATGGGGTGGCGACACCATTCATTTTTGTACTATTTCGCCAAGTGAGATGGCGCCTCCCTTACTGTCCAATCGTGATACATGCATGGGCTGCCACCTAGCCTGCAAGAGTGACACCTTACATTTTTTGTAAATGCATGCATGCATATGTGTAACACCCTAAGCATGCAAATGTGACACATCGCAGGCATGCAACCACTACATCAAACTTATTTGCCTATAAATACATACCTTATGAAACATCTCTCACACCCACACAACTCTCACTCTCTGCTACGAAATATTTCTTAAGTCTATCATACTCTCTATTTCTTCCTAAGTCTTTCATTCTCTCAAGCATTCTGAACAATGGCCCTTCTAACAATGGGAGATACTCACAGAGGCACAAGGGAAAATATTGCTGCATTTGTAAGTCTCTTCTTTGGTTATACATTTTTCATACTTCAAATAACGTGTTGTTCATCTTAATTAATCTTACTCTTGTTTAATTATGATCTCAGGATACACAAAGATTCAGAATCCGTTCGCACAAATACCTGGATCCCGACCCATTTATCGTCCCTAATCTGGAATATGCAGGTTTTGGACACGTGATAAAGATCTCCAACTGCACCATTGACTCAAAATTCATTCTTGCAATGTTGGAGAGGTGGAGACCGGAGACCCATACATTTCACCTACCAATAGGTGAATGTACCATCACTCTCGAAGATGTGTACATGCTACTGGGCCTCCCTATCGACGGTAAGGCGGTGAACGGGTCGGTTCAACAACCCAACTCACAGTGTGAAGAACTGTTGGGTAGGGACATGGTAGAAGGTGGTGGAGCAAGAGGGCAGGGAATACTACTCACTGACCTGAAACGGCATTATGCAAGTATGGAATTAAATGAAAATTCCTCAGAGAATGACCGAGTAGTAAAAGCCAGAACGTATATTATGATACTTTTTGGTACATTTTTATTTCCCGAAAGTACGGGAAATAGTGTAAATTTCATGTACTTACATTTACTAACAAATTTTGATAAAACTAGAAAATATAGTTGGGGTTCTGCAGTATTATCCCACCTGTACAGTTCCTTGTGCAAAAACGCAGTCAAGGAAAAATGTACATTTTATGGGTGCGCATTTTTACTACAAGCCTGGGGTTGGTGGAGGATGGAGTCCTTAAACCCCATCAACAACAACACTTTTGGTTTCCCTTACGCAACAAAGTAAGTCATTAAGTTATAGCATTTATAACTATTCTTCTCTTTCCAAAATATATGCTAAAAATAACATGTTTCTCATTTCCTTTAGGTACTGCGTGAGGGGTATGGATTACGGCAAGAATCCCAGATTCAATGTCGCACTCTACCGGAATCTGTTGGATCACTTAGGCCCAGATGACGTACGTCGTAGCTTTTAACTTTTGTTCATTTTAATTATTTATACATTACTTTTGCGCTTACCTGATTTAAATTTTATCGCAGTTCGTCTGGAGACCATATTTGGGTTTGGACCATTCTCCAAATCCAGAGGATGCAGCAACTTGGACTGCAAAGACTGCACTCATTCGGTTCAACATTGTGGAGATGCACCACAGCGACCGTGTGAAGATGCAGTTCAGAATGATCCAAGAGATACCAAGTGATCCAACAGATTTGTCCCCCTGGCATCTAAAAAGGGTCGACGCCCAGTGGGGTCTTACCAACTGGAAAGACTTTGCTCCAGAATGGTGTAAAATGTGGCAAAGGCGTCACCGCTACATCTTGCAATCCCCGGTTTTCCTTACTCAAGGTAACATGCGACACACTGATCAATATATGTTGTGGTACAGGTCGGTTAGTAACCCAGATATGCACGTGTCTCATCCGAGGTACTTGGTTGACCCACGCACACAATGGGCACAACCCTCGATTCCCCACCAACAAACCTAAAATCCATCAACCTCAAACCAACCCCCAAGAAGAAACAGACCAACAAACACACAACCACATTCCCCACCACAACACAACTACAATCAAATGTCGTACTACCAACCACAATCACCGCCAAACTACCAATACCTGGATATGCCTCAAACCCAACCACAATACCAACCCCAATACCAGCAAACCCACATACCCCATACACAATTTCAGTCTTCCACATATCCCAATATGGCTCCCTCAACATCCAGCCTTAGCCCTGATATGGGAATGTCAGAAGATTATGACCAAGCCGACCAAACCTACCATCAACCACCATATCACCAAACAACCCAACATCCACAATACCAAACACCCCAAGATCCATTTCCTTTCTACCCCCCATACTTAGACGACCAATGCTACCGACCAACCATGGAACCCCACCCACCGCCAACACGACCAAACTTCGAGGGTATGGGTAACCGACTGTACCAGAGCGGATCTTCGAGATATGGAGATCTTACTGATTTTATGGATTCGGATCGCATTGACTTCGCTGGGCCATCGACCTTGCCGCAGCAGGAAACGAGACGGCACCCAGCAAGAGAAAGGCGAGGACGGGGATGCGGAACTGGGGGTCATTACCGGGTTCCTGGGGATCACTGATGTATCTTTTTTTTTCCCAGTATTTTTTGTATCCATTGTTTTACTGTTCTTTAAATGTAAAACAGTTGAATGTAATTTTTTTTTTAAATAAAAAATCCATTTTGTTTATCTCTGTCTAATATGCAACGCGCAGGAAAGAAAAAAAAAATTTTTTTTGACCTAATTTTCTACATAGGCGCCATCTCACTTGGCTTAGGGCTTGCCCTAAGCACTTAGGCGCCAAGTGAGATGGCGCCTCCCTTAAAAAAAGAGGAGCATGCGCCAAATGAGATGGCTCCTCCTTTGTGGAGCCATCTCAAACATGGTTATTTGCGTAATTTTTTCCGAAACCCGGTTATTTGCGAAATATTATTTTAATACTTGGTTATTAATAAAAAAAATTCTTTAGATGTATGCTAACTAGGCTATGCATGACAAGATTAACTCTTAAACTTAAAATCAACAGTAGCTCACCATAACATGTACAAAGATAATATAAATTGAAAATTGACACACTCGCACATGCCACTCTTAGGGTACACCTCACTTGGTTTCCTCGAACGTGGTCATTAAGTATAGGATGTTTTAGAGGTCGTCCTTTTGTCCCAAGATCATAAGTTGCCTCGAAATGGTTGCCTCGATAAAAATGATCTAAGACATTAGGATTACCACTAAAGCATCCTAACGTTGCTTTAGTGACCACACGTCCCTAAAATCGAATTGACCCGAAAACTCCAATGATGGTGCTACCTACTCCTCAATAGTGGGATAGCACTGTCTAAAGGACATTTGCACAGTTTAATTCCTTTTTGAGTAGGTAGAGGTTCTTAAGTACTTGCTCCTTTAAAAACAAAACAAAACTTTTCGCACTTACACTCTCTTCAAAAACAAAACTTTTTTTCAAAACCCACAAACACAAAGAAAAGCAAACTTTTGAAAACAGTGAGCAAGTACCTAAGAGCCCGTGGATAACCACGGATAGAAAGGGTGCTAACACCTTCCCTTTCTATAATCTACCTCCCGAACCCGAGAAACAATCTTGAAAAGGAATTTTTCTGTGCTTTTGTCCTTTCCTTGTTGGATAAAATAAAAGACGGTGGCGACTCTTGCTTACCGCGACATTTTGAAAAAACAAACGCAAACGCGAACCAGCATTCCAAAACAGTCAGTTATCATTCCCACCGATCACAGAACTGGCGACTCTGCTGGGGATATATAAGTGAGGTGTACCTTAGGATTATATCGCTTGTGTTTTCAATTGTATGCTTTGTATGCTTTAATTTTGTGGGCTTGTATCGGAGTTCTATAGATCCTAACCCAGATCTGGGGATACCCTTTAGGTAAGTAGCTACAAACTGTGAGGGAACTGTGCAGGGTATACCGACATGGTTGAAACAGTAGCTACGTTGATGTGGCACTTTGGTGAGTACCGGTAACCCTTGAGTTAAGTCAAGGAGAGTACGGGGCCGCCGCGTGGTGTCGTGAAGCATCAATTGACCTTAGAACCTTACTTGACCATCTTGGCCTTTTTAAGGGGTAGTGAGATGATCGACTCTGGTGCAGTCCGAAGTTGGTAGATACTCGATACTACACTCATTGAGGGTTATTTTCTTGGAATATTTTTGTCGCCAGTTAAGTGGCTAAACCAAAACAATGAACATAGAAAATAATCCAAGGATATTGAGCTCCTTAGAACCCGGTTACTATTTATAGGACAAGTTTTGAGCCAACTACACTCAAGAGGGTACTTACCTATGAAACTCCATGCCAGCCTAAACTTAAGGCTATATGTGTGACTTGTGTGCCTTCAAACTTGAACTGCTTGCACATTCTTGTTATCTGACAACATGAGTTCCTTGCAGGTTTTGTTTACAGTCCTTATCCAATATTTTGGATTTATTGCAGGGCTTACTTACATCACCTCACACTTCTGCATACCTGTACATAACATCATAACATCATACCATAGCATTTTCCTTAACCATTTCAAGGATCTCAAAGGCTTGTGATGCAGGCTATGGTAAATCAAATGTCTAGCAAGGGGCAAAGAGGATTTATTTTCCTCTAGCCAAGGTTTTCTAGAAATCCAAGCATGATAACTTGAGTCAGGGGCTATGACCCACTCGATATGGTGAGCTTGACTCTTGAGGAAGGACTCTCAGCAACATGAAGTTCCTTCAATCAAGCTACCAGATTCAGATTCTAACAGTTTCTTGTTTACCCCGCGAGATCCTTGAAAACATTGCATACATATATCATACATATCATTGCATAACAGGTCTTCTAGTACAGGTCTCTCATGTTCTCGCTGTTTATTTCAGCAATGGCTCTCAAACAAGACAACCAAGATTTTCATACTCAAGAGACTCAGTTCAGGGAAATCTTCCTAAACCTATCCAAGGGGCAGGAAGAATTGAGAACACTCCTCATGGGGAACTTGGTCAAGAAAAGTCCTGAAGACAATAAGGACGAACGGCTGAAACATCTGCAAGCTGAGGTAGATGCAATGAGAACCCAGATGCTGGAGCAGATGTCCCTTATCCAAGGCTTAGCCCGAGAACAAGAAGAGCTGAGAACCATTATCAGCCAGCTTCATCAAGACAGATACAACAATATGAAGCAAGCAGTCAAGGCTGGGGATCAAATCATTAATCAGCCTCCAAGAAGACAAGAGTTTGGTATGTTGAAGAATGGACCTCTCCAAGTTGCTACTACCTCAAGGGTCCAACAACAACCTCACCAAAAACAACAGGTTGATTAGAGTAAGTCAAATATGGCCAAGAGGCAATTTACCAAGCTCAACATGTCACTGACTCAAGCACTACAACACATGTTGAAGGCAGAGCTGGTTACATTAAAGGCTCCTCTCCAGAACCCAAATACTTCCGCTCCTACCTATCATCCCAATGAAAGGTGTGCATACCACTCTGACAGCCTGGGGCATGATACTAACATATGTTGGGCGTTGAGAAACAAAATTCAAGACCTGATTGATGCAGGAGCATTGGAATTCACACAAGATGGTCAGGCTGAGTTCTTCTACCATCCCTCCAAGGCTCACCATTTTAAGTGACAAGTTCTGACAAGAGAGGGCCTTTTGTTCATTTGAATTTTCAAGTTGTAATCTCTTTGTTATTCAAACAATTATCTGTTAATGTCAAACTCTGTTTCATTAATGCATTGCATATGTTTGTCTTGATTTGATCCAATCATTTTAATTACATTTAAATTATGCTTTTTTATGACATTCAACTCTTGCTAAAAGTTACAAGCCTTTAGAGGGAGGATGACGAAATAATGCCATAATCTCATACAATATGTTTTTGGACAGACCTTGCTGACGATGTACAGGCATTTCTTTCAAATCCTAAACACTGGAGTTATAAGGAAGATAATCCCTAGTCAACCCATTCGAGCCAAAGAAGTAGAAGTTTTCTGTTTTAAACACAAATTGAAACCTTTAGTTTAAACCTGGGGCAGGGTAGTCTCTCAGTTAATTCAAAAAGATGCACATTGAGGTCACAAAACTCTCAGTTCATAATCCAACGAACGACATCAAAAGCATTCCTCTGGAATCAAAAGATAGAGGTGGTTCCTTATTTCACAGGCAGTTAATCTCTCAAAAGAAAAAATCCCACTGAGACAAAACCTATAAAGGAGGCTTAGGAAAGTTGGGGCATCCCGCTGACTGTAATCTCGAAAACAGGAACAATCAGGCAAAAGTTAGGGATAACAAATCAAAAGAACGAGGTCCTTACAAATCCTCGACAACATGAAAAATGTTGCAAAAATGACTGCCTTCCAACAAATTCAACTTGTGTGAACCATCACCAAAAATCGTCGTTCCAGACTCATTTGGAGTTCAAATGCATAATTAACTGAGTTTAGGATTGGAGAACATCACGAAGAGCGGGTGGGTACAAATATACTTTGAGCCTTTATCCTTTGTTTCTTAAACCGTGAACCAAGCCGCGTTAAAACCCTTCAAAATTCCTAACTGAAGCATGGGTTAGTTCAAAAGCATACTGTTACAAAAGGTATCCTGACTCCTGTAAGGCTTTACCCTAAATCTTGTGTTGAATTTGTCTTATAAAAAGTTTTCTGCTAAAAACGCATTTTTCAAAACTTCGAGACAAGCATAAACTTTGCATTATTTGAATATCACTGTTTGCATTTGGCTATTTGTTTGACAGCGGAGAAATTCACACAACGAGTATCCGATGAACTAAAGCCCTCTCAGTGAACAAAATCACTTCAAAAAGGATGACACTTCCATTGACAAATCTCCTATCAACAAGGAGACTCGACATGTCACTATCCAGCACACCTGGGGCAGTCCAGTCAAGATTTCAAGAAATCTCTGAAGAAGTGCAGAGTAACCAGGGGCAAGTCTCCATCTCCGTCACTTGGGGCATTGAACATCAATCTCAGTGAAGGGTTACGTACAATTAAACATTTTCTGGCAATGTCACAAACACTTGCTACTAGTGGCAATGACAGATCTCCCCAAAATCCTTCTCATAGGATAACTCCCAGCGAAGGTTTAATCTCTGAAAACCTTTCCCCAGCTGAATCAATCTCAAGAATCCTCGAGGACTTCCCCCAACGAAGATGTCACCTCTCTAGCGGACTGACGACAGGGTTTATTTCCCCAACAACACCAGGATTCCCCAGCTTGAGTTTTCCTCTCCGACTACTACAAAGGACCACAACTCCTCTTCCCCAGTAGACTACTCTACAATCCCCAGCAAGTTACTGTGAAACCGGGACCCGACCAGATGTCAGTTTAACTTTGACTCCCCAGTAGAGCAACGGACAACCGAGACTCCTGAACTTGTTCCCAAGAATGAATCAATACTCTCCACAGAGTTCACAACTTTCCCCAACGGAGTTCTTATCAACAAAACAAGGATCCTCAGTGGAAACATTCTAAGCAAAGTTTGAAGACATACCTACTCTTCAACAACAGTCCGGGATTTAATAACTCCCTAACACTTGTCAAGAATTTATTCTCCAAGACAAAATTACATTTCAATAACATTCATAGCATATGCATACAAAATACATATAACATGAATCTCATTTATTTTGAGAACATCATTACACAATGCATACATCATGACATTGCATACAACTCACTCTTTACCTTTTCAGGAAAGATCAATCGATAGATAAAAGTCATTACCTTTTGGAGTAGCAGTCGTCAAAGATTCCTTCATCATCCTGCTGAGGTAGTAATCGTCCAAGATTCCTTCACCATCCCGTTGAGGTAGTAATCATCCAAGATTCCTTCATCATCTTGCTGAGGTAGTAATCGTCCGAGATTCCTTCATCATCCCGTTGAGGTAGTAATCGTCTAAGATCCCATCACCATCCTGTTGAGGTAGAAGTCGTCCAAGATTCCTTCATCATCCTGCTGAGGTAGAAATCGTCCAAGATTCCTTCATCATCCTGCTGAGGTAGTAATCGTCCAAGATTCCTTCATCATCCTGCTGAGGTAGTAATCGTCCAAGATTCCTTCATCATCCTGCTGAGGTAGTAATCGTCCAAGATTCCTTCATCATCCTGCTGAGGTAGAAGTCATCCCAGATTCCTTCATCATCCTGCTGAGGTAGAAGTCATCCCAGATTCCTTCATCATCCTGCTGAGGTAGAAGTCATCCAAGATTCCTTCATCATCCCGTTGAGGTAGTAATCGTCCAAGATTCCTTCATCATCCTGTTGAGGTAGAAGTCGTCCAAGATTCCTTCATCATCCTGCTGAGGTAGAAGTCGTCCAAGATTCCTTCATCATCCTGCTGAGGTAGAAGTCATCCCAGATTCCTTCATCATCCTGCTGAGGTAGAAGTCATCCCAGATTCCTTCATCATCCTGCTGAGGTAGAAGTCATCCAAGATTCCTTCATCATCCCGTTGAGGTAGTAATCGTCCAAGATTCCTTCATCATCCTGTTGAGGTAGAAGTCGTCCAAGATTCCTTCATCATCCTGCTGAGGTAGAAGTCATCCAAGATTCCTTCATCATACTGCTGAGGTAGTAATCGTCCAAGATTCCTTCATCATCCTGCTGAGGTATTAATCGTCCAAGATTCCTTCATCATCCTGCTGAGGTAGTAATCGTCCAAGATTCCTTCATCATCCTGCTGAGGTAGTAATCGTCCAAGATTCCTTCATCATCATGCTGAGGTAGTAATCGTCCAAGATTCCTTCATCATCCTGCTGAGGTAGAAGTCATCCCAGATTCCTTCATCATCCTGATGAGGTAGTAATCATCCAAGATTCCTTCATTATCCTGCTGAGGTAGTAATCGTCCAAGATTCCTTCATCATCCTGCTGAGGTAGTAATCGTCCAAGATTCCTTCATCATCCTACTGAGGTAAAAGTCATCCCAGATTCCTTCATCATCCTGCTGAGGTAGTAATCATCCAAGATTCCTTCATCATCCTGTTGAGGTAGTAATCGTCCAAGATTCCTTCATCATCCTGCTGAGGTAGTAATCGTCCAAGATTCCTTCATCATCCTGCTGAGGTAGTAATCATCCAAGATTCCTTCATCATCCTGCTGAGGTAGTAATCGTCCAAGATTCCTTCATCATCCTACTGAGGTAGTAATCATCCAATATTCCTTCATCATCCTGCTGAGGTAGTAATCGTCTAAGATTCCTTCATCATCTGTTTGGAGTAGCAATCGTCTCAGATTCCTTCATCATCTGTTTGGAGTAGCAATCGTCTCAGATTCCTTCATCACACATCATTATCAGAAAAGACTTTCTCTGGCAATCAGAGCTCTTCAAATAACAGTCCAGATACGATCCAGATTCGGATGTAATTCTGTCACTCATTCAAATACAGTCCAACAATCATTTCTAGATGGCATCTTTAAGCCCATCTCCAACAACTATCCATCATCTCTCCAAATGGCATCTGTAAGCCCATTCCCAGTGTCACAATGTTGATACTACACCATGTGAGTGCAAATTTCTGGGCACTCTAGTGTTCAATTATCTTCCACCTTCGGATCACGAAAGGCTCGAAAGCCAATCTATATCCTCGGGTTTAAGAAAATTGAAAAGGGGCAACTGTTGTACCCCAAAATTTTCCCTCTCATGTTTTCCTAAGTCTTCCCCCTGCATGGCTGATCACAAACCCTTGCCTAAGGAAAAAGGAAATTTTTGGGTGGTGCTTTAAGTGCCTTTCGATTGGCATTCTGAAAGGCCCTTCGGTTGGCATTCTGAAGGAGCATTTCGATTGGCATGGACAAGCACTTCGATTGGCATTATGTCAAGGCCTTCGATTGGCATTCTGAAAGACCCTTCGATTGGCATTCTGAAGGAGCATTTCGATTGGCATGGACAAGCACTTCGATTGGCATTATGTCAAGGCCTTCGATTGGCATTCTAAAAGACCCTTCGATTGGTATTCTAAAGAAGCATTTCGACTGGCATGGACAAGCACTTCGATTAGCATTGTGTCAAGGCAGTTTCGACAGGCATGTGAACCATGTCCTTCGATTGGCATGAAAAACACCTTTCGATTAGCCTGTTAACAAAGCCTTTCGATTGGGATCCTTCGATTGGTATTTGGACAAGGGCCATTCGAAGAACACCTCCCAGGCCATTTGGAAGAGGCCATCAAAGGGCACTCAGAAAACATGTCCAGGTACACTGAACATGAGAAAATGGCATGTTTCCCTTGCAAATATGGAAATAATTAAATGCTGATTATGGATTTAATTCCTGAGTTAAAGGCTAGATTCTTGCCTTTTCTGTTCCTAAAGAGCTGATTCGACCAGAGTATTTCTGTTCAACTCAAGACCATTCGAAGAAGCATTCAGAAGGCTCATTCGAAAGGTACATGAGAAGTCCATTCGAAGGAGGCAACTCAAGGCCAATCGAAGAGCATGGCCTGAAGGCATTCGAAAATCAAAACATGTCCAGGTTCATTCCAGATTCAAGAGACATGAATATTTCAAAAAAGGAAAACTTTTAATGTGTCTGTTTCTTGTCTCATGGCATTTAATGGCCTGTTTAATGGCTGTCTCTTGCCATTACTGCACCCTCACACCCCTATAAATACAGAGGCCAACATACATATCCAACACACAAAAGCTCTGCAGGAAAACAGAACACACGAAAAAATACACAACAGGAGAACAAAAACATTGGAGAGGCGCTGTCCATACAATCCTTCAAAGGTTGTCAGAATTTTCCAAGCCAAAGCAGTCCTTCAGATCAAAGGTGCCCACGCCCAGAAGCCCTCGGATCAAAAGTGCCTACATCCAGGAAGTGCCCAGATCGAAGGTGCCTACATCCAGGAAACGCCCAAATTAAAAGTCCAATCTGCTGGTAAGAAAGGGTAAACTATCCAACCTCATATTTGCATAATACATCCATACTGGTTGTTACCTTCGATTTTCTATCCTAGACAGGATCAAAAGGCCTGGGTTTGGCCTCAGGTCATGTTCTTCGTTTGCTAACATTTGCTGCAGATTTAGCCTGAAGAGACCCAACAAGTGCAGGATCGAAGGGCCTGGGGTCCAATACCCAGGCCCTGCATTTTATTTTGCTAACATACTTTTGCAGGTATAACATTCCAGATCGAAAGAGACACCTTCTCTGGATCGAACCCATTAGCATGCTGGATCGAAGGAGGCATCTCATTCTTGGATCGAAAGCCATGACCTCCATGATCAAAAGACAATCCTCTTCCCTGGATCGAAGGCTACTCACGCCTTACTGTCTGGCCCAATCGAAAGGACCATGACCCTCTTTGGATCGAAGCTTCCAGTCTCTCCCTGGGTCGAAACTCCCTTTTTCCCTGGATCGAAGGACCCCCCCCCCCCCCCCCTTGTATTTTATTTTTGTTTTCATTGACATCTTTTTATCTTTTTAATTAACATCAAAATCAAAAAACCACAAAAAAAATTTGGCTAGTTTTTTCTATTAAAATTAACTTTGTTAAACTAATCTCTTAATTATCTTAACATTTTCTCAAAACTAAAATTAAATAGATTTAGAGCATTTTCCCAAAAATAAAATAAAACAACAAAAAGATTTATTTCTTAGGACTTTTTTCTTAGAGTTTATTTTTAGATTCGCACGCGTTTATTTTATTGAAACTGCCTACTGGTTTGTAATAACTTAGCTAAGACTTTTACTTTACTGCTTTTATTCCCCCAATTTTTTGGACATGTAAATAATCCCCCTCCCTGAAGCTTTGTAATAGTGTAGGATTTACAATTCCCGCACTTTAAATTCATGTATATATAATAACTGTTTAGATGTATGCTAACTAGGCTATGCATGACAAGATTAACTCTTAAACTTAAAATCAACAGTAGCTCACCATAACATGTACAAAGATAATATAAACTGAAAATTGACACACTCGCACATGCCACTCTTAGGGTACAACTCACTTGGTTGCCTCGAACGTGGTCATTAAGTATAGGATGTTTTAGAGGTCGTCCTTTTGTCCCAAGATCATAAGTTGCCTCGAAATGGTTGCCTCGATAAAAATGATCTAAGACATTAGGATTACCACTAAAGCGTCCTAACGTTGCTTTAGTGACCACACGGTCCCTAAAATCGAATTGACCCGAAAACTCCAACGATGGTGCTACCTACTCCTCAATAGTGGGATAGCACTGTCTAAAGGACATTTGCACAGTTTAATTCCTTTTTGAGTAGGTAGAGGTTCTTAAGTACTTGCTCCTTTAAAAACAAAACAAAACTTTTCGCACTTACACTCTCTTCAAAAACAAAACTCTTTTTCAAAACCCACAAACACAAAGAAAAGCAAACTTTTGAAAACACAGTGATCAAGTACCTAAGAGCCCGTGGATAACCACAGATAGAAAGGGTGCTAACACCTTCCCTTTCTATAATCTACCTCCCGAACCCGAGAAACAATCTCGAAAAGGAATTTTTCTGTGCTTTTGTCCTTTCCTTGTTGGATAAAATAAAAGACGGTGGCGACTCTTGCTTATCGTGACATTTTGCGAAAACAAACGCAAACGCGAACAAGCATTCCAAAACAGTCAGTTCTCGTTCCCACCGATCACAGATATATTTTCTCTTTCTACCTTCAGTGAACATTGGTAGGACATCGGCAGTCAACGTTGGTGTTTGTTATCTTTTTGCTATCTTCAGTGAACATTGATAGTTCATCGTCAGTGAACGACGGTGACATGATATATTTTCTCTTTCTACCTTCAGTGAACGTTGGTAGGACATCGGCAGTGAACGTCGATGTTTGTTATCTTTTTGCTATCTTCAGTGAACGTTGATAGTTCATCGTCAGTGAACGACGATGATATGATATATTTTCTCTTTCTACCTTCAGTGAACGTTGGTAGGACATCGGCAGTGAACGTCGATGTTTGTTATCTTTTTTCTATCTTTAGTGAACGTTGATAGTTCATCATCAGTGGACGGAGGTGTAATGATATATTTTCTCTTTCTACCTTCAGTGAACGTTGGTAGGACATCGGTAGTGAACGTCGGTGTTTGTTATCTTTTTGCTATCTTTAGTGAACGTTGATAGTTCATCATCAGTGAACGGCGGTGATATGATATATTTTCTCTTTCTACCTTCAGTGAATAATGGTAGGACATCGGCAGTGAACGCTGGTGTTTGTTAACTTTTTGCTATCTTCAATGAACATTAATAGTTCATCGTCAGTGAACAGCGGTGATATGATATTTTCTCTTTCTACCTTCAGTGAAAGTTGGTAGACCATCAGCAATGAACGTCGATGCTTGTTATCCTCCTCTCTGATTCAATTCTTTTGGTTCACCAGTGATTTACTTTCCTGGTGGGGTTGCTCCTTTGTTTCTTCATTTTTGTTGCATCCCCAGTGATACTTTGCGTCTCTTTGGTACTGATCATATGCATTCATATGCATAAGAATTTGCATGGCATATTAGGGCCAAAAATAGGGTTTGTTTTATATTTAAGTATCTTCGATCACGTCGACACGAAGCTTTTTAACCTTCGTATCTTCGCATAGAAGAAACTTAAATAAGGGAAGCTGTTGTACCCCAATTTTTGCCCCTAAGATTCCTTCATCATACCATATTGTTTCAATCACAACAAGATCACATTAAGGCTTTTGGTTCTTCTCCCTATCCTTTTCTTTGATCTTTTGAGGAGTTACCAAGCACCTTGACTTGTTTTCTTTTGTGATCATGAATATTTTTTCTTTGATTTTCTCTCTAATTAATAAAATGCAATGTTGGTTTGTCTTACTTGTTAATAATGTAGGTAAAGGCAATGAGGTGTAGCAAGTTGCTTCATGGGTTCATGAGTTTATTTCCATGTCCTAGTCAATAGCTTGAGAAATTAAAACTCCACTATTGAAGTGGTTTTGGTGGATATGAGTCCACATCATCATCCTCAACAACTTCTATTCACAAAGGAAGAATATTGGCACAAGAAGTTTGTTCAAACTTGTCAAAGTTCCTCAAAGTATTCTCTTGATCTAGAGGCTAGGGTTTTGAACTTCAAGGGAGCATATCTTGCTCATCTTTTGGTGTTTTTGAGTGATTCCAAGGACATCCTTCTCTTCAAAGAGTTACCAACAAATCACTTCAAAAGTTCCAAGGAGTTTTCATGTGTAAGGAACTTGGTGAAGAAGAAAGATTACAAGTCATCCAGATGAATCCCCAATTTTCCATGTGGGACTTCAAATGGTCATAAATTGGTTAATTTTTATCACCTTGAGCCCATTCTTTTTCCATGATGATCTTAAGGATGTGTACTTCACGCCTTCTTTTATGTGCAAAGTAAGAAAATGGATGGAAGTTGCCTTAAGAATGCAAAAGATTATAGGTCATTTTTAAAGAAGAATTTGAAATATTTCTAAGTATGGAAAGTCAACTCTTTTTCTTCAACTTTGAATCCATGTAACTTTCAGCTCAAGCATCCATTTGATTCCATTCTTTTTCCATTGCAAAGCTTGTAACCCCATCTTTCCAAAGCATCAAGAATTATGCCCTAAGACCCCTTGAAGTGGAAATGCCATGGATTTGAATTTGGTAGTTTGAAACATAATTTTTCACAAAGTCAGGATTTTGAAATCTTTGTTTTGGCTTCTAATCACAGGTTTCCCACGCGTTTTTGTTTCTAATCATGATTAGCAACTTGCCAGAAGTGATTAGCATCATGAAACACACGATTTGGCTGAGTTTTGATCAAGTTTGAGTCACACTTTATTCATGATGCAGTCCCACACGAATTCCCTCCAAAACGCATCATTTTCTATTCCTTTTGATCCCATTTTCTTCCCTATAAATAGAGGGTCATCCCCCATTCATTTTCCCAAGCTTGGATAGCCAGAATCACCCTGCCAAACTTGTTTCACAACCCAGAATTCAGCAACTTCGAAATCCATTCTCAAGCCTTTTTCAATCCATTTTTCCCCTCAATTCACCTTTCTTGATCTTCCCTGAAGCTAACCATATAATTACATTCAAGAATCGTGCCCTATACTGTTCCATAGAAGTCCAGTTTCAGAGCTCTGCAACTGAACTTCAATAGGTAGATTCCTTCATCAATTCTTCAAAACTCTGATATCATTGTGTTTCTCTCATTGCCCTGGTTCTAGTCGCAACACTTACATTTCACTGGAAACACGTTTTGACCATGAATTTTCAAATCCCTTTTCAAAACTTTCCTTCCAAATTGCTTGAGCTACAGTTTATATAAATTTGGCGCGAGGGTGTGGTGGTTTTTATCTTGAAGAGACGAAGCGATTGGCATAGGTCTGAGCTTCTGATTTTACAGTTTGAGAGACCTGTAAATTACGTTGGCTGGAGGTTGAAGATGATCTACGTGTCATCTTCCAATCAATGATGGGACGTCACTTGTTATTTTCAAAAATCTGATTTCTTAATGATTATGTACATTATTCACTAATGACCATGATATGCACAGCGCGCCAGATCCCTTGGATTTGATTACTAACGCGTTTTGACTCTCATCCAATGGTCCACATATTTTACTTTTATTTTCTTTTTCTGATTTTTATATTTTAATTGTTTTAAATTTCAAAAAATCATAGAAAATTCATTTTTAGTCCAAAAACTCTGAAAAAATTATGAAAAATATTTTTGATTATTCTCTTTCTGATTTTTATTTTTTCACAATTTAATTTTGTGTTTTGGTATTTTTTATAAATTTTACACTTATTTGATTTGTTTAAAATGTTTAAAAATACTTTTATACATTTTTAAATTTTGAAAAAATTATGGAATGATCCAATGATATTGTGACAAATATTGGTGACCTTATTTTATTTTTGTTTCTAACTTTACTATTTTTTACTATTTTTGTTTATTTTACCCATTTATTTTAATTTTTAAAAATAGTTTCTGACTTTTAAAAATTACCAAAAATTTTGTAAAATTACTTGGCCTCTTTTCTGATTTTCCCATGGTCTTATTTTCCATTTCTTGATTAATTTGAATATAATTGATATTTTCCTCATTATTTTCCATTCTTTAAACATTTTTAAACCTTTTAATGTATATATTAAATATGATATTATTTTGTGATTATTTTCTGGTTGTCTTGAGTTGATTTTTTGATCATGACTTTATTAACATCATTGGATCTTTGGTGTTGAGTTCAACTCCTCCAAAATGGATGAATGATTTTAATAATAGTTCAATTAAATTTTTAATTCAAAAGTGGTTTATTCATCTTTTTGCCCTAATCCTCTTCATCTCATCCCCTTCTCATTGCACTAAATGTTGTTGGAGCATGATCTATATATCATGTCTCAAAACAAATGGTGCATAGATTGCTATTGACCGACCTCAAAATAGGTGCGACTTCTATATAAGTCCACTTACGATTGCTTAACATAGCGCTAAATTTTGCCCCGATTCGAATAAATGATCACTCGTGGCCCAAACTTATGATTGCAAGCCCAAGTATGTTAATTTGATCTCTTTGATCCATAACCTTGAGATTCGTTGTATGGAGGCTTTGGTTCTACCAATCCTCTAATGGATCTATAACACCTTTAGTCAACGCGGATCACTTAAACATTGTTGATCATTAAATGGTACTTATGAGAATTCTAAATGGATGATATACTTGACAAAAAGCAAATGCAACTTGTTATGTGGAGGCTTTGGTTCTACCAATCCTCTAATGAGTTCCAAATGCAAGTTTCAAGATGGTCATCCAACTAACCACTAATTATTGACTTGTTTATCTTATGCTTTTATTCTTTTTTATGCTTCATGTACTATTTATTTCTTTTTAGCATTTTCATTTTATGTCATTTTCATCTTTGCTCATTTGAGAATTTATTTTCTTATCATTTTTACTTTTCTCACTTGAGCTTTTCTTTTATTTTCTTAAGATACTTAATAATCAACATAAACCCTAAAAAACTCTTAATGGTACTTGGACTATTTGATTATTATCCTTGGCATTATGGAGCATGGGACTATTTCTTGGACTTAGGATTAGAAACCTTGGCCTATCTTGGAGACCTTGTGATTTTATCTGATTATTTTGTCTGGAGTTCTTGAGATTTACCTCAAGAAATTGGGTTGCTTGTTTGTTTTTATGTGCAGGTTTTTGTGATTACATACTCTATTTGTAATATGGAATTCACCCGTATACAGCCGTTACTCTGCCCAATTTTTGTGAAGACTTAATACACTTGAAGAGGTCTAGTATCTTTGCTTGTTTGGTTTCAATCCAAAGAATGAGAATTCTATCTTGGCTCATAATGTCAAGCTTTGGCTTCTTGTTGGTTAGATGGATCTTATCCTTAGCTTTTACCTTATGCTTTAGGATAGCCTCTTCTTCTCCTCCCATCTTCTTTAATTTCAAAAATCTTCTCCCTCCTTTTGTAAACTCTTCTTGTTTTGAAACTTAAGCTACTTTCATAATAAACTTGGACTTAGGTCCATGCATTTTCAAAACATTTTTATCAATAAACTTCAATCAATTTAATAATACTTTGACATTTTTGTGAGAAGACTAAAAGTCAATCAATCTCATTTCAAACCATTTTTCCACTTTGGTTTTTATCTTTAAACTTTTCTCAAAAGGTTAGACTCTTGTCAATCCTTGTAGTGATGCAAACAACTATACTTCTGCAATATATAGTGAAGTGAGATATTTTCCATTTGGGTGTTGAGTGAGGCATTGTTGATTTTAAAATCCAAGCCATATCCTCCACTTTGATATGATACAAATTCTCCTTTCTCATGATTGCGGGTAGTAAGTATGTTTTCCACACGAACAATGACAATGATGTCTTATCTCTTAAAATCAACCAACACACTTGTGTTCCAAATTTTTAAAAGAGGAACTACGTGTACCCTGATCTCCTATTGCACGAAAGGTGGTACATAGGCACTAAAGGTTCACAACCGCGAAGGGTGCAAAAATCATAAAAAATATATTTCTTTTCTCACCTCCACCATCCATTTTATATACAACACATTTCATAGCCAAAATATACAGATTTTACAAAGAGGTTCCTACGGAGTACCGTATATGTTTAGGGTGCTAATACCTTTCCTTTGCATAACCAACCCCCTTACCTTGAATCTTTCCCCCTTTTTTGGGTTATTCGCTCTTTTCCCATTCCTTTAGAAACAATAAAACGCAGTGGCGATTTTTATTTTGATTTGTATAAAGTCTAGTCAATCCAATGGCTTAGTCTTGAACATTTCTACCGCTACACTGTGTTCCGTAGGGAATTCCTGAGGAAGTATTTTCCTGAAGACGTTCGTGGTAAGAAGGAAATTGAGTTTCTTGAGCTGAAGCAAGGGAGTATGTCGGTTGTTAAGTATGCTGCAAAGTTTTCTGAGTTGGCTAAGTTTTATCCCCACTATAGTGAGGCAGATGCTGAGTTTTCGAAGTACATTAAGTTTGAGAATGAGTTGCACCCAGAGATCAAGACGGCAATTGGATACCAGAAGATTCATGTCTTTGCTGATTTGATTGATAGTTACAAGATTTATGAAGAGGATAATAATGCTCACTATAAGATTATCAATGAGAAGAGGGGTAAGCACCAACAGAACCGTGATAAGCCTTATGATGCCCCAGTTGGTAAAGGTAAATAGAAAGTTGCTCAGAGTCAAAGGACTAGTGGGGGAGATGCTCCTACTAGTGTGGTGTGCTTTAAATGTGGAAAACCTGGTTATAAGAGTAATGTGTGTGCTGCTGAGGTGAAGAGGTGTTTCCGTTGTGGTAAGACTGGACATGTTGTATCTGAATGCAAGCATAAAGAGATGATTTGTTTCAACTGTGGTGAAGAAGGAAACATTCGTAGTCAGTGTCGGAAACCAAAGAAGGCGCAAACTAGTGGAAAGGTGTTTGCTTTGGCTAGGACTCCGTCATCTAGTGAGGACAGACTCATAAGAGGTACATGTTTCATTAATAGTACACCTTTAATTACTATTATTGATACCAGTGATACTCATTGTTTTATTACCGTTGATTGTGTTGAAAGATTGGGTATTATGTTGTCTTCCATGAATGGAGAAATGGTCGTTGAGATTCCGGCTAAGGGATCAGTGACTACTTCTCGTGTATGTTTGAATTTCCCTTTTTCGATCTTCGGAAAGGACTTTGTTGTTAACTTGATTTGTTTTCCATTAAGAGGATTGGATGTGATCTTGGGTATGAACTGGTTAGAGTATAACTGTGTTCATATCAATTTCCATGACAAGTCTGTGAGGTTTTCTACTTCTGAAGAGGAAGGAGTCATTTTGTTGACTGGTAAACAGTTGCGGCAACTGATGCAAAATGAAGCGCAGATGTTCTCATTGATGGCGTTGTTATCAATGGAGAACCAAGTTAGAATTGATGAGTTGCAGGTGGTCCGCGAATTTCCTGAAGTGTTTCCAGATGAAATTCCTGGTGTACCGCCAGAAAGAGAAGTTGAACTTGCAATCGATCTTGTACCTGATACCAGACCTGTTTCTATGGCACCGTACAGAATGTCTGCATCTGAATTGTCTGAATTGAAGAAGCAGTTAGAAGAGTTGCTTGAGAAAAAGTTTGTAAGACCAAGTGTGTCTTATTGGGGAGAGCTTGTGTTGTTTGTAAAGAAGAAAGATGGAAGTATGAGACTTTGTGTTGATTATAGACAGCTGAATAAAGTGACGATTAAGAACAAGTACCCACTTCCAAGAATTGATGACTTGATGGATCAATTGGTGGGTGCAAGTGTGTTTTCTAAGATTGATTTGGGGTCAGGATATCACCAGATTAGAGTGAAAGAACATGATATTCAGAAGACCATGTTCATAACTCCGTATGGACACTACGAGTATTCGATGATGCCTTTCGGTGTGACCAATGCGCCGGGAGTATTCATGGAGTACATGAATCGTATCTTTCATATTTATTTGGATCGGTTTGTGGTGGTATTCATTGATGGCATTCTGATTTACTCTAAATCGGAAGAATAACATGAAGAGCACCTCAGAGTTTTATTGCAAGTTTTGAAAGAGAAGAAGTTGTATGTGAAGTTGTCCAAGTGTGAATTCTGGTTACAAGAGGTTAGTTTCCTTGGTCATGTCATCTCTGGTGGTGGAATTATCGTGGATCCTTCTAAAGTCGATGCTGTGTTGCAATGGGAAGCTCCGAAGTTGGTTACTGAGATTAGAAGCTTCTTGGGATTAATCAGTTACTATAGATGGTTTATCGAAGGTTTTTCTAAGTTGGAACTTCCATTGAATAAGTTGACTTGTAAGGGTAAGGCTTTTGTGTGGGATACTCAATGTAAATAAAGTTTTACCGAGTTGAAGAAGAGATTGACGTCGACTCCAGTTTTGAACTTGCCTAATCCAGGAGAGCCTTTTCTTGTGTATTGTGATGCTTGTCTGATGGGGTTAGGTGGTGTGCTCATGCAGAATAGTAAGGTGGTTGCTTATGCGTCGAGGCAATTGAGGACACATGAAAAGAATTATCCTATGCATGATTTAGAATTAGCTGCAGTTGTCTTTGTGTTGAAAATCTAGAGGCATTATCTTTATGGTTCTAGATTTGAAGTTTTTAGTGACCATAAGAGTTTGAAGTATCTTTTTGATTAGAAAGAGTTAAATATGAGGCAGTGAAGGTGGTTAGAATTGTTGAAGGATTATGATTTCAGTTTGAATTATTATCCAGGAAAAGCTAATGTTGTGGCCGATGCTTTAAGTCGAAAGACTTTGCACGTGTCGGCAATGATGGTTAAGGAGTTGGAGCTGATTGAGCAATTCCGAGATTTGAGTTTGGTTTGTGAAGTGACACCGTGAAGTGTTATGTTGAGAATGTTAAAGATTAATAATGAATTTATGGATAGTATCAGAGAAGCTCATAAGTTAGATGTGAAGTTGGTAGATTCGATGGTTGGGATTGATCAGTCTGAGAACAGTGATTTTAAGTTGGATGCGCAAGGTATATTGAGATTTCATAATCGGATTTGTATTCCTGATGATGCGGAGATGAAGAAAGTGATTCTTGAAGAGAGTCATAGAAGCAAGTTGAGTATCCATCCAGGAGCTACAAAGATGTATCAAGATTTGAAGAATTTGTTTTGGTGGCCTGAAATGAAGATTAGTGTGGCTCGGTTTGTGTATGCATGTTTGACTTGTCAGAAGTCGAAAGTTGAACATCAGAAGCCTGCAGGGTTGATGCAACCGTTAGAGATTCCATAATGGAAATGGGATAGCATTTCAATGGATTTTGTAACGGAATCACCTAGTACCTTGAGCGAACATGATTCAATTTGGATGATTGTTGATAGGCTTATGAAGTCGGCACACTTTATACCTATTAACATCACATATCCTATTTGGAAGTTGGCAGAGATTTACACCAGTGTAATTGTGAAGTTGCATGGTGTTCCTTTATGTATTGTGTCGGACAGGGATCTGAGGTTTACTTCTGATTTCTGGAAGAGTTTGCAAGAGGCGTTGGGATCTAAGTTGAGGTTGAGTTCGGAGTATCATCCTCAGACGGATGGTCAGACCGAGAGGACTATTCAGTCATTGGAGGATCTATTGAGAGCATGTGTTCTTGAACAGGGAGGTTCGTGGGATACTTATCTTCCGTTGATTGAGTTCACTTACAATAACAGTTACCATTCTAGTATTGGGATGGAACCTTTTGAGGCGTTGTATGGTCAGAGGTGTAGGACCCCTTTGTGTTGGCATGAATCTGGTGAAAGTGTAGTACTTGGACCTGAACTTGTTCGTGAGACTATTGAGAAGGTGAAGTTGATTCGAGAAAAGATGAAAGCTTCACAAAGTAGACAAAAGAGTTATCATGACAAGAGAAGGAAAGTTTTGGAATTCCAATCTGGTGATCATGTGTTTTTGAGAGTCACACCTATGACTGGTGTTGGACGAGCTCTGAAGTCTAAGAAGCTCACTCCTCATTTTATTAGTCAGTATCAGATTTCAAAAAGAGTGGGAAATGTTGCTTATAGAGTGGCTTTACCGCCTAATCTTTCGAATTTGCATGATGTGTTTCATGTGTCACAACTCCGGAAGTATATTCCTGATCCGTCTCATGTGATTCAGATGGACGATGTGCAAGTACGGGATAATCTCACGATAGAGACGATGCCTGTGAGAATCACTGATCGCGAGATGAAGATTCTAATAGGGAAAGAGATTGCATTGGTGAACGTTGTCTGGTTAGGAGCTACTGGAGAGAGCATGACCTGGGAGTTGGAGAGCAAGATGCGAGACTCCTATCCCGAGTTATTTGAACCAGGTAAACTTTTATTTTCGGGGACGAAAATATTTTAAGTGGGGGAGAGTTGTAACGCCCTGGTATTTAATTATTTATTTAATTAAATATTTTTGAATATTTTTTTTATTAATTAAAATTTTTATCGTCGAAGTCGGAATTATTTTATTAAGTTGAAATAATAATTAATCGGATTTAATTTGGTGGAATTAAGTTAAAGTGTTATTTTATTATTAAGATTAAATATGATATTGGGCTTAATTGGTGGTGGTGTGTAGTAATAGAGGGGTATATTTATTAGGCCCATTTGAGTTTACTAAAGGTTATATAATAATAATAGTATTTTATTAGAAATATAAGGAGAGAAAAAAAGGTAGTGTTATAAGAAAACAAAAATAAGAAGGGGAAGAAGAAATAGGGTTTTGTGAGAAGAGGAGAAGAACAAGGAAGCTGCTGCTAAGGCTGGTTTCCAGAAATTAAGTTGGAGCTTTTCGATTTGTCTTCAAATCAACCAGGTAAGGGTGGGGTTCTGACTCTATAATAGGGTGTATGATTAATAGTATGTGAATTTGGGTTATAAAAATTATTTCTACTTGTGTTTGAAATTGGTATATTGATGAAATTGAGAGATGATTTAGGATCTAATATAATTAGATAATACATATATTTAAGTACCTTAGTATTTTCCTTGCAAAAATTCCATAGCTTGCTACTGTAGCATAAGATAAAGTAGCAATAAAAGGAATTGGCTTGCAATACAGTAGCGTAAGAATGGAATATATTTAATGGCATTTGACATACTGTAGCGAATTTGTGGAAGTATCACTTGGAGATATATGCTTGCTTACTGTAGCACTAAATGAAATGGTATCTAGGAGAATTAATTGCTTCTGTAGCGCAAGAATTAAGTAGAAATTAAAGGTATTTATTTTGCAATACTGTAGCGCAAGTAATAAAGCAGTATTTAGGAGGATTACTTGCTTACTGTAGCGAGTTCATGAAGTAGTGTTTAGAAGCAACTAATTGGCTACTGTAGCGCTTAGAAGTAATATTTGCTGACTGTAACGATAAAAGAAGTAGAATCTAAAGGTACTTGTTTTGCTATTGTAGCGATGAAATGAATTATCACTTAAAGGCATTTGGCTTATAATACAGTAGCGCATAGAATGAGGTAGCAATGGAAGGCAGTTAGTTTGAATGTTGTAGCAATACAAGAACGAAGTAGAATTAAAGGCACTTGCTTTGCATACAGTAGCGACATTATGAAGTGATATTTAAAAGCAATGTTTTGCTTGCTGTAGCGCATAGAATGGAGTGGCATTTGGAGACAAGTGTTTTACATACTGTAGCGATAATTATGGAGTAACACTTAGAGACAATTGTTAGCATAAATATTGTGGCCACTGTACTCCGATACAAATAATAAATTGGTATAGAATAAATAATAGATATACTGTAGCTACTACGTTCCAGTTTATAATACAAAATATTTAATAATAAGGATTTAATATCTTTAATAAATAATTTTGTAGGATTTATAAAGTAGAAATAATAGAATTTTTGGCCGATAATTAATTAACCGATTTTAGCTAAAATAGTCCGAATAATTATGAGGTTTATTGTAGTAACTTTTGGTTGATCTGTTGGGTGGTATTTTGTTGAAAAATGTGAATTAGAAGGTGATTTCATTGCCTCTTTTTATGGGTAAAATATTAAGTTGTAGGCTTATGGCCAATGTTGAACTAAGTTGAATTATTGTTGTTGTTGTTGTTATTATGTTCATGTTGTTAATACATACATAGCATATCATGTTGGAGTTGATACTCGTCAAGTTGTCCTGGATTGACAAATATAAAGTTGAAGGCTTATGCCTTGTTGATGCCTCTATTTATTGGCAGATTTCTAAGTTGGGAGTTCTGCTCCATTGGTACCACATGCATGTGCATAAAAACGAGTTACATTTCATGTTGCATTCTGAGTTGTCATGTGGATGAATTAATTATGTTATATGTTGATAAAAAGCTGTGAAGTGGTGAATTGTATGATCTAATACTAATATATTATTTATTGTATATCCGATTATATGGTTCGATATCTCATCCCTTCTGTTTGAATGTTGCCATCTGTTGGTAACGTGCAGGTAATCAAGAAGGTTAGTTGTTACCCTCGTTAGTTCGAGTCGGTGTTGTCGCTCTGATACGTAGCACTCGGGGGGATGAACGCATGTTTTCTTTATTGCTGATTTTCATTACGTTTCTAAATTTTTAAGTTGTTTTCATTAAAATACTTGTTGTCTTAGAATTGTTTCGAGTTGGATAAGATGTTATGGTGTTTTCAGTTAAATTTTTATGAATCCGCTGCATAGTAATGAAAGTTGTTTTTATTTTTAAAGACTAAGCAGGTTGTTATCGGTTCATCCGAAGTTCATGTGTTATGTATCCGAACTATAGATGATTGAATGTCGTAGTTTTAAGTTAAAAGTGTAGCATTCCATTTGTTTGTTGGAAATTTTTATAACTCTGATTTTATTTAACTCGTTGGGTAAAAATGGGGTGTTACAATAACCATATTTCAAAAACTAATTCCACAGTCTATTTCTCAAGGGGGAACCATGGAAATCAACTTTATTGAATGTAGAAGTCTCAAACCACTAAAAAACCCTAGCTTGCACGAGCACTAATTCTTTTGAACCAAGATGTTTTATGGATGAATATGTGTTATGCGGATGAATCTAGTAGAATGTATACAAATGACATGAAAAGCTTAAGCCAGCTAAAAAGTAAAAAGAGTAGGACAAATTTGGGGCATGACAGTAGTTCCCGCGTTCTTCATACCGAAGGGCATTACATTGTAGTAATAGTTTCCCGATTCGATCATGAAGGCTATGTATTTTTTATCTGTTTTCACCATAGGGATCTGGTTTTATCCAGAGTACGCATCCATGAATGACACTAGTTTGAAACCTACAGAATTGTCGACCAATTTATCTATACTGGGGAAGGGGGTAAGCGTCTTTAGGGCAAGCCCTATTGAGATCGGTATAATTAACGCACATGCGCCATTTTCCATTACTCTTTTTTACAAGAACTACATTAGAGAGCCAGGTTGTATACTGGGCTTCAGAAATAAAATTTTCCTCTATGAGGTCTTTGACAGCCTGCTCGGCACCCTCGGTTTTTTCTAGGGACTGCCGGCGCCTACACTGAGCAACTACCTTAAGGGAGAGATCTATTTTCAAATGGTGACAAGCTATCTCTGGGTCTAGTCCAGGCATCTTTGCTGCGCTCCAGGAGAACAGGTTTGTGTTCTCTATTAAGCACGCCTTCAGTTGTCTCTTCGCTAGGTCGGGAAGGTCGTTCTGATCTTGACTCCTTTGAAGGGGTCGTTGCCCAGGGGAACGGTCTCGAATTCTCCATCCGGAATTGGCCGCATAAGATCTGTAGGTTTGATAATGCTCTTTGACGAGGACGAGCCTTCTCCGTTGAGCACGGGCTCTTTCCCCTTCTTCTTCTTCTCTCTGAGATCTTCCTTTGTAAATCTGATGTCTAAGTCGATCGTGTCGACGTGGGACAACGGTTTCGCCTCTTCCAAACTGTTGGGGAGAGCGAGTTTGTTTGCCGAACTATGTTGAGTGTTGATGGAGCTCATGACTTTTGCAGCTACTTTGAAACATCTCCTGGCTGCTTGGATGTCCCCGTGCAGGGTAGCGATGAGGTTGTTGGCGCTACAATACTTCTTTTTGAGGTGCACCATGGAGGGTACTGCTATTAGTTCATCCAAAGTGGGCCTCCCAAAGATGCACTGCTATAATGATGGAAAGTCCATTACGAGGAACTAGGTCTTGGAGGACCTGTCCATGTCTCCTTCCCCAAAAGTAACGATCAGTTCGACATACCCCTAAGGTTTGGTGAAAGAACCATTAAACCCTTGGAGATCAGAGCCTACATACGAGGTCAGGTGTGTGTCATTCAGTTGTAAGATGGTGAACAATTGGGAATACATTATATCGACAGAGTTGCCTTGGTCGATCAGGATGCGCCTAACATCAAAGTTGGCCATGCAAGCTCGTACGAGCAACGTGATACTGGAATTGGGGGATCCTCTGAGCACATCTTCCCGATAGAATGCGGGGGGGGAGGGGCGAGACCCTCCTCTGAACTTGTTGAGGGTGGCATTCATGCCAAAGTTATCCTTCATTAACTGCTCAAATCTTTTCTTCACCGAGGCTACGGTGAATTTGTTAAAGCCACCGCTCGAAATGACCATTGCTGCTGGGAATGAATCTCACGGATGGTGCGATGAGAAGTACAGAGGAAATTCCTCCATGTCGGGGAATAAAAATATTTCAGCCTCGTGATGCTCATGGCGACAGGAATGAGAGCTTTATATGGAGAGGCACCTATTTCTCCGACCTGTTTGGATTCATAAATGTCTTCCCGGGGAGATTCCTTCTTTCTATATTGTTTGAGATGTTCGTCCCAAATGAGGATCGTAATGGCATCCTTGAGGTGGTTATAGTCTTCCGTTGTATTACTGTGACCTTTATGAAATCGACAGTATTTTCTTTTGTTCGTCCCTAGCTTACACGGTGTTTGTCAGGGGAAGCGAACCCCAACTTTCTTGAATTCCGTGTTTGCGCAGTCGGTCAGAATCTTCTCACGCGAGGCGTTGAGAGGAGTATAGTCATGGAAGCGACCAGGAGGGCCCTTGTAGTCTCGGAACTCCCAGGACTTGTCGTCCCTTTCCTTTTCTCCTCCTCGATGGGATGTCAAGGGTTCTTCATTCTTTGGTGCCTTCATGTTCTCTCTATGTCGCGAGTCCCGCATGTTGTTGGCTGCCTCTTTCTCCTCGTACTGGATGTACGTCTGTGCTTTGAGTAGGAGAGCATCCAGAGTTACCGGTGATTCGATGCTAACTTCCTTGGCAAAGTCACTACAGGGACGAACCCGCGTTTGAGGAGATACTTTTCCATGTTGTCAGTCACGGAGACTTGTATGAACTCCTAGTTGAAAAGTTTAATATATGCCTAGAGGGACTCATCCCTCCCTTGGATGATCGCCTCCAGAGATGCTTCTAACTTTGAATGTTGGTGAGACGCCATAAAGTGCCTAGAAAATTATCTTCTTAGGTTCTTCCACGACATGATGGATTCACCGAGAAGGCTCTTGTACCATGCCATGGCCCCTCTCCTGAGAGTTATAGGAAAGAGTAGGCATTTGATCGCTTCACGGACTCCTCTGTAGTCGAGAAGCGCATCAATATTTTTAATGTGCTCATCAGAGTATGTTGTTCCATCATAGGTCCCCAGGTGGGGAGGTTTCTCTAGACCGAAAAGGAGTGTGGTCTCCAAGATTTCTCTTGATAATGGGCCACGGGGCTCGTTGTCGTCGCTTTTATCAGGAGATGGTGATGGAGAATGGTGATCCCTTCCTCGTCAAGGGCTATTGTCCCACCGGGGAGAGGTGCTCCTTATTGGCTTGGGTGGCGGTGAGTAGTCGCAGTCAAGCCGGTTGTTCTTTGTCTTCTTGGAGATTGGGGAGCTTCAATCTTTACGGGGAGGTATGCGACCTCGTTTCTTGATGAAAGAAACCTCTTGTTTCTCCCACGCGAGGGGATGACCACACCTTGGTAGAGATGGACTGCGGGAGTCATAACGATGGTGTCTTCGAGGAGGATACTTTGCCTTTTTCTTATCCCAGGCCCCAATCCTCTTGCTCTGCTGCAGGATTAGGGTGTTGGTTTGATTGAGGGCAGCGAGCAGTGCTGCCATCGTCGGGTCGTCATTCAGTGGAATATGAACTGGGTGGAGGACTTATGGAAGCTCCTCATTGGGTTTCTTGTACCTCTGATCGTCCAAGAGTTGGAGGTTATCACGTTCATCATCGATTGAGTCTGGGGATGTTGTCCGACCATCTCTGACATCGGGGATATCCTCTAGATGAGGAAGTTCTTGGCTCTCATCTATCTTATGGATATGAGAGAGCACAGTCTTTCTAGAAATATGGTGGTCATCATGGTCGACCATGATAAAAATAGTGAAAGTATCTTTAGTCTTCGATTTTGAGGAAGAGGATGACGGGGAAGATGGTTTCTCATAAACAGCGCCAATGATCTTACCGGTTGATCAAAACCTGAAAGTGGACTTTGATGACGACGTTTGCTTGGCTGGAAATATGAGGAGAGGATGGGGGTGTACCTGCAAGAAACTCTGGCGATCAAGTAAGAATGGGTGCAAAGAGGTACAAGAAAGATATTAGTGTTTTTAGCATGAATATTGGATACCTGACCCTCACAAGTGTGGGGATTTATATATTGCCCCAACGCGTAGCCATTAGTTCCTACATTTGGGCCTGAATATCTGGGTCCACAAAAATAGGTAACTGCCAGGACCTGGTCAAAACGGGTGGCCGTGCCCGTAACTAGCCATTGCTTCAAGCAAGAGTGAGATGACAGGAAAAACATGTTGTAAGCACCATCCTGGTCATCTGCTCGACGAGTAACGAGTAGACCTGGAATTGGATGTTGATGCGGGAAGGCGTATGGTCAGGGCACCGTTATCCTCGATATTCTCATGATGTGGTCGACCAAGTGTGCTCGATCGGGGATCAGAATCAGTGGGCTAAAGCTGTTTGGGCCGTATTGAGGTAGAATTGGATTGGGGTAATTCTAGTCATTGGACCAGTCCAAAATAAATTGATTGAATGGGTTTTGTCTTAATGGATTCAATTATCACCTTATTTGGTGAGGCATCTTTGGAATGGTCTTCTTAAGATTGATTTCACGCTCTTTGCAATACTCTTCAAATTGACCTCTATATTCACAACCATTATCAACTCTAACACATTTTAGCTTCCTTCCTCTTTCTCTTTCAACACTTGCATGAAAGTGCTTAAAAACACCGAGTACCTAGTCTTTAGATTTCAAAACAAAAGTCCACATTTTTCTAGAGTGGTCTTCAATAAAAGTAACAAAATATGATGCATCACCTAAAGATTTACCCTCTATCATGCAAACATCAGTGTGAACTATATCTAGAATATTTATCCTCCTATGAGGATCATTAATATTAAAGGAAACTCTATGTAGCTTACCCGAAAACAATGAGTGTTGTTTTTAGAGGAGTACCTTTCACTTGAAGAAAAATTTTCTTTACAAGAATGTTGAGTCTTTTATCACTCAAGTGACCAGGCGTGTATGCCATAAATCACTAGATGCGTCTTCAAGTGCATTCACTTTATCCTTTCATAGCTTTATTGGCACCTTATAAAGAGTTGTAGGTAGTTTCTTTGATGTCTTCATAAGCTCTTCGCCATGACTGAACCGTGTCCATTGAAGCGATGATCTCGTAGTTTTCGCTTTCTCTCTCTACATGGTGTTTGATTGTGATTAGGAGAGTGAAAATGGAGTTTCACTGATTTGATCAAACCCATAATAATTGAGTTCAATTTTCAGAGACGTGAAATCTGGATCTAAATAGAAAACTCACAAAAGACGTACCTTTGAATCAACAACTATTGAGATAAATAAACACGATAATGCAAAAGGGAAGAATGAGAAAATAAGGGTTTAAGGAAAGGAAGGAGAACCCGTTTAGAGAAAGGAAGAAGAATCAGTAAATATAAATGAGGCATGGTAGGAAACATTTGAGGGTCACTGATATTCAAACCTCTTTGGTTGAGGAAATTACACTGCATATACTTGATATTTATATTGAATTGTTGTTATTATTTGCATTGTAAGGGTTATGTATTTACGTTTTCCACTGCATATAAATTTATCTAGTTCACATTGGTAATGGTAAAGTTGTCATATTATCAAGGGATTTCCACGACATGCATGAATGGGCATACCAATAATAATTAAAATCGGACTATTAATGATATCCCAAATTAATGAGGATTATATTTGTTAATTGACAATACAGCACATGAAATACTTCTTCTAATTAGATTTGATAAGGGCATGAAAGGAATTTTGGTGAGCATCAATTTTCTTCTTATTATTATTATTATAATAGAAATGTGAAAGTCTCATTTATTATAAAATACTAGCGTTCAGGCGGGCACTCGTGTCCGTCTATCCGTTTTTTTTACTGCGTTAACGTGTAATATGTCTTTTAGGATGTTTTTGGTGTACGTTTCATTAAAATAAAATTTTGAGATTTTATGAACACTGCTAGCAAAATAAATATCCATGAATAGTTACAACTTTCTCTCTCCATGAATATTTACAACTCTCTCTCTCTATCCATGAATATCTACAAATTGCTTTCTTCATGAATATTTATGTATCTCTCACTCTCTACGAATAATTATAAATCTCTTTCTATCTCTCTCTCTCTCTCTCTCTCTCTCTCTCTCTCTCTCTCTATATATATATATATATATATATATATATATATATATATATATATATATATATATATATATATATATATATATATATATATATATATATATATATATATATATATATATATATATATATATATATATATATATATATATATATATATATATATTTAAATTTAAGAAATAATAAAGAATAATAGTTTCTCTTCTAAAAGAGACAAAAACAATTATAGAGATATAGAATTAAATATGGAGTTATTTTGAGATATTTGATTATTTTAAAGTAGATTTGATTTTATTTTTACAATTGATTTTATTTGAAGTTAAAATTTTATAATTTTTAAATTTAAAATTTAAATATGATTTTTATTCTGATATTTGTTATTTAAATCACATAAACATATCTAAATATAAATTAGGTTGAAAATAAAGTGTGAGTTTGTGTTAGGTAGTCTCACATTGATTAAAAAATATTGGCATTTTTTTTAATAAGCAAATATAGGTTAAAATAAAATGGTTTAATTATAACTTTGGTCACCTTATTTAATTTTTTATTTATTTTAAATTCATTTTAAAAACTACTATTATAACAATGTCCACATATTATAATGTATTTGATTTATTTAAAATATTAATTTCAGTTTATTGTAAATACATACTATATATAATATTGGTGTTAATATGTTAACAAATAAACTAGCATATCATAGTGGTAAGGACTTGACAGTGGGAGTGGAAGGGGACAGATTGAAATCTCAATGTGAGGAAAGATTTTAAGTTTTTGAATTTTAACATTTAATAGTAAAATAATAATGATTTAATTATATGAAATAAAAATAATAATTATATTAGAATTAAAATGATATAGCATTAGTGCAACAAAAGATACAGAACAACTCAAAAGGTGATACAAAACAACCATTAAAAAACAGAGGAAACAAAATCTGAATCCAGACCTAATAATCTCACATCACTTACACAATCAAGTGAATCCACTTAAGAGATCGAAACCTAATTGTAAAAAAAAAAAGGTATATTGTTTGAACCGAAACTCAGATCTTAGAAGATAAATAATGAAATCCGTCGTCAACACAATAACAAATTTATATATCAACAATTCACTGTAATAACAACAATAAAAATTAAGATCATTTCTAACCAATCTTACATGATCAATCATGTAGGATTGAGACAGATAAAAAAAGCTCAAATCCTCAGACTAATCGAGGATCCAAACCTGTTAAAAAACAATCGAAAACGTCCAACTACTCTATAAAAGATTAAAGGATAGTAAAATTACTAAGAATGCGCTTACCACCATCGCAATGCTACATGATGGAGGAGGAGGAGGTTTGGATTTGTGGAGGTTGGGTCTCATTTATTTATTATAAATTAATTAATTTGTTTTTTTTTTGCAGTAATATTTATACAAAAAAAAGACCAAAAAGTATTAAAATTAAAAAAATAAATTAAAATAGCTGTTTTATTAGCTTGATGTGATGGGAGATATTAATGAAAAAAATATGTAATTGAAATCCTAACAATAGATTCTAATTGGTGGAGAATAATGTACGGTTTTTAGAAATAAAATAGATTCTATTTATTGTAATAGAAAACTAGAAAAGTAATAAGCTTAGACCAAAAAAATAAAAGGAATAAGCAACCGCATTTAAACCGTTTCCATTTCCTCCATCCGTTGTGCTACATAAATACACAAACACCTGTGATTTTACCATTCAATCATCAAACCAGAGAGGCGTCTTAATAAACGTCCATCTTTCAATCCCTTACATTTCGATCTTTCATCTTCTGCAAAAATGAGAGAGTGCATTTCGATCCACATTGGTCAAGCCGGAATCCAGGTCGGAAATGCTTGCTGGGAGCTTTACTGCCTCGAACATGGCATTCAGGTAACTAACCGATCGACGTATCGCTATACTTTTCTTGCTTTCGTTCATCTTTTTTCATCTAATTATAGCCTTATTTTCGATTCCATGTGGCGTTTGATTCTTGGAGAGCTTCGTATTTGATTTTGAATTTCTTGAAATTATTTACGACTCTTAATGCATGTAATGTTCAATACTAATTGAGATTTGTATTCAGTTTTTTTTATTGTAGTGCATTCTATGTATTGTTTTTGTCGTTAAAATCTGTTTCTTGTATGTGGTGTTTTAGGCTGATGGGCAGATGCCGAGCGATAAGACAGTAGGGGGAGGTGACGATGCTTTCAACACCTTCTTCAGTGAAACTGGAGCTGGAAAGCATGTGCCTCGCGCAGTTTTTGTTGATCTCGAGCCAACTGTGATTGATGAAGTGAGGACTGGTGCATACCGCCAACTATTCCATCCTGAACAGCTCATTAGCGGAAAGGAGGATGCAGCTAACAACTTTGCTCGTGGACACTACACCAGTAAATAGTCATATATTTCAATTACAACATCTTTTTCCAGTTAAATATCATATCAAATTATAATACTCTTGTTTTGTTTTTAATTTACTCAGTTGGAAAAGAAATTGTTGATGTATGCTTGGACCGCATCAGAAAGCTTGCAGACAATTGTACTGGTCTCCAAGGCTTTTTGGTTTTCAATGCTGTAGGCGGAGGCACTGGTTCTGGTCTTGGTTCCCTTCTGCTGGAACGTCTTTCAGTGGACTATGGCAAGAAATCCAAGCTTGGATTCACTGTTTACCCTTCTCCTCAGGTTTCAACCTCTGTTGTTGAGCCATACAATAGTGTCCTCTCCACTCATTCCCTTCTTGAACACACTGATGTTGCTGTCTTGCTTGACAATGAAGCCATATATGATATTTGCAGGCGCTCTCTTGACATTGAGCGACCCACCTACACTAACCTCAATCGTTTAGTGTCTCAGGTATATATGTTATTATTAACAAAAACTATATTGCAATTGTGCAATTTGTACCCTGAATATCAATAGCAAGAATCCGGTTCTAGTAACGAATGTTTATGTTGTTAAAGTTGTATCAAATTGCAACCTAGTATATAACCAATTCTATTGTAATTTATGTGTTATGTTGTGCTCCTTTAACATTTTCTTGGTATATTCAGGTGATATCATCACTAACTGCTTCATTGCGATTTGATGGTGCCTTGAATGTTGATGTTACTGAGTTCCAGACTAACCTGGTGCCATATCCTAGGATTCACTTCATGCTTTCATCTTATGCTCCTGTGATTTCAGCTGCAAAAGCATACCATGAGCAGCTATCCGTTGCTGAAATCACAAACAGCGCATTTGAGCCATCGTCTATGATGGCCAAGTGTGATCCGCGCCATGGCAAATACATGGCTTGCTGTCTTATGTACAGAGGTGATGTGGTGCCTAAGGATGTTAATGCAGCTGTTGCAACTATCAAGACCAAGCGCACTATTCAATTTGTCGATTGGTGCCCTACTGGATTCAAGTGTGGAATCAATTATCAGCCTCCAACTGTTGTTCCAGGGGGTGATCTTGCCAAGGTGCAGAGGGCTGTCTGCATGATCTCCAACTCCACTAGTGTTGCCGAGGTTTTCTCTCGCATCGACCACAAATTTGACCTCATGTATGCTAAGAGGGCATTTGTTCATTGGTATGTTGGTGAAGGGATGGAAGAGGGTGAATTCTCCGAGGCTCGTGAAGACCTTGCTGCCCTTGAGAAGGATTATGAGGAAGTTGGTGCAGAGGCTACTGAAGGTGAAGATGGTGATGATGGAGATGAATATTGATAAAATTGCTTTTTTAGCCTGATTTTTTTATGCGTTCAGTGTTCTGTCTTCTTATTTTTGTCCTTTATGTGGAGCTTCTGAGTTTGTCTTGTTCCTGTACTAGATAATAACTTCAATCATAAGGCTGCGGCTTTATGCTTTTGTTTGGAATAAGTAATGCATGTTACAAAATTTTAATGATGCATGTATTTTCAAAATTTTGGGGATTTCTTTTTCAACCATATGGTTTTTTGTCGCACCACGTCAAATTACTTTAACGCCCTTTAAAATTGAAAATATATTTTTGATTCACACCGTATTAGCCATAAAAGATATGAAAAGGTTGGGTGGAAACTGAAAATATATTTCCGGTTGCATCCCAACACAATTGTGGCCTACGAATTCAAGTTACATGCAATATATTAATCGGAAATGCACTTACGATATAAACCGGAAATATATTTTTAGTTTTGGTTTCGCCTTAAACGTGTCACACCTCTTCCCCTCCTTCATTACATAATTGTTTTCAAAACAACAAGAACATAACACACTCAAATATCCATTTCTCTCAAACACCATTATTACAAATCAAACCAAATTTGCAAAAAAAACTCGTCATAAAATGTCAAGCACCAGTTAACTCAAGTGTCCAACCACATTCAATCAAAGAAAATCAACAATTGTAAGTTGTTTTCGAGTTTTTTAGAGTTTATGTAATTTCTACTCAAATTAGTGTTTTAGGTTAGAAATTGAGACTTTGTTGTTTGTTTTCAATATTAGGCATCATTAGTTAACTATTGAAAGTCTCATTTTGATGATCAATGGCATTTTGTTTGAGGTTGTTTGTGCCCCTGCTTCGCCATTGACGAAGTTTGAAATTGTAGTCGAACCGGAAATATATTTTCGGTTTTTATTTTGAACAAAATCGGAAATGCATTTCCGATTTAAGTCTGTTTCTATTTTCCCCATCATTTTGAACAGTGGTCCTTGTTTTAACATTTTTTCGTACTTCTACAGGAGTAATGGTTGAGAGACCATCTAGATTGAGGCACGACCGACTTGTACAACACGCTTCTGTGCAGAGAGAAAGAAGTCAGACATCCCATGCTCCTCCTATCTCTGGACAGACTGTGCCGGATGCGCTTACTACTTCCTCTGCCTCTGGTGTTCTTGTTTCTACTTTGGCTTCATCGTCCTCCCACAGCAGGCGGAATTCTCCAGTTTATCCATCCCCGCCTCCGTCCTCCTGTAGACGCACTTCCTCACCGATGATATTTGAGGTGGAAGAGGTATCTGATTCCCATCCGACACCAGAGGCCACATAACCACCTCAGGCCCAACCACAACTTTTATCCCAAGCACCTGAGCCGACACCTGCACCTGAGCCGACACCTGAGCAGGAACCCCAGACATCTCAGGCACCTGAAGCGGCACCTCAGGCGGTGTCTCAGAGTTTTGGAGGAGGACCGTCTAACTTATCTATGCTGCCTCTGTACCCGGATCATGTTGCTAGATATATATGTGATGGAGAGGTATGGAGTTTGACTTGTTACTTCTATTACATTTTTGTTGATGCTTACAGGGTATGAATTTTGTTGAATGAATTTTGTCAATCATGAATGCAGGAACGTGATCCGCTGAAGGTCATTAATCATGGACGAAAGATCAGTAAACTGGAAGCCCCTCTTGAGCCATGGTTTGATGAGTTGTTAATGCTTACAGGGTTAAAAGATTTGACCAAGTGTGTTTATAGCATCATTAATCACGATATGATTAACGCTTTTGCTGAGAGGTGGCACCATGAGACGTCCTCATCCATCTACCACATGGTGAGATGACAATCACATTGGACGACATCACTTCCCTTCTACATCTACCGATTAGAGGGACATTCTTAGACCATAAAAGGATTGACAAAGAGGAGGCGTTGGATATGTTGGTAGAGAAATTGGGAGTGACCATGAGAGTGAGATGGCTGAGTTGGACTTCACCCGTGGTGCCCATGTCAAATATAGTTATTTGAAGACGGTGTTCACGGATTAGATAAGGCATGCACAACTGGCTGATGGTGATCTCGAGAAGGTTACCCTACACCAGAGGTTCACTATGAGAGCATACCTTTTGTTTCTGGTTGGAACATAGATTTTTATGGACACTAGTGCCACTTACACATATGTGATGTATCCGAGGTACTTTGATGATTTTGAACACATCCACCAGTGGAACTAGGGGCTGCTTGTTTGGTGTACTTGTATACGAAGCTGTCTGAGGCATGTAAGTGGAAGGCGAGGCATATGACCAGCAACATCACACTCCTGAAGGTAAAATTTCTTGGTCTATGTGGTGTTTTGTTAGTTAATGTGATTCTGTTACTAATTAATAATTATTGTTATTTCAGGGTTGGATCCTCACACACTTCCCCCGCGTCTCAGGTTGGTCACTAGCTACATATTAAATTGAATCTAAGTCGCGTGCCACTGCATACGACTCACTCTGAGGGAATCGGGCGATAGAGTCATTCCGAGTGTATATTGATTGGCTGGTGTTTGAGGACATACACTTTCATTCATACCATGACCAGCGTGTCATGATACCATTTGATGATATTGCGTTGTTTATAAGATGGTTGGCTTGCGGGTCACGCAAGACGACTGCTTATATGCCTTAGCGCTTCATACATAAATTCAGGTACACCTAGTATATTTCCCGGGATCCTGCTGTATCTGCTCCTCCCCTGGTGAAACACATGGATATGGATGATTTATTTGATGATTATGAGAATCATCTTGTTCCAGATCAGGCCAAAAGTACCATTGCTTCAGACAACTGGAGCTACATGGACGGTTATATCATATGGTTCTTCAGGGTGTCTCATCCACACCTGGTACATGATGCTTCAGGAAACCCTCTGAGGCCAGCTCATCAGGAGATTCTATAGGAGGAGAAGGCACATGCCGATCATGCCACAAATGTGTTATCTAGGTGTCGTCGTATTATGGACATTGTGCAGGCGGGTATTGATGGTGGTTTGTTTCCTGATGACTCTGATGTTAGAGGTGTTATAGATGCCATCATGGCGAAGGCTCAGGGGGCTCTGCAATACAGGAGGTAGCGGAAGAACGATGGGAGGGGGAGGGGTCGAGTCAGAGTCTGCATACCCAGTAGTCTTTTTTGTTGTATATGTATATTGATTATTGTTTTTATTGTATTTGGATAATATTTTGGGTTACCCCCTATATTGACTACAAGCACCTTTTGTACTGTTTACTGATATCTATTTACATATATCTTTGTTCTATATGTTTTTGTAGTATGTTTTGTTGTATACATCTTTGTATTTAATACGAAATAACGCGTAAAAAGACTCAGTGTCAGCATAAGTCTTTTTGGTGTTGTCTGCACAAAAACTGGAAATGAATTTTTGGTTCACTTCAGGAATATATTTCCGATTTTTAGACAATATTTAACAGAAAATGATGAGCACAAAAAATATATATTTGATTTCCAGAGAGATTTTAGGGAATGCGTAAGGTTTTTCTTTTCATTATAGAGTGAAAAGAGATATTGCCTAAATTTTTTACATGTGTTACGTTAAGCACTCCATGGAAAAATAAAATAAATAAAAGAGAAAATACATCAACTTTGGACCGTTATTGTTTGAGTCGGAATGAAATAGAAGGAAAAGGGTGACAATTTTTTAGTCTTTTAGTTCAATAATAGAGGGGGAAAATAGAGGAGTGTATGAGATAATTTATTTTATTGTTTTCATTTATGGGCAATGAATTTTTTCTCAAGTTAAAATTGTTTTTTTAAGATCGTTATTCTTTTCTATGACAAATATTAATTCGTTAAAAAAGCTTAACCAAATATTTTCTCTGGCTATTATTATAAGTAAATATTTTTTTTATGTTAATTGAATAATAAATGTATTTGATCTTTTAGGTAGATCAGATACATTCATTACTCAATGAATCTAAAGAGAATCTTTAATTATAATAATGGTCGGAGGAAGTATGTACTATTGAAGTATTTTATTTACTATTTTAGGTTGTTATTGAATTAGTTGTGACTACTTTGTTACTAAGTACTACTAAGTTAATTATGACGGTTATCTTTGTTACTTATAATTCAAGTAATTGTTGTGTGTGACTCATGCTTTTTCCTTTATTTATAAACTTCTCTCATCAAAACTAATACTCTCTCTGATTCAATAACTATCATTTAAGTTTTTTTTTTTTACATAAATTAAGGAATGCAATAATGTTGTTATAAGATATTACACTTTTATAAAACTAACCCTATTAATATATTGGAAGTAGTGCAGAGACTAAAAAGTAAAGGGCACAATTGGAAAAAATAGTAACCATTACTATATTGAAAAGTGAAAATGACAATCTTTTTAAAACAAAATTTATTTGCTAAAACAACAGTCATTTTGAACTAAATGGAGTAGTAAACAAAATGATTCTTCACTCAATATTATGGTATCAGATGATATTAAATACATTCTTTAAGTATATTCACACATATCTTTCTTTTCGGTGAATTTCTTCACATTCAATTATGGTGAATTCTCAAGATCACAATGATTCATCATCTTCTAACAATAATATCAACCACAATACATTCTACAACAATACCAATAATAATTCTAGCAACAATAATAATAATCAACCAAACAAGAATCTGACTCTTGATCAATCGAGTTCATATTTGTTTCACCTAATTGAAAATTGTGGTGTTGTTCTTATTACCCATCCTTTTCCAAAAATAATTACAAAGCATGAAGTCGCTCCATTAAACATGCCCTATTGAGCAAGAATAAAGTCAAATTTTTTAATGGCAAAATCAACAACAATTTAAACCTACCTTTCTATTTGATTCTTGGATAATATGCAACAACATTGTATTTTATAGCATGATTATGTTTTGAATAATAAAATGAATAAATTGTTGATGCTTTCCAGTACAATAAAAGTGAAGTTAGATATGTTTATTATTATTTTTTTTTAGACTGGCCAAATAGTTAGAATTGACTCAATTCGCTTCTACCTTCAACATGGCTCAACAACTTTGGCCCACTAACTCTGGCCCTTCTAGTCGGGCACACTTGGTCGACTACGCCCAGGATTAGAGAGACCAACGATTCCCTAACACATGCACCTTCCCGCATCGGCAGCTACCTTCAGATCTGCTCGACACGCATGAAGTAGACAACCAGGAAAACAGTCATGACGCTTCTGCCCAAAATCTCTTCCTTGCTCGAAGCAACGACTAGTTACAAGCACGACAACCCATTTTGAGTAAGTCCTGGAAGTTACCTATTTTTGAGGAACCTAATATCTAGACCCAAAAATAGGAACTAATGGCCAAGCGCCGGGGCTTTATATAAACCCTCACACTTGTGAGGGCCAGATATCCAATATTCATTCTAAAAACCCTAATATCTTTCTTGTATCTCTTTGCACCCATTCTTACTTGATCGTCGGAGTGCCTTGCAAGCACACCTTCATTATATCTATAAATTTCCAGCCTAGAAGATGTCGTCCTTTGGCCCACTTTAAGGTTCTAATCAACCGATAAGATCATTGGCGTTGTTTATGGGAATTCTGTCTTCCTCGTCTTTCTTTCCTCGAAACTAAATATTAAAGTGACATTCAAAGACTCCTATCATGGCTGATCATGACGACAACCATCTTTCTGGAAAAAAACATCCTTTCCCATGTTCGCAAGATCGACGGAAATGAAGAGCCTCCTCACCTCGAAGATATCCCCAACACCAGAGACGGTCGAACCGCATCCCCCGACTCGATCGATGAAGATCACGATGACATTCAATTCTTGGAGAATCATAAGTCCAAGAAGTCCACCTAGGAGCCACCAACGATCCTCCAACCAATTCCAAATCTATCCAATGCCTATCCGGCGGTAGAATCTCTGCTCAGTGCTCTCAACCAAACTAATGCCCTAATCCTACAACAAAGCAACAAGATTGGAGCTTGGGAGAAGAAGCTCCAGTCAAGATCTCCCCCTGGAGATATCGAAGACAGGACTCTCGTAGTTCATCACCATTAAGGCGTGGTCGGTTTCCCATGAAAGAGAAATAAGAAATCTCATTTCTCAAGAAACGAGGTCACACTTCTTCCCGTAAAGACTAACGCTCACTGATCACCAAGAAGACAAAGGGTAATCAACGGCCAAATGACGATCGTTCACCATCGCCCAAGGCTAAGCACCAACAAAGGAGCATGTCTCCCCATCAGGACAGTAGCCCCGACAAGGAATAAATAACTACTCTCTGCCATCATCTCCTGATCATAGAAATGCCGACAAGCCTCGCAACTTGTTATCTAGAGAAATCATAGAGACCCCACTTCCTATCGACCTGGAGAAACCCTTGCACCCGGGGACGTATGATGGGACTGCAAATCCAGACGATCACATCTAGAACATCGATTCCTTGCTCAACTACAGAGAATGTCGAGGAGAAATCAAATGCTGACTCTTCCTGACACACTAAAAAAGGGAGCCATGGTATGGTACAAGAGCCTCCCCAATGAGTCCATCAATTCTTGGAAGGGCTTGGGGAGACACTTATCCAGGAATTTTATGGAATCTCACTGACACCCCAAATCAGAAGTTGCGTTGGAGGCCATCATCCATGGGAAGGATGAGTCCCTCCGAGCATATATTGAAAGGTTCAACCAGGAAGCCGTCCAGGTCTCCATGACAGACGGGATGAAGAAATATCTCCTCGAGCGAGGCTTACGCCCTCATTGTGACTTTGCCAAAGCAGTCGGCATAAAAATCATACAGCGCTAGATTCCCTCCTGCTAAAAGCACAAACGTACATCCAGTGCAAGGAGAAAGAGGCTTCTAACAACGTACGAGACTCACAACATCGTGAGAATGCAAATGTTTCAAATAACGACGAACCCTCGACATCCCATTGGGGAGTAGAAAAGAAAAGGGAGGATAAATCCTGTGATTCAAGAGACTACAAAGGGGCCCGCTAGTCATTTCCATGAGTACACCCCCCTAAACGCTTTTTGCAGTGTATTCTGAGTGAATGCACTAACTCGGAGTTCCGACAAGTTGGGGTTTGCTTTCCCCGTCAAACACCATCCAAACCAAAGACAGAAAAAAGTAAGTACTGCCGGTTTCATAAAAGTCACGAGCACAATACAAAAGACTGCATCCACCTGAAGGATGCCATCGAGATACTCATCCGAGATAGTCATCTCAAACAATATAAAAAGAAGGAATATGCCCGTGAGGATGCCCAGGAGTCCAAGAAAGTCGAAGAGGAAAAACCCTCATCCGACGAAAGCCTCATGCCCGTCTCCTTGAGCATCACCCAGCCAAAAGACTTTTATTTTTCCGACCTAGACGAGGTCCCCCTTTACTTCACAACCCATAGCCTGTGGGAGACGTTTTCATCATCAATAGTCATATCCGACGGGGGCTTCGACAAATGTACGGTGGGCTCAGTCAAGAGATGATTCAAGAAACTTATGGATGCCAGCTCCGCAAGAATTCCGCCCTCGATAAGATTGGAGAAATATCTGTTCCCATTGTATTTCACCAAGAAAAGTTGTCTGACGAAGCTCCCAACTCTAGTATTCCTCTACTCGTACGAGCACAAATGACCAATTTCGACATTAGGTGCATTTTGGTCGATCAAGGCAGTTCGGTTGATATAATGTACTCCCAACTGTTTTCTACCTTACAACTAAACGAGACTCAGTTGACCCCTCATATAGGATCCGACCTCCAGGCATTCAATGACCATGTCACCAAACCCTGGGGATATGTTGAGCTGATCGTCACATTCGGATGGCAGAAACTACTAGGTCGATCAAGACACAATTCCTCGTGGTGGACTGCCCATTATTATACCAGTGCATTTTCGGGAGGCCTACCCTGGACAAACTGATATCAATACCCTCCATTGTGCACCTGAAGATGAAATACTACACCGAGAAAGGACTTATCGCCACCCTTCATGGGGACATACAGGAATCCAGAAGATACTTTGAAGAGACTTCTAAAGAGTTAAGCTCCATCTGCACCCAACCCAAAATGACTAGCAAACCAGCTCTACCCAATAATTCCAAAGAGCCAAAGTCGTTTCCGCACACCGACACAATTGACCCCGACAGTCGATTCAAAAAGAAGATCTCTGAGAATAGAAGAGGAACGGGAAAGAGCCCTTACCGGATGCAGAAATATCTTCCTCGTCAATGAGTAGTAAGGAGCCTGCGCACTGTGTGCATTCAATCCTAAACGGGGAATTCAAAACATCCCTCTCGGTGACGATCCATCCAAAGGAGTCAAAATTGGAATTGAGCTCCCCGACTTGGAAAAAAGACAGCTGAAGGGGTGCCTCGGGGAAAATGTAGACTTATTCACCTGGAGCGTAGCAGAGATGCCCAACTTAGATCTAGAAATAGCTTGCCATCATCTGATGATAAATCGTTCTTTTAAGGAAGTTCCCTAGCGTAGGCACTGACAGTCCCCGGAGAAAATGGAGGTTATCGAGCAAGCTGTTAAAGATCTTGTTATTTCTCTGAAATTATGATTGGTATACGTATTGGTAAAAACCAATTTGGCAGCAACATGTTGAACAAGATGTTCCAACTTTCAGTTTTTCAACATGTCGAGTAAGATGTCCCAACCAGGAGATAGGACATCACGTCTGCAGTAGTTAACAATTATAGTTCAGTTGATTTGTTAGCTACTAAATATTCAGGGAATATTCAGTTAGCTTATGTGGCGCCCAAGATTGACAAATCAAAATATTTTATGTTGGTTTTTAAAGACATGCTTAGTTTCTAAATATGGAGAAATTTTAGGAAACTAACGATTGAAGACCTATTTTCTCGGAGAAGATTTTGCAGACTTTGTGCAGCCTCACTGCTGCGGTTTTGAAGCCCAACCCAGTCCAAAATAAAGTTATAAATAAATTGGTGTATACCTAGTATTAGGTGGAACTTACGTGTGTATTTTTGTTAGGGTTTTAGAATCCTTATTGTTGGGTTATAAGTTCTGTGTCAAATGTTCATAAGCTTTTAAGCATTAAACATTTGTGTCTCAGATGCTCATGAGTTGTTAAGTATTGAGTATTTATGTGTCAATTCTCATAAGATTTTAAGCATTGAGTTTTGTGTGTCTTGGAAGAGTGAATTTTGGTTTTTGTTCTCTACTTCTGTTTAGAGTTGTTCTAATTACTGAGTGTAATTGAAGAGGGATTTGAGGAGGACCTCATACCTAGGTGTGTATTAGGTAGAAGTTAAGAAAAGGGTAGTGATTAAGTGCGTATGTTTGTAGTGAGGTCTACAAATTGATACTATCTAGTTAATTTCGTCTCTGGCTTGGTATCCCTCAGAGTAGGAAGGTTTTTTCCGAACTGGGTAAGCATATCTTGTGTTATTTACTTTCAACACTGTTTATTTTGTCCATACATCTTGCTGTTGTGTGTTAGGTTGGATCCAGTGTCTCGACATCTCTTAGGACATCTGGGATACGATAGCCATAATTTCAATTAGTATTAGAGTAGGCATCCTACTTTGACTCTGGGTGAGATGCATGATGAAGGAGTAAGAAAACACTTAGAGGGGGGGGGGGGGGGTTGAATAAGTGACTCTTTTCTTTCTTTCAAAACAATAATGGAATAACACAATTATTTTTATCCTGGTTCGTTTGAACTTAAACTACTCCAGTCCACCCGCCAAGGTGATTTCGCCTTTCTCAACAAGGACTTAATCCATTATAATCAACTGATTACAATCACACAACAACTGTTGTGACTAACAATGCACACGTAAACTTACAAGTGACTAACACCACTAACACTTAAATCTAGTCCTAGTCTGCTTGAGAAATCTGACCAAACTTGGTCTCTCAAGAAACAAATACAGAAGTTTAATCTTTACAGATAATGAAATAGAGTTTTCTTCTAATCAATCTATATCACAACTGTGATTTTTCTTAGAATGTAATACACAAAAATGTATGAACTATGAGTTTGTAAGCTTTTGAATCTTTCACGTAGTTTCTTGTTTGAATGTTGTTTGTGTTTTTTTTACTTGCAATAAATTCCCTTCTATTTATAGTAGGAGTAATAAGTCCGTTGCTGCCTTCAGAGGAAATGGAGAGCATTAAATGCTTTGCGTGTATCCTTGCAAAATTCCATTCTCCAAGAAACAAGTTGTAGGCACTTGAGTGCTTTCAGCCGTCTTTGCATTAATTAGCAAACGTCAGAATGTAAGAACGTGTTTCCTTTGCTTTGACAAGACACGTTGATTAAGACGTTGTTGCTTTAACTCAGAACATGCTTCATTCAACTTCTGGTCAGAGCGTTGCTTGCTAAGATCTTTGAACAGCGCTTGCTTTCAAGTTATCTTCAGAATCAAGAAGCCTGCTAGAAGTTAGAAGATACATTTAACAAATGAATGTTCTTACCAGAGTCAGCAGATGCGTTTGAATAAAAGGTTCTTTTATCAAAGAACTTCTTCATAATCTTTGCTTAGCACTTTGGAATGTTTCTTGTCAGAACATTAACTAAGACATTCAAAACACATTCATCAGAGCATAAATTATATTAAATATAATTTAGTTATCATCAAAACACTTGGGATAGGTCAGAACTAATCTTGTTCTTTCAATCTCCCCCTTTTTGATGATGACAAAAAATTATTTTAGATAAAGAAAAGAAACAGATTAAGAGATAAGAATCTCCCCCTGAAATGAATATTTCTATGCATAAGACATCCTGAGATTATTTAGTCATAGTGATACACAACCTTCTTTGAATTTCTTCAGAACTTCTTCAAGAAGATAAATCTTAGCTGGAATATTCTTTCAGAGTTAAATGATACCTGCAAAAATCTTTTGCACAGAAGGAATTCTTGCAATTTTGTTAGAATGTCTGAGACATAGTCCCATAACTGTTAAACAGTGATTAGTTCAAAAATGCACATTTCTCCCCCTTTTTGGCATAATCAAAAAGTGTAATAAATGAGAAATTTTGAAAGATTTCATAAAAAGTTAAAAATAGATATCCAGAAGTACAAACAAAACATCCAAATAAGAGACAAAAATAAACTAGGATTTCTTAGAGACAAGAGCCATTAGAAGGTTCTTGATCTCAGAGGCAGATTCACTTTGCATTGCCATCCAATTCTTGAACTCTAGATTTGTTTGATCTTGCTTATCCATGCGTTTATTCAATACTTCATTCTCCCTCTTTAGCTCTTTCAGAGTGTCCATAATGAGTGAGGTAGGGGCAGAAGATGATGAAGCTTCAGTAGAAACAGGGTCAGAAGCAGCAACTGATAAATCAGACTTCACAAAGGTGGAGAGCAGAGTGCCCAGATCCATTGCAGGAGTTGGCACAGGTTCAGGTCCATCCTTAACTGAAGGTTGATTCAATAGAACAATAGCCAGAGGATTTGAATCTTCAGAGTATTCTTCAGATTCATCTTCTGATATGTCCATCTTATCAGCTGGTGTATCAGCAATCGGTAGCGAAGACTTCTTATTCCAAGTATCAGCAGCTTCTGTCTTGAAAACATGCAGAAGTTTGGAAAAGTTGTCCAGCACCTGAAAGTGGTACAAATCCTGTAACTTCCGTGATTCAACAACCAAGGTTCTTCTGAAAGTTTCCCATAGAAGATCTGTTGTTGCGGTGTTCACACTTCTGAGGCAATCTTCTTTCAGCGGTTGTAACCATGCTTAAACATTTGTTATAAAATTCTGAAACAAAATATTTACATCTGGCTGAATAGGTTTAGGGACAGCCGTTCTGTAAGATTTATTTTTCAAGAATTGTAGAGATTGAGAGTCCACTACAGTTCTTAAAAAGCTATTGGTTTCAGGAGTATTTGTAGGTTCAGGTTCAGGTTGGTTAACATAAATAGGAGGTTCTGATATATCATGAGGTACGGATGGTTCAGCAATTTCAGTTTGTTCAAAAATTTGTTCTGGAATTTGAGGAGTTGAGAGAGGTGTTGTTTGTTATGTTGAGGTGGGTGGAGTGATATCAGGCGAAATTATTATTGTATAAGCGGGAGTGGGAATGGGATTTTGAGGTTGTGGTTGGTTCATAGAAAAAATGTTTTCAGTTGGTAGATTGAAATGAGGTTTTATGGTTGCTAGAGGTTCATTAATCCCAGGAATTCTCCAAGATCCAGCATCATACCATCCAGTGGGTCTGGGTGATAAAGGTATGGGAGGGGGTCTTGAGAAACGTTCAGCAGGAATAGGTTGAAAAACAGATGGTTCAGGGGGTTCTGAATGAGAGGGTTCTGATTGGCTGTCAGAATGTTCACCAGAGTCAGGATCACTTAAATCTGTTGAAAACTGATTTTTACTAAGGTTGTCAGCAAGGGGTTCAGATGGTGAGGTTTGAGAGGATTCAGCAGATGCAGATATATTTTCAGAATTATAAACAGGTATAGTTTCAGCATGATTACCTGTCTTCTTTTTCTTCTGAGGAGTGTCAGAAGGTCCTTCTATAACTTTTCTCTTCACAGATCCTTGGAGAACAACATCAACAGCAGCTTGATTTCTTCCTTGAAGCCAAGCTGGATCAATAGGTGATCCTGTTTTTCTGCAGGTCTCAAGATAGTGCAAAACCATACGAGAATGTTCCCCTGAGTTGAACATAGGAAAGTCAGCAATAGGAATTCTTCTCTTCTTCATAATAGTTGACAGACATGGAGAGGGTTCCACCAGCAGTTTGTCAATAATTTTCCTCTTCAGCAAGTTCTTTCCAGTCATTGTCTTACCACAGATAGGTTCAAGCTCCCCCAGAAGATTTGTTTCTCTTAGGTGAGCAATCAGACCATTCTCAGTCAGAATGTGTGATAATAACCTCCCCATGGGAATCCAATTCCTCTTTGATTTGGGATTCTTCATCCTTTCAGCTTCTCTGGTTTCTTTGACATGGTTCCAGAGGTGTTCAAAAAGCAAGTAGGGAAACACAATTTTGACATTGGTTCCAAGGAAAAACAACAAATATTGTTGATCAGCGTTGATGTAATCAGGAGAACTGGTGTCTTTCCTGTGGTGAATACATCCATGAATAATCCTTGCCCAAATCTTATACTTGTCTTTCAAATCCCTAACTTTGGAGGAACCTTGACCATTGGTAAAAATCTCTGTGTATACCCTAGACATCTCCATTCTTCCAGTGGGCATTCCTGTAACTCCAAGTCCTTTAAATCCCAACAACCTTCTGATTAGATTTTCTGTAATGGATATTTCCTTGCCCATTACAAAGGAGAGAATAACCTTGGGAGTTGCAATAGCATGAATCCAAAATTCTTTTACCAAATGAGGAAATACTGGACCAATAAGACGATCAAAGTAGCTTTCCCAACCTTGAAACTTCACAGCAGGGAACAAGTCAAATCCATTCTCTCTGAGATTCTCAAAGTCTACCATTAGCTCACTCAAAACTTCCAAACTTTCTACCGGAATGAGTGTTGTCCTTTCAGGTATACAGTATTTCTCAGAGTGGGTAGAGGAAGAAGAAGCCATTGAAGTTCTATGAAAAGAGAAATTTTTGAAGAAGGGTTTTAAGAGAAACGTTCAAATAAAAACTTGAGTTGAATGAGATAGTAAAGAATGAAAAGGGTTTTTCAAAGAGTATTTATAGGCATTAATTTCATAGAATAGGTTAAGAATTAAATTAGAAGTATTTAAGAAAAATTAAAATAAAGATTAAAACGGATTTAAAAACGATTCTCATCATTACTTGCATTTAATGATTTGCTAAAAATGAGGGAAAACGTGAGATTATGGATAATCATCAACAGTTACCTAGAACGTCATCAGTAGCTTTTGCACACTTGACCTTTCAGAAACACACCACGTGTTCATCTCCTGAAGGATGCATGTAACAACTGTTTGTTCTAATGAATTTCTGAACTACACTTAGACATGAAGCGTTAGAATGATTCATATAGCTTCTGTTACAACTTCTCTTCTAACTTCTGAAGAGTTGTTGATCAGAGCATTCATTTCAGAAAGTTCTGAAGCCAGTCACAGAAAATAAATATTATTTTATTCAGGACATAATTCCATACAAATATTTTTCAGAATGAAATTAAATCTATCTTCTGAAAGGGGTTTAGTAAAAATGTCAGCCCATTGATGGTCTGTTTTTACAAAAATCAAGTTTAAAATTCACTTATGAATATAGTCCCTTATGAAATGATATTTAATTTCTATATGTTTGGCTTTAGAATGTAAGATTGGATTTTTAGAAAGACAAATAGCAGAAGTATTGTCACATAAGATAGGAATCTTACTTTCATAAAGGTTGAAATCTTCTAGTTGACTTTTCATCCAAATCATCTGAGAGCTACATCCAGCAGCAGATATATATTCAGCTTCTGTGGTTGATAGAGCAATTGTTGCTTGCTTCTTGCTGTACCATGAGATAAGATTGTCACCCAAAAACTGGCAGCTTCCAGAGGTGCTTTTTCTTTCAATTCTATCTCCAACAAAGTCAGCATCACAATAACCTGCTAGTTTGTAATCTTGTGATCTCCTGTAACACAGACCAAGATTAGTAGTACCTTTCAGATACCTAAGAATTCTCTTAACAATTGTTAAATGAGATTCTCTAGGATCTGATTGGAATCTAGCACACAAGCACACGCTAAATAATATATCAGGTCTAGATGCAGTCAGATAGAGAAGGGATCTAATCATACCTCTGTAGAGCTTCTGATCTACTTTCATACTTACCTCATCTTTACCTAGAATGCAGGTTGGATGCATAGGTGTTTTGGCATCTTTGCTTTTTGACATTTGGAATTTCTTCAGAAGTTCTTTAACATACTTCGTCTGATGTATGAAAGTACCTTCTTGAGTCTGGTTGATTTGAATTCCAAGAAAGAATTTCAATTCACCCATCATGCTCATTTCAAATTCTGCCTGCATTGTCTTAGCAAATTCTTTTCCAAGGGATATATTAGAGGTTCCAAAAATTATATCATCAACGTAAATTTGCCAGATTAAAATATCATTTTTAAATGTTTTTTTGAAGAGAGTTGTATCCACTTTTCCTATGGTAAAATCTTTTTCTAATAGAAAATTACTCAGACGATCATACCAAGCTCTGGGAGCTTGTTTTAAACCGTATAAAGACTTTTTCAATTTAAAAACATGTTCTGGATGCTTTAAATTATTAAATCCAGGAGGTTGATGGACATATACTTCTTCTTCAATATAACCATTTAGAAATGCACTTTTAACATCCATTCGATACAATGAAATGTTATTTTGTACAACAAAAGAAATTAATAATCTTATAGATTCTAACCTGGCGACTGGGGCAAAGGTTTCATTATAATCAATTCCTTCTTGTTGACTATAAAACTGTGCAACCAGTTGTGCTTTATTTTTGATTACTTCACCTTGTTCATTCACTTTGTTTCTGAAGACCCATTTGGTTCCTATAACATTGAATCCTTTGGGTCTTGGAACAAGATTCCATACATCATTCTTTGAGAATTGATTTAGTTCTTCTTGCATTGCAAAGATCTAATCATTATCTTCCATAGCTTCATCAATGGTAGTTGGCTCAATCAGAGAGACTAAACCAAACAAAGATTCTTCATTGATTCTGAGAGATGATCTTGTTCTGATGGGATCTTCTTTTCTTCCAATGATTACGTCTTCTTTGTGAACTGAAGATAATCTAGGAAACCTTTTCTGTGTGGGTTAGTCAGAGATTCTGAGATTGTTCAGAGAATTCTCAAGAGGATGATCTGCTACGTCTTCTTTTGCTTCTGAACTTTCAGAGTTTGAGTGATGAACTTCTGTACCTACAGAAAAATCAATTTGCTTTGGTTGTGGTTGTCCAAGCTTATCATCAAACCTGACTTTGATTGATTCTTCAACAATCAGAGTTTCTCTGTTGTATACTCTATAGCCTTTTGAGCGTTCAGAGTATCCAAGTAGGAAACACTTTTGTGCTTTGGAATCAAACTTATTCAGAGTTTCTTTGGTGTTTAGTATAAAACAAGTACATCCAAATAGATGGAAATAAGAAATGTTGGGCTTTCTGTTTTTCCACAATTCATAGGGAGTCTTTTCAAGAATAGGTCTTATAGAGATTCTATTCTGAATATAACACGCTGTATTCACAACTTCTGCCCAAAAGTGCTTAGCCATATTTGTTTCATTGATCATGGTTCTGGCCATCTCTTGTAATGTTCTATTCTTTCTTTCTACAACTCCATTTTGCCGGGGAGTTCTAGGACAAGAAAAATTATGAACAATATCATTTTCTTTAAAATATTTTTCAAAATAATGATTTTCAAATTCACCACCATGATCACTTCTAACTTTTGTGATTTTAAAATCTTTTTCATTTTGCACTTGAGTACAAAAGTCAATGAATATAGAATGTGACTCATCCTTGTGTTTTAAAAACTTTACCCATGTCCATCTGCTGAAATCATCAACGATGACCAATCCATATTTCTTGCCTCTGATGGATGCAGTTTTAACTGGCCCAAACAGATCAATATGAAGTAACTCTAATGGCTTAGAGGAAGAGATAACATTTTTAGATTTAAAGGAAGGTTTTGAAAATTTTCCTTTTTGACATGCTTCACACATAGCATCTGAGTTGTACTTTAGATTGGGAAGTCCTCTAACTAAATTTAATTTATTTAGTTGAGAGATTTTTCTAAGACTGACATGTCCCAATCTTCTGTGCCATACCCATTGCTCATTGCTAACAGACAAAAGGCATTTTACGTTTTGAGATTTAAGATCTGATAAATCAATTTTGTAAATGTTGTTCTTTCTCCTGCCAGAAAAGAGGATTGATCCATCCTTTTGATTTACAGCTTTACAGGAGTTTTGATTGAAGATAATGTCATAGCCATTGTCACTTAATTGACTTATGGAGAATAGATTATGAGCTAATCCTTCTACTAATAAAACATTAGAGATAGAAGGAAGGTTACCATTTCCTATGGTTCCAGAACCAATAATCTTCCCTTTCTGATTACCTCCAAACTTCACATCTCCTCCAGCTTTAAGTTCCAGGCTTTGGAACATAGACCTTTTTACGGTCATGTGTTGTGAGCATCCAGAGTCCAGGTACCATGACTGGTGTTTCATTTGAGCTGTTAAGGACATCTGCAACAAATATTATTTTATCCTTAGGTACCCATATCTTTTTGGGTCCTTTTGGGTTAGCATAAGAGTTTCCAGAATGTGATGTATATTTTATATCATGTGAGTGTCCAAACTTGAATTGCTTATTCAGAGGTTTGTAAGTGAAGGTCATTTTAGCAACATGTTTTGGAATGTATGTCTCCTTCCCTTTGGGAGGTTCATATCCAATTCCTCTTCTGTTTTTCCCACTAACTCCATAGATCATTGAAGCCATTTTGCTTCTGTCTATGCTTTTAGCAAGAAAAGTTTGAAAGTTATAGTCATATTCTTTCAGAATATCTTTTGAACTAGATACAGACTCTGAACTAAAATTATCTTGAACAATTTGAATTTCCTTTTCAAGTTTAAGATTGTTTTCTAAAAGTTTAGATTTTTCTGTTTCAAGTTTCTTAAAATCAGATGCAAGACTCTTCTTGAGTTTCTTGTATTTGATTTGAGCTTACTATATTTTTCCAGAAGTTCTGATAAACTATCAGCAAGTTCTTCTCTAGAAAATTCAGAAAATACCTCTCTTTGTTTTGACTCACAGTCTGAGTCATCTTCTGTCATAACCATTAAAGCTAGGTTGGCATTTTCATCTTCAGAACCAGATTCATCTTCAGAAGAATCTGAGTCATCCCAGGTTGCCATTATTCCTTTCTTCTTTCCAAATCTCTTCTTTGGTCTTTCTTTTTGAAGCTTTGGACAATCACTTTTGAAGTGACCAGGTTCTTTGCATTCATAACAGATGATCTCTCTTCTATTTGACTTTTTATGTCCAGAAGATTCTGGTTTATCTTCTGACTTCTTGAAGTTCCTGAACTTCTTTTGTCTGTGTTTCCACAGATGATTGATCCTTTTGGAGAGTAAAGATAGTTCGTCTTCTTCTGAAGCTGATTCTTCAGAGTTTTCTTCTTCAGCCTGAAAAGCGTTAGTATCAAATTTCTTAATTGATTTAAGGGCTAGAGACTTCCCTTTCTTCTGAGGCTCATGCTCATCCAGTTCAATCTCATGACTTCTGAGAGCACTGATGAGTTCCTCTAGAGACACATTGTTTAGATCCTTTGACACCTTGAAAGCAGTGACCATTGGTGCCCATCTTCTGGGTAAGCTTCTGATGATCTTTTTCACGTGATCTGCTTTGGTATACCCTTTGTTCAAAACTCTCAGACCAGCGATCAGAGTTTGAAACCTAGAGAACATTACTTCTATAGACTCACTTTCCTCAACTTTGAAGGCTTCATACTTCTGAACTAAAGCCAGAGCTTTAGACTCCTTAACTTGGGCGTTTCCTTCATGAGTCATTTTGAGAGACTCAAACATATCATGCGTTGGATCTCTATTAGTGATTTTTTCATATTCTACTTTAGAGATAGCATTTAAAAAAATATTTCTAGCTTTGTGATGATTTTTAAAATCAGCTTTTTGTTGTCTATCCATATTTTTTCTATCCACTTTGTTTCCTTCTGAATCTGTAGGATGTTTGTAACCATCCAAGACTATATCCCAAAGATCATTATCATGACCTAGAAAGAAACTTTCCAGTCTATCTTTCCAGTACTCAAAATCTTCTCCATCAAACACTGGAGGTTTGTTATAACTATTATTGTTTTGTTCAGCGGCCATTGTGTTTTCTTCTGGATCTTTTCCTGACACGGTTAAGTGTTGAGCTCAGAACCAGGCTCTGATACCAATTGAAGGAGTAAGAAAACACTTAGAAGGGGGGGGGGGGGGGTGAATAAGTGACTCTTTTCGTTCTTTCAAAACAAAGCTCAAAACAATAATGGAATAACACAGTTATTTTTATCCTGGTTCATTTGAACTCAAACTACTCCAGTCCACCCGCCAAGGTGATTTCACCTTTCTCAACAAGGACTTAATCCACTATAATAAACTGATTACAATCACACAACAACTGTTGTGACTAACAATGCACAAGTAAACTTATAAGTGACTAACACCACTAAGACTTAAATCTAGTCCTAGTTTGCTTGAGAAATCTGACCAAACTTGGTCTCTCAAGAAACAAATACAGAAGTTTAATCTTTACAGATAATGAAATAGAGTTTTCTTCTAGTCAAGCTATATCACAACTGTGATTTTTCTTAGAATGTAATACACAAAAATGTATGAACTATGAGTTTGTAAGCTTTTGAATCTTTCACGTAGTTTCTTGTTTGAACGTTGTTTGTGTTTTTTTTACTTGCAATAAATGCCATTCTATTTATAGTAGGAGTGATAAGACCGTTGCTGCCTTCAGAGGAAATGGAGAGCATTAAATGCTTTGCGTGTATCCTTGCAAAATTCCATTCTCCAAGAAACAAGTTGTAGGCACTTGAGTGCTTTCAGCCATCTTTGCATTAATTAGAAAACGTCAGAATGTAAGAACGTGTTTCCTTTGCTTTGACAAGACACGTTGATTAAGACATTGTTGCTTTAACTCAAAACATGCTTCATTCAACTTCTGGTCAGAGCGTTGCTTGCTAAGATCTTTGAACAGAACTTGCTTTCAAGTTATCTTCAAAATCAAGAAGCTTGCTAGAAGTTAGAAGATGCATTTAACAAATGAATGTTCTTACCAGAGTTAGCAGATGCATTTGAATAAAAGGTTCTTTTATCAAAGAACTTCTTCATAATCTTTTCTTAGCACTTTGGAATGTTTCTTGTCAGAACATTAACTAAGACATTCAAAACACATTCATTAGAGCATAAATTATCTTAAATATAATTTAGTTATCATCAAAACACTTGGGATAGGTCAGAACTAATCTTGTTCTTTCACATGAAAGTTACTTTCTGGTGCAATGGACAAGGATGTTAGAAATATGGTTAAAATACCTATTTTGGATGGTACCAACTATGACAATTGGAAACCTCATATGGAAAACTTCATAAAATCGTTGGGTGACAAGGCTTGGAAAAATGTTGTCAAAGGATGGGATCCACCGAAGATTGTGGATGCTGAAGGGAAGGCCACTGATGTGCTAAAGCCTGAAGAATATTGGGATGATGATGATGAGGCATTATCTCAAGGAAACTCCAAAGCACTGAATGCCATATTCAATGGAGTTGATAAAAATAATTTCAAGCTGATAAAGAATTATAAACATGCAAAATTTGCATGGGAGACTTTGAGAAAGATCCATGAAGAAAATCCTAAGGTTAAATTGGCAAAGGTTCAGTTCTCTCCACCAAATTTGAGAACTTGAAGATGAAGGAGGATGATAGTATCCAGGACTTTCACATAATTGTTCTAGATATTTCTAATGACTCAAAAAACCTGGGAGAGAAGATATCAGAGGATAAACTGATCAGGAAGATGCTTAGATCTCTTCCCAAGAGATTTGACACGAAGGTGATTGCTATTTAAGAATCCCAAGATTTAAGCACTATGATAGTGGATGAACTTGTAATCTCGCTTAAGACCTTTGAATCTGCTATCAATGAAAGGTATGAGAAGAAAAAGAGTATAACTTTTACGTCTAGTACTAAAGACTTAGAAGACTATGATGAGTTGAACTTAGAAGGAGTATCTGAAGAACTTGTGTTACTAGGAAGACAGTTCAACAAGTTGCTGAGGAAGTCTAAGTCAAATGCCAAAAATATGTCCTTCGACATCAACAAAGACCAGGACAATGGAGGAAGGTCCAGGTTTGAAGAAAGGCCAAGTCATGAAAAAGGAGTCCAGTGCTATGAATGCAAAGTATTTAGACACATAAAATATGACTGTTCCACTTTCCTCAAGAAGCAAAAGAAAGGTCTATATGTGTCATGGTCAAAGAAAGAATCTGAAAGTGATTGTGATGAAGAGTCAGTCAAACAAGTGAATGTTTTGACTGGAGTTTATGATTCTGATGATGAAGAGCTTACTTTTAAGGAACTAATTGCTTCATATAGGGAGTTATGTATCAAAAGAGAAGAAGTATGTGAACAAGGAGAAGTGCAAAAGATAACCATTGCTCAACTACAGGCTGAGAAAGTGAAACATGTATCCATTATCTCTGATCTTGAATAAAAGGTTATATTGCTCAATTCAAAACTGGACAATATGACTAAAACTATAAGAATGTAAAGTTTGCACCTCCAAAAGGGAAACAAGAACACAAGATGTCTGAGCATATGTCCCAACATCAACATAGACATTAAATAAAGCACAGAGGCAGAAATCAGAGATGGAGATGCTATTATTACGGCAGATTTGGTCATATAAAATCCTACAACTATAAATTATATGGTTATCTCAAATCCAACACAAAAACCGGGAAAGAGACAGATTGCGGACAAGAAAAAGAAAAAATGGATTCCCAAAAGGAAAATGTATGAAGAAATAACTCACACCTCTCTTAAAGCATCAGTTAGAGAAGCTTGGTATTTTGACAGTGGTTGTTCAAGACACATGACAAGTGTTAAGTGGAAATCGAACCATCTTCCACTAAAACTATGACGTATTGAGACGGATCTAAAGTTAGAGTAATCAGTTTTGAAAATTTGGATTATGCAGGGCAACCTAATCTTGATGATGTGTTGTTTGTTGAAGGATTAAATGTTACCCTGATAAGTATAAGTCAACTATGTGACCAAGGTCTCAGAGTTAACTTTACTAATTTTGAATGCTTGATAAAGAATGAGAATGATAAGGTCATCATGAAGGGTAGAAGATCAAAAGATAATTATTATTTGTGGAGTTCATAAGAAACAGAATGCTCTACAACATGTCTGAGGGACAAGAAAGTTGTTGAAAGGAGTATGAAGTCAAAATAGATGTTGTGTGCTTACAAAGTTACACAATATGTCAGGACATTGTTTTGTGACAACTTGAGAGGAAAAAAATGGTGAACCTCGTACTCAACAAATTAGGACAAAAATCTTGAAAATCAGGTCACAGGATACGAAGAATCAAGTAAAAAAGAAAGAGGTAACTTTTAGATGTGCAAACATTAAGAAATTAAAAGTGCATGAGCATGGGAAATTATATAAATTACTTATATTTTTATGGGACAATCAGATTTTCAAATTTTATGATTCCAACATCTATCTAAGCCCATTCCTTCAAGGCTTAAACAGTTGGGCACACTATTTATACTGGATAGACTATTCACTCAAAATTGTTGTAGCTATTCAAAAGAAATTGCTAGTGTGGTGTTACTTCCTTGGCTCAACTACTAATATGGATCTACAAAAATCAACAATGTCTCAACATCATTCGTGCATGCTACATCTTAAGTTGATGGATCATCTCAATCAAATTCTAGGGTTGACTCTGCAAGAAGAATGATTGATCCGTCTGACTTAGTCTTGGATATTGTTCCTCTATCCATTGTTCCAACTTTTACTCAGGAGGAAGCAAGAACGTCAGATTCAAAAGATGTCAGGCCTTCCGGTAAGTCACCTTCTTCTAATGATGGTAAAAATAGAACCAATGTGTGATACGGTGGGAGAACTGACTATGGTTTTGCGTTTGTTTTCGCAAATGTTTCGGTTGAGCAAGAGTCGCCACCGACTTTTTATTTTATCCTAAGGAAAGGTTTAAAAAGCACAACAAAAACCTTTGAGATTTTTCTTGGGTTCGGGGAGTAGATTATAGAAAGGGAAGGTATTAGCACCCTTTCTATCCATGGTTATCCATGGGCTCTTAGGTACTTGCTTAGATCAACTTGCCTTGGTTTTCAATTGTTTGAAATGGTGCTTTGTGTGTGGCTTTTGAAAAATGTTTTGAAAAGATGCCTTGTCTAGGCTAACCTTGTAACAATTCTTTACTCGAATGTTTTACAAAAGGTGTTTATCTTTTTAAAAAGATGTTTCAAGATTTTATTGAAAGTTTGTTTTGAAAGTATTTGTGAAGTGTGGTTTGAAAATAGGCAAGTGTTTTCTTTTGCAAGTTGACAAGTACTTAAGAGCTATCTACCCTAAAGTTCTCAAAGATTTTATGCTATGTTTTAACCCTTTTAACAATTTTGTTCCACCATTGCATTTGGTGGACAATCTTGTGTTAGGATGTGAAAGGGACGGGCGCGGGTCATCGTTTAGACCATAATTGCAATGGTGCTAAGTACCTTTGGGCAATTTTCCTTTAAGGGACTTTGATCATTTTAGGCAACTTTTCGAAAGCGTCATCGAGGGACTATGATCAATTGATTTGTATTTGTTTTGCCCAAAGAGACCTAACATGCAATATGGCCCATTTATTGAAGGCAACAAGTGGAATACCCTAGGGGTGCAAGTGTGATATGTGTTGTCCATTTTCATGCTTGTTTATCTTTGAAATTAGGTCAAACTATTTTGTTCTTTTTATTTGCATACAAACCCTAATTCTAACATGGTATATTTAGAAAGCGTTAGTGCGAAAAGTAAAATTCCTACACTATTACAACACAATATGGGAAGGGGGGGTACAAATGTTCAAATGGGGGGATATTTAGACAAGGAATTTAAACCTAGCTATTACATCAATTTTGGAATATTTACAAGATAATTAATTGCATAATTAAATGGAAAATAAAATAAAGATGCAAAAATGCAAAAAAGGTTTTTATATGTATGGAAAAAAAGGTGTTTTTTATATGTTCAATAAACAAAAATGAATAAAAATAAAAAAAAGTAACATTTTTGGAGTTTTTGTGTTTTAAGGGTAAAACCCTAATTTTTATTAAGTAAATATATATATTATTTAATTTATACAAGTATTTATTTCTTATATACAAAAAATAAAATAAAATGAAGTATATTTATAAAAAGTATTTTTTTGAGGTCAAATATTAATAAAATAAAAAATGTATATATTTTTTGTATTATTTACCTAAATATACTAATATATATAAATATCTTTATTATTTACTAAACAAATATTATATATACAAAATAATAATATTTAATATTTATAAAAAAATATTTTTTGATACAAAATGTTTTCAAAAGAGAAAATGAAATAAAAATCAGAAATAAAATATATTTGCATTTTTTTTCTAGTTTTTCTAAATAATAGTAATATATATATATATATATATATATATATATATATATATATATATATATATATATATATATATATATATATATATATATATATATATATATATATATATATATATATATATATATATATATATATATATATATATATATATATATATATATATATATATATATATATATATATATATATATATATATATATATATATATATATATATATATATATATATATATATATATATATATATATATTTATGTACAAATGTCCATATAAACAAATAAATACCTAAAAAATATAAAAATGGTGTAAAAAATATTTTTTACGTTTTTAATATTATTAGCAAAAATAAATAAGTCAGGATAAAAAAGAAAAGTCAAAAAATCATGCAAATAAACAAAATGGGCTCAGGGGGTATGAAAGCAAAAATATGGTGTGAAAAGAAATACAAAAGCAGGCCCACCCCATGTGGCTTCTTCTTCAACCTCTGGACAGAAAGATGTCCAAAAACGCGCGCCTGTACTCAAGTTCAAACATCTGGATTCTTTGACTTTTTGCACAAACTTTCAACATAAGAAATGTTAAGCATTGAATCACGATTCTAAATATGTAAAGAACTCATCCTAACTCTCAGAAATGAGAGAGAATTTTAACATTCCCAAATCTTGACCTAACTTTTCTTCCATATTCAGACCTTAAATTCTCATAGCTCAGGCAAAATAAATGAAAAGTAAAAGCATGTACAGATTCAGGGGCATGAGTAGAACACTTCTTATTCACAAACTTAGAGCTAATGATGCCTACACTAAGAGTTAGAAGTTCAAGAAGATACCTGTTCAGTTGAAGTTCTATCTGGCAATGGGGGAGCTTTCAGGGCAAGATGATGATCTGTACAGCTTGCCTGAAGTGTAGTGATGCTATTCCAATGCTTACTTTGCTTTGAAACACCTTGAATCGAGCTATGGACCTTCAACTGCAAAACAAGAAAGTGAAAATGGTGGAACTGCCTAGAGGAGTTACAGGTCGTGTTTTATGTTTGGGTTAGCTTCAAGTGATACTAGGGAATGTGTTTGATGAGCTTTTAGCAAGAAAGCATGAAAGGGATGAGAGTTGGCACTCAAACTGCAGCAAGCCCTGTTTTTGTGCAGTTCAATGGTGATTTTGAGTTTGTGGAGGTATTGGAGGTGTTGGGGTCGTGTGCTAGCTCAGTTAGGATGTCTTGAATGTGTACAAAATATTTGCTTAAGGGTTCTAGTGCTGAGATGAAAGTTATGTTGTGATATGCTAGGTTTCTTAACACTTAAGCAAGAAAAGGCCAAGTTGGTGTTTAGGCAGGTAGAGGCCCCCATAACATGATGCAAACCTTGGCATTGATCAGTGTGATTAGTCCCTAAAATTGTCCCAAGGGGATTTGATCTGTACTTCTTGGATTTTCATTTTGACATAAAGCTTACTTTTGCAAAAATGGTTAAAGTGCTTTATCTATTTTGGGATTAATCCATCATGCAATGCTTGAACACATAGAACATGGTCTTGGCACAATGAGTTTGCATTAAATTATTGAGTGCAAATGGGATTAGAGGCCTGTAATGTAGCATAAACCAAGCTGACTTGAAAATGCATAAGTTATGAACATGGAAATTGGCCAATTCAAAAGTGAGTTTTTGCCATATTGCAAAATTCGATTCTCTCAAGTCATGAGGTTGTTTGATGAGTTCTTGGACATTTTGGAAATCTTGGAATGTGTACTACAATCCATATTTGAAGTGAAAATTGAAATTCCAAGTGGAAGTATATGGAAAATGGTCTTGAAGTTAGGTAAAAACCTTGCCTAAAAAGGTCAAAAATTTCACTAAGTTAAGAATGGTTTAGTACCCTTATTCCAAAAATTGTAACTTGAGATACAAGCTTATTTTGGGAAAACTTTGTGAATCAAAGTTGTAGATTATGCAATAAGCTACAACTTTCATGTTTTGACTTTTGCTTGAATCCAAATGAATCTTGGTGAGAAAGTGGGGCAAAGTTGGGAAAAAATTAGGGTTTTTCATAACTTAGAAAAATTCTAAGTTATGAAAAATTCTCATTTCAAACCCTAATTTGCAAATTTTGATTTCTTGGTGAAAAAGTTTCATGATTTGGCATGTTTTGATGAAAAATGAATCTTGACTCTTGATTTTGACCAAAAAGTCAAAGTTTGACTTTTTAGTATACAGTCAAAATTGATCAATTGACTGGGAAATTCAACTGTCAATCTTGTGTACTTGGGATCTTTTGAACTTGTTGAGCATGTCAAGATGATTCCATGGGGTCCTTGAGTCCATATGTGAGCTTGGTTTTCCATTGGCTAGGTCAAACAGTCAAAAATTGCCTTTGTGCAGTCAAAACCCTAAAAATGACCATTTTGCCCTTTTGGTGATCTGATCAAATTTCCTGTGGAATTGTGATCCAAACTTGATCAAATGGTCCATGTGAGTTTATAATGTTGATGTGGGTCAATTTTCATGAGATTTGACTGTCAATTGGCCACAGTTGACTTTTTCCCCAATACAGCTAATTTTTAGGTCAACTGTCCAATTGACTGGGCAAAACTTGGAATCAAGACTGGAAACTTGATGTGAATAAACTTGGGAGTCCAATATGAAGCATGAAAGTCATCTTAGGCAATTTAGGTCAAAACATCTCTGTGCAAACACAAACCCTAATTTGGGTCAACAGTGCAAGGAGAAGTCTTGAGTAGATGAAACCCTAACTGGATCTTGAGTTCCAAAGGCTTTGTGATGAGAAATCAATGAGAAATGGGAGGGAAAATTTTGGGGTACAACACAATGTTAACCTAGAAAAAGAATCTAAGGAGAAAAGCCTTATCAGACCTATTGTTGATGAAAGTCTGTCTAAGGATGATGGTAGTAACCTTGATAAGAGACGAAGGAAGTTTGTGACCAAAATTCTGAAAGAAGAAGGTGTAGATATCATGTCAGATGATCTAGCATCTCTGGTAAAAGAGACTAGTACTGTTGAAATATCTAAAGTAAGGGTTGAAAAATCTATGTCTAAGCAAGTTATTCGTGAGAAACGCAGTAAGAAAAGAGCTGGTGTTGTGATAAATGTGGTTAATGTTGATAACTTATCATCTGATGAGGAACCCATCATCCAGAAGTTGGCTCCGGGAATAAACAACAAACACAAAATCAGGAAAGGAAAGGCGGTGATGGTGGATTGTCCTTCCTCTAATGGCGATCAAGGAAAGACTAATGAAAAGAGAGACCATCCTTCAAAGAGTTTCAGGAGAAAAGGTCCTACTGGTCCTCCAAAGCCATGGAATAAAGGTGTGGTACTTCAAAACAAGAGGAAGGCAGTTCCTTCAAGTGATTATGAGTATTATGTTGAAAAATATGTCCACGACATCATCTCTCACAAGAAATATGCTCATAAGAATACTTGTTCTACTGTTCAGAAGAGCTCATCAGTAAATAAAGCTTCCTTCAAGTCTGAAGAACATGCAGAAAAACTAAAACATGTTAATCAGAGAAGGGTAGCATTGGAACGAGAACTTGGAAAGGATTTTGATAAATTTCCTGACATTGTGAAGCACATAAAGGCTGCTAGCCTAATGAAAACAGTCACAAAAATTGTTCCTTGTTATGAAAGGCTGGTCAAAGAATTTGTTGTTAGTATTAAGATGAATGCAATGATGAAGGGAGTAAAGATTATGGAAAGGTAGTAGTCAGAGGAAATTCAGTGAAATTTTCCCCAATAATGATAAAAAAAATCTAGGAAGAGCAAAAGAACCTCAATGAGAACTAGAGGAATCAGATGATCAAGTCTGCAGGGTAATTACAGGGTGACAAGTGCAACACTGGGGAGAGAACGAAAAATTGTCATCCGGTAGACTCACTGTAAAGTATGCTATTATTCAAAGGATTTCTACTGCTAATTGGGTGCCCACTCAGCATACCTTTACCATTTCCTTTGGTCTTGGAAAATTCATTTTTGTTGTTGGCACTGAAAGTATTTTTGATTATGGAAGATACATATTCGATCAAGTCATGAAACAAGCTGCATCTACTGTCATGAAGCTATCCATTTGTTTTCTCTCACTCATCTGTGGAATAGTGCTGAATTAACATCCTAGGATTTTATTGCCCATTTACAGAGTCAAGAAAAGAGTGTGATACGGTAGCAAAACCGACTGTTTATACTGGTTTTGTGTTTGTGTTCACAAATGTTGCGGTAAGCAAGAGTCGACACCGTCTTTTCTTTTATCCAACAAAGGAAAGGGTGAAAAGAACAGAAAAAGACATTTTTGAGGGTTTTCTGAGTAAGGGGGGTAGATTATGGAAAGGGAAGGTGTTAGCACCATTTCCATCCGTGGTTTTCCACGGGCTCTTAGAGGTTTGCTCATTTTTAAAATACCTTTGTGCTTTGTGTTTGAAAATGTTTTGAAAACGCCTTAGTACGATGAACTTTGTAATGTTTCTCGGGATAGTGGAGAAAGTATACAAAGTGTTTTGGAATGTCTTTGAAAAGTAGTGTTTGTGTAAGTGCAAAATGTTTGAGCAAACTTCTAACAACTATCTACTTTGTTACTCGAAAAAGATTGTTCTTTTCCTCTTTTCCTTTAGACAATGCTATCCTACTATTAGTGAGTAGGTAGATTTGTCGTCGTATGTTTGTGGGACAATCGAAGGGACGTTTTATAGTCATGAAGGCAATTTATGGAGACACTTTAGAAATTTTCTTTAAGGGACTAGGTCATTTACCGAAAGACAACTGTAGGGTCATCGAGGCACTATGATTTTTTTGATTTACGGGTCTTTGATAAAGAAGTCATGCCTCATGACTTTTTTATTTCTTAAAGGAAACCAAAGTGGGATACCCTAGGGGTGCTTGTGTGCAATTGTGTTTGATTCAGTTATTTTTTGTCTTTTTGTTAAGTTTGCTAACGTTTGATTATTAGTCTTTTCATACACGCCTAGTTACTAGCAGCTAATATGTACAGAAATTTAAAGTGCGGAAAATAAAAACCTAGATTATTACATGGATTTAGGGAGAGGGATTTACACTGTACAAAATGGGGGAGAAAAAAATAAAGGAAAACTGTAAAAATCCCTATTTAATCTATTACAAGCCAAGATACAGTTACATTATCATAAAAAATACAAAAGTAAAATAAATGCGCGTAAAATAAAACAATACGTCTAAGAACCTAAGAAAACTCTAAGTAAAGAAAAATCTTTTTTGTTATTGAGTTTTATTGAAGAAAAATTAATTCTAAATTTAATTAAGAAAAATAAAAATTAAATGAGAAATTATTCTAGGTTATAAAAGAAAACTAATCCTAATATATTTTTTTTGTATTTTTATTATGAAGAGAAAATGATTAAATTAAAATCTATGTTCTAATTCATTTTAAATTAAGAAAATAGTTAAAATTTAATTAATTAAAGAAATTATTTTTTAATTAAAAAAAATCTAAGCCTAATAGTTTTTGTGTGTTTTTTATTATTAATGTTAAAATAAAAAGAAGTCAATAAAAACAAAAATAAAACCAAAAAAAACAAGGGGCATCCTTTGATCCAGGGAGAAAAACGGACTTTTCGATCCAGAGGGAGCGTTATCTTTCGATTCCGTGAAGGGTGTTACCCTTTGATCCAGTGACATGTTATGGCTTTCGATCCATGTGGTGGATGCTGTAAGGACACTGAATCTGCAAAGGTATGTTAGAAAAAACAAAGAAGCAGGACTTGGGTATCGAAACCCAGGTCCTTCGATCCTGCACGCGTTGGGTCTATTCAGGCTATATCTGCAACAAGTATTAACAACAAAACAAAAGTAGACCTGGGGTCGAACCCGGGTCCTTAGTCTAGAATGAAAAATCGAATAAAACTACCAATGGGTCATGCAAATGTAGAGTTGGATCTTTTTACCAATTCTTACCAACGATTGATGGGTAAATCTGTGGTGATGGGTGTGGGTATCCTTACTTGAGGATTGCTTCTATTTGACTTCTGGAGATGGGCACCTTTATTTAAGGGTTGCTTTGACTTGGATTACTTATGAGACCTTTTTATAACTTTGGTGGGTTTATGGGTAGCGTATCTCCAATGTCTCTGCGTGTCCTTTTTGGCTTGCAAGCATGCTGCTTATATAGAGTAGGAGGGATGGGACAAGAAGACAAAAGTTTAACTGCCATAAACAAACGTTTTCAAGGCCATGAATGAAGTGTTGTAACTATGGCAAAAAACAAGGGATCTTGTCCTCTTTTGAAATTTGAATAAATATGGACAGTTTTGGCTTTCGAATATCCCCAGTTTCTATCCTTCAATTGGACCTCCCATGCACCATTCGAATGGGCCTTTTTGTGTAGCCTTCGACTGGGCTCAAGTTGCCTCTTTCAACTGGGTCTTTAGATGGTCCTTCTGGTGTACCCTTCGAATGCGCCTTCAATCCTTGCCTCCTTCGATTGGACCTCTTGCATGCTTCTTTGAATGGCTGTCAATATGCGTCCTTCGAATGGACTTTTGGAATGCCATAGTGTAGAAATTGGGCTGTCAAAACATAACATGAGGGAAGTTCCTGCCTTGTGTAGGCAGGAATGTACCAGGGATTTTCCTTGTAGGTATGAAGAAAGTCCCTGCCTTGTGCTGGCATGCATGCAGGCCATTTTTCCAAATTTTCCCTTTGTGAAAGAAGCCAAAGGCGCTTCAAACGAATGATGCCCAGAGATGCTCCAAACGAAAGAAGCCAAAGGTGCTTCAAACGAAAGAAGCCCAAAGGAACTCCCCTTATTTCTGAATCGAAGGAAGCCTATTCAAAGGAAGACAAAGCTCAATCGAAGACTTGTGGACCAAAGCTTGATCGAAGAGTGCTAAATACCCAATCGAAGACTAGTGAGTCAAGCTTGTATCAAAGGATTTTAAAAGCTCACTCAAAACTTGTTATTGTGCTAGTCGAAAGGCCCTGCTTAACTGCCAATCAAAGGACATTGTTGAACTACCAATCGAAAGACACTTTGCTAAGATTCAAAAATTTCCTCTTTCTTTAAACAAGTGTTTGTAACCACCACGTAAGGGAAAAATCTTGGGAAAATATGAGAAGGTAGATTTTGGGGTACAACAGCTGCCCCTGTTCAATCTTCTTAGGCCTGAGGATGTAGTTTGACTTGTCTACCTTTCGTGATCTGAAGATGGAAGATGATTGAACACTAGAGTGCCTAAAAATTTGCACTCATCTGAAGTGATACTGTTGGTGAATAATATCGGGAATGGGCTTACGGATGCCATTTGGAAAAAATGACAGAAGACTGTCGGAGATGGGCTTAAAGATGCCATCCAAAGAATATGACGGAGAGTCGTCGGGGATGGGCTTAAAGATTCCATCTAAAGTAGATGCTGACTTCATAAGAAGTCTCTTTATGGGGATTCCTGTTCCTGCTGTCTGAGGAGGAGTCCGCTGGGGAATGTTTTGGGGGAATAGAGTCTAGGAGCTTCGGTTGTTCATTACTATACTGGGGAGTTATCTCTCGACTGGAGAGACGAAAGTGAGCTATTATCTGGTCGGGATCCAGGCTTCACAGTGACTTGCTGAGGATGATAAGGTTGACTGTTATCTGGTCATATTCCAGGCTTCGCAGCGACTTATTGGGGAATATGAAACTAACTGCTATCTAGTCGGTTCCAGGCTTCAAAGTAATTGTAAACATTGAACTGTTATCTGGTCGTACCCAGGCTTCAGTGATTTGAAGAAATTAAGCTGTTATCTGGTCAGGTCCAGGCTTCAACTTGAATCTGAGGTATACTATTATCTGGTCATATCCAGGATTCGGTGTCATGGGTTATACTATCATCTGGTAGGGTCCAGGCTTCTTAGTAATTAACAGAAATAAACTGCTATCTGGTCCAGGCTTTATAGTTTCTTTAACTGGGTAAGAATAAGAAAATCTTAGGGTCGATTTAACTGAACCAAAGAAAGTATCTACCGGAAAAGAATCATAATAAATCATGGTCGATTTAAACTGAACCAGCAGAGGTCTTAATTTATCTTTGACTGGATAAGAATCATAAAATCTTAGGGTCGATTTGACTGAACCAGAGAAAGTATCTACCGAAAAAGAATCAGAATAAACCATTGGTCAATTTAAACTGAACCAGCATCGGTCTTGATTTATCTTTGACTGGATAAGAATAAGAAAATCTTAGGGTCAATTTGACTAAACCAGAGAAAGTATCTATCAGAAAAGAATCAGAATAAATCATTGGTCAATTTAAACTGAACCACAAAGGTCTTGATTTATCTAGGACTGGATAAGAATCAGAAAATCTTAGTGTCGATTTAGCTGAACCAGAGAAAGTATCTACCGAAACGGAATCAGAATAAACCATTAATCAGTTTAAACTGAACCAACAGAGGTCTTGAGAATGATCTTTATGAGGAAAATGCTGAAATAACCCTTCGTCAGACGTAGCCTTTGAGAAGACTGTCAGGTCATATAAGTAGTCAATGATGTTTGTTGATTTGATCTTTCTTGAAAAGGTAAAGAGTTAGTCATATGCAATGTCATGATGTATGAAATGCATTGTGTAATGATGTTCTCAAAATAAATGAGATTATGTTGTATGCAATATGTATGTGTATGCCATGATGTATGAACATGAAATGTTGTTGCGATATTTCCTAGTCTGGTAAATAAATCCCTGACTACTATTGGAGAATACTGGGAAGCTGAATCTCAGAATGCTGTTTGGTAGACGAGGAAAGTGAGTCTTTCGTTTCCGTTGGGGATGATGAATAGAGATGGTTTACTGGGGATTTCCTCTTTCAGTTCGAGTATATTATACCGGGGATCTTTGACTCTTGCTTGAGAATGACCTTTCTGAGGGGAAGAAGATTTTTTGTTGGGAGATTTTACCCATGTAGGAAAATAAACTTTGTTGGGGGATAAACTTCTGCAGCTATAGAAATAAACTCTATTGGGGATAAGGCTTTACAAACTGTTCGAGATTATAAAATTCAGCTGGATTTCAGCTCTCTGAGAGAACTTTGCTGGAGGAGGTAATTCCTGCTTGGGAAAAAAGAGGTCAAAACTTTGGTTGTTTTCACTTTGTAGGGATACATATATCACGAGAACGTATGCTGAAGATGTAGTGGTGACTTTGCAGTAGGATGACTCTGCCTTTGTACCTGCTGAAGAACATAAATGCAGGGACTACAAATGGATTTTTAGACTTGGTCCCGTTTCTTAAAGTCATTAGCAATTGTCTTTCTGTTTTTCATGCAAGTATTTGTAAACAGTAATCATATTCAAATGCATATGTCAAAAATAATCACTGGACGTTTTTTGCATAACAAAACAGAAAAATGAAAACGAAACGTTTTGTATTTTCAAAGAAGCGTTTTGTATTGATTTTAAAGATTGCCTATAATAGGTGTTTTTTGTACAAAGAGACTGACATTCTAGTAGGAGAATGTTGTCGTGGAAAATCGAAACTATACAAAATAGTGTACAAAGGGAAAACAACTATGTGTAATAATCCCATTGAGTTTCAATTCTTCTATTGCCCTTATGTCCTTGAGCGTCTCATCACTTTTCTACTTGTCCGAAGTTGACTGGATTGATTGGTACCGTTTGAGCTTGATAGTTGATACTGAAGTCTGGTGGCAAGGTGATCCAACGAGACATAGTTATATGCTTTAAATCCCTAACTTTTTCCTGGACCACCCTTTCGGGTTTTCAGTCCACCGGGATACCCTTTTTTGCCCAAGCCGCCTTTTCAGGTTTTCGACTTGCCGGGTGTACATTTTTTTTTGTATTTATCCCTGATTTTTGCCCGAACCCTTTTGGTTTGCCAGGATACCCTTATTTTTTCCTAGACCGGTCGACCTAGCGGGTCTTTATTCAAGCATAGTATCTTTTAACTATGTCCGCATTCACAGGGTGAGGAAGGTCGTCACCATCCATAGTGGTTAGAATCATGGCTCCACCAGAAAATATGTTCTTGACCACAAATGGACCTTCGTATGTGAGTCCATTTACCTCTGGGATCACCTTGTGGCAAGATAATGCGTTTGATTACCAGATCACCAACTTGATATACCTGATGTCTGGCCTTCTTGTTAAAAGCCTTGGTCATTCACTTTTGGTACATCTGACCCTGACAGACATTAGTAAGCCTTTTCTCATCAATCGGATTTAGTTGGTCAAGTCGAGTATGGATCCAATCATCTTTGTTCAAACCTGAATCCTTCATGATTCTCAAAGAAGGGATCTGGACCTCGATAGGTAGGACAACCTCCATACCATACACCAGAGAGTAAGGTGTTGCCCCTGTTGACATATGTGCTGAGGTGCGGTAACCATGAAGAGCAAATGGTAACATCTCATTCCAGTCTTTGTATGTCACCTTCATCTTCTGGATGATTTTATTAATGTTCTTGTTAGCATCCTCCATAATGCCATTCATCTTCAACCGGTAGGGAGAAGAGTTATGATGCTGGATCTTGAATTGCTTACAGAGTTTGGTGATCAAAGTGTTGTTGATATTTGTACCATTATCTGTAATAATTCTTTTTGGAACACCATACCGACAAATAAGGTTATGCTTAACGAACTGCGCCACAACATTCTTGGTAACAGTAGCAAAAGAGGCAGCCTCAACCCACTTCGTGAAGTAATTAATGGCGACTAGGATAAAGCGATGTCCGTTGGAAGCGGTAGGTCTAATCTCTCCTATCATATCAATGCCCCACATTACAAAGGTCCAAGGAGAAGTCAAGACATTCAAGGGAACCAGAGGTACATGTACTTTATCAGCATAGATCTGGCATTTATGACAAGTTCGTGAATGTTGGTAACAGTCTGCTTCCATAGTGGACCAATAGTATCCTGCTCGTAGGATCTTTTTAGCCATGGTGTGTCCACTAGAATGGATGCCAAAGGTACCTTCATGTAAATCTTCCATAATCCTCTCTGCTTCGCTCTTGTCTACACACCGAAGTAAACAAGAGTCGTGGTTGCACTTGTAGAGGATTCCATTATTAAGGAAGAACTTTGCAGAGAACCTTCTTAGAAACTTCTTATCATTGACATATGCCCCCTCAGGATGTTCTTGAGCTTCGAGATACCTTTTCACTTCATAGAACCAAGGTTTTTCCATTACTTCTTTAGTATCAATCTCATAACAGTAGGCTGGTTCATCCAATCTTTCAATAGTGATCTGAGGAGCTTCGTTGTCCCATCTGACCTTGAACATGGATGACATAGTAGCTAGCGCGTCCGCTAACTGATTCTCCTCTCATGGAAAATGTTCAAAGGTGACTTCTTCAAAGTGTGGGAGCAATGTCAGCACATGCTCTTTGTAAGGGATGAGATTAGGGTGCTTCGTGTCCCACTCTCCTTTGATTTGACTTATTACCAAGGCCGAATCTCTGAAGACATTTAAGAATTTGATCCTCGGGTCAATAGCAGCTTTGAGACCCATGATGCATGCTTCATACTCAGCCATATTGTTGGTACAATTGAAACATAGTCTGGAAGTGAAAGGAGTATGATAGCCCTCGGGAGATATGATTACAACATTGTTTCCATTGTCGAGTATGTTGGAAGCTCCGTCAAAAACCATAGTCCATCAGGATCCTTTCTCAGGTCCTTCATCCGGTCCAGGTTCTTCGCAATCAGTCACTAACGTAATATTCTCATCCGAGAATTCAAAGTTCATGGATTGGTAGTCGTCCACAGCCTGATAAGCCAAATGATCAGCTAATACACTTCCTTTGATTTCTTTCTGGGTCATGTATTGAATGTCGTATTCGGTCAGGATCATTTTCCATCTCGCTATTCTTCCGGAGAGAGCGGGCTTCTCAAAGATGTACTTGATTGGGTCCATCTTAGATATCAACAAGGTAGTGTGAGTCAGCATATACTGTCTTAGTCGGCGAGCAGCCCATGCCAAAGCACAACAAGTTTTCTCGAGCAGTGAATATCTTGTTTCACAGTCGATAAACTTTTTGCTAAGGTAGTATATTGCATGCTCTTTTCGACCAAACTCGTCATGCTGCCCCAACACACACCCCATTGAATTATCTAACACTGTTAAGTAAATTATCAAAGGTCTTCCTTCAATTGGAGGCATCATATTTGGAGGCTCTTGAAGGCATTCCTTGATTCTATCAAAGGAAGTCTGGCATTCATCATTCCACTTTACCACTAGATCTTTCTTTAGGAGTTTGAAGATTGGCTCACAAGTAGTAGTTAGATGGGAAATGAACCTAGCAATGTAGTTTAGGCATCCCAAGAAACCTCTAACCTCTTTCTCAGTGCGAGAAGCCATCATCTCTTGTATGGCTTTAACCTTTGCAGGGTCTACTTGAATACCCTTGTCACTGACAATGAAGCCTAGGAGTTTACCAGACCTTACCCCGTAGGTGCATTTGTTCAGAATCTCAACTTATATGTCTTTAACATATCAAATAGCTTTTGTAGATGATCAAGGTGCTCTTCCTCGGTTTGAGACCTGGATATCATGTCATGAACATAGACCTCTATCTCATGGTGAATCATGTCATGGAACAAAGCTACCATGGCTCGCTGATAGGTTGCCCCAGCATTTTTCAACCCAAATGACATAACCTTATAACAGAAGGTACCCCACAGTGTGACAAAAGTTGTCTTCTCCATGTCTTCGGGTGCCATCTTGATCTGATTGTAACCATAGAATCCGTCCATGAAGGAGAAGATCTTATGCCGTGTGGTGTTGTCAACCAGAACATCAATGTGGGGAAGTGGAAAGTCATCCTTGGGGCTTTCCTTGTTCAAGTCTCTGTAGTCCACACACATACGTACCTTGCCGTCCTTCTTAGGCACCGGAACTACGTTAGAAACCCATTGTGGATAGGAGGTGGCAGCTAAGAAACCAGTGTTGAACTATTTCATAACTTCTGCCTTGATCTTATCTTACATTTTAGGACGCATACGACAGACCTTCTGCTTTACTGGAGGGTAGTCCTCTTTTGTCGGCAGGCAATGAACCACAATATCAGTGTCTAGTCCTGGCATGTCTTCATATGACCAATCAAAGATCTCAACATAATCATGCAACATCTGAATCAATCGTTGCTTGACACTAAGCTCCAAATTTACACCTATCTTGACTTCTTTTCTATCCTCTTCTGAATCCAGATTCATTGTCTCAACTGGCTCTTCATGAGGCTGTATAGCCCTTTCTTCCTGCTGTAGTAGTCTAGCAAGCTCTCCCGGTACCTCAAAACCTTCCTCGCTTTCGTCCTCGGCTTGGTTGATCGGATTTTCAAAGTCATAAACAACAATAGCAAAACCGTTACCAATGGGATCCAGAGTTGATATGGATCTGTAGTTTGATACGTGAGTGTGTGTAAGAGCATAACTGCATTGATAAAATAAAAGCAGAAAAGAAAAATAAAAATTGCAAATTTTTTATGCAAAATGTCCAATGCTTTATTAATGACATATGACACTGAAAAATGATAACCCTCACAAATGAATCATTGTGCCCCGGGTAAGATACAATTCCATAGAGTTTATATTGTTCATTTATTACATATCCAGAAAAACAAAAAGACAATTACTCATGAATAAAAGTAATCGGCACAAAGTCTTTAGCTGTCCAGTTACTGGGTCCACCATTGGTAGTAGGGAAGATCCAACTGTCCATGTCATAGCTACTGTCAGCATCTTCTGTGGCAGAGACAACATCAATATCATTGATTCCTGGGCCATGCTTGGGCATGGGTGCAGTTATGACGTTGGGAATCTCAGGAGCATCGAATTCAATCTCCTTTGCCTCGACCAGATCTTGCACCTTATTCTTTAAAGCCCAACAATCATTTGTATCATGGCCTAGACTTTCTAAATGGTAGGTACATCGAGCATTTGGATTGTAGTGAGGAGAGGCAATATTATGATTATTCGAAGCTTCTCTCAAAGTTACCATATTGGACTTCAATAAGTGAGGAAAAACTTGAGATAAAGTCATATTGATCCGGGTAAACTCTCTCATATGCCTTTCTGCTCTAGGTTGGTTGTTCCATTGTTGAGTAGCTCCAGGCTTGGATATCATTACAGCCCCTACCGTTGGATGGTGCTCAGTTCTGCCCTGATTTCTTTAACTGTAAGCAGCATTGACCTCTTTCTTTCCCACAAAAGGCCTTTTTCCTACACTTGAAGAGGCCTCCTTTTGAATCTTGCCACTTCTAATACCAGCTTCCACTCTTTCTCTAGTTAGGACTAGCTCAGTAAAACCAGCTGAGGAGCTTCTAATCAGATGGTTGAAAAACGGACCAGATAGGGTACCCAAAAACATGTCCACCAACTCCGTATCAGACAAAGGGGGTTGGACTCTTCCTGCTAGGTCCCTCCACTTCTGGGCGTAATCTTTAAAGCCCTCGCTGGAACCCATAGACATACTCTGGAGTTGTGTATGAGTCGGAGTAAGGTTTACATTATATTGGCACTGCTTATAGAAATCAGCAGCCAGGTCTTCCCAGTTACAAATATTGGTCCCCTCCAGCTGATAGAACCACTCTAGCTAAGTCCGGAATAGACTGTCTTGGATGAAGTGGACCCATAAGTCCCTGTCAGCGGTGTAAGGCTGAATCTTCTTCACATAAGATCAGAGATGCAACTTGGGACATGAGACCCCAGCCCAGGTACCTTCTGGATTTCCATTGCATTCATACGATCCTCAAGTTGTTTGTATTTATCATTAGCAGGAGGATACTGCTCCTCATCATAGTCAAATTCATCATCAGATTCTTCCGGGCTGAGGTCTTCCTCTCTTGTCTCCCCTTCCTGATTATCTCCTTCTTTTGATGAAGTTACTAGCTCTGAAGCTCGCCGCATTGGTTTTCTGATCCTTCTTCCTAGGTTCACTACCCCAATTGGTTTCTTTGGCTTCTTCTTTTTGTCCTTCAGTATGAGAGCTTTCAGATCTTCTTGCCCTTTAGCTAGAGCCACGATCATTTGCTGGAACTGGGCATTTTGTGCCTGGAGATCCTTGATGTTTTATTCAAGAGCCATTTCTTTGCTTGCTGAAATAAACAACGAAGAAGATAAGAAACCTCTCCTGAAACCTGTTTATGCAATGATATGTATGATATATGTATGCAATGTTTTCAAGGATTTCTAAGACTTAAATTTTCTCAGCCAAAGGGAAAACAAACGTTAATTGCATTAATAAGTTTAAACGTTTACAATGATGCCTCTTGGGCTTACAAAGGAAGCAACAAAGCAAAAAATGAACTCTCAAAGAAAAAAGGGACTCATGCTTCCCACAGACGCATCCTCTTTGGTGCAATGTAGGCATTTATACTCTTCTCTTAGTGAAGTAGCCTGGTGAGCTCTACAAGTTTCTTCTCGTTGGCGTATAATTGGGTCTCAAAGGTATCCCATTCCTCTTTGAGTTGAATCCAGAATTTTTGTAACTCCTTGAAATTTGTCAGCATGTCAGGATGAAGAAAAATGTAAGGAGTGTCTCCCTCAGCAATTGGTTCCATGATGATGGGTAGAATGGCCTCATAAGGCATCCTGAGAATTTGAGCACGGGCTCATACCCACTTAAGATAAGGTTCCAAAGGAATGGAGTTCTTATTCCCCAAGCTCTTATGAACCTCTGACGATAACCCTGAACATCATTCTCATAGTCGAATGTGATTCCTTGGACCAGTGTATCATGAGGACCATCCCTCCTAGCATAACCAAACTGTCGCATTGCCAAACAAGGATTATAAGTAATTCCTACACTAATTCCTAGGAGAGGGACATTAGGGAATTCCCCATAACGGTCAATGATGGCAATATTCCCTAAGGACCGAGGACACCAATGAATATACGAATGTGTGAGAGACATCAACCTATTAGACCATCTCATGCCCTGCTCATTCTTCAAAATAGATCGAGGTAGGTGTGAAATAAACCACCTAGCCAATAAAGGAGTGCAACACAAAAGAGCCCCCCTTCTTTTTACAGTACGAGTATGCAGATATTGTAGAACATCTCCAAGTAAAGTATGCACTGGATTATGAGACAGAAAAATCTTGACCACATTCATATCTATGAGTTGGTCCAGATTAGGAAATAGTACCATCCCATAGATGAGAAGGGCCAACACTTCTTCAAAATCCCGTAAATCCAGAGTATCCCAAAAATGGTGAGCTTTCTCAAATAGAAACTTAGCTAGAAACCCTTTGATGCCTCTTCTTGTTTCCCAATTTGCCACTATATCGGACCGTTGTAAAGACATAGCATGAGCAATCTCTTCAGGTTTTGGGTCTCTTTCCATACCTTTGAAGGGTAACTTATCAAGAATGGGCACCCTTAATAACTGAGAAAACTCCTCCATAGTGGGCACTAACTGATAATCATGAAAGGTGAAGCAGTGATGTAAAGGGTCGAAGAACTGAAAGAGCACCTTTAACATTTCTTCATCAGGGTTTGAGGTGACCAAGTTTAGAAGTCGACCATGTATTTCAGTGAATGGAGAGCTTTCAGGGACCCTTGATGCTAATTCCTTGAGTTGAGGAGGTACCCTTACGAGGTTGACTTGTATAGTATTCCTGCGGGTGGATGCCATATCCTACAAAACAAGACAAAGATAAGCCCTAAAAAATCCTTGAAATGGTTAGTATGATATGCCATGTTATGATGTTATGATATCATGATTATGCTAAGAAAACAAAAATATAGTAAGCATAAGAAAATCACAGAGAGACCTTAGGTTTTAGGCTTGCATGGGTTTTAAGGTAAGTACCCTCTTGAAGTTTAGTTGGCTTAACTTGTCCTAGTAATAGTAACCGAGTTCTAAGGGATCTCAATATCACTGATCTTTCCCACAAGTTTCCTTCCGACCGACAACTGACTTGCCACAAAACAAAACTCGGGAGTCAAATCTCAATGAGTGTAGTATCGAGTATCAACCGACTTAGGACTACACCAAAGACGGCTATCTCACTACTTCCTAATGGCCAAGTTAGTCAATTAAATATTCTAAGGTCAGTTGATGCTTTATGACACCATGCAGCGACCCCATATTATCCTTGATTACTTAAGGGCTACCGGTACCAACCAAAGTGTCACATCAATATAGCTATCACATTGACCGTGTCAATATACCCCGCACAGTTTCCACGATCTATTGCTACTTACCTAAAAGGTGCCCCAGATCCTGGTGTAGGATCTATATTAACAACCCAAACAATCCCAAAAGGTAAAGCAAACAAAGCATACAAAAGCAGTTAAATAATGAACTAAATCTAAGGTAACCCCACTTTTTAATAAGTCCCCAGCAAAGTCACCAGTTCTGTGATATGGTGGCAGAACCGACTATTTATACTAGTTTTGCGTTTGTGTTCGCAAATGTTGCAGTAAGCAAGAGTCGCCACTATATTTTCTTTTATCCAACAAAGGAAAGGGTGAAAAGAACATGAAAATACCTTTTTGAGAGTTTTCTGAGTAAGGGGGGTAGATTATGGAAAGGGAAGGTGTTAGCACCATTTCCATCCGTGGTTTTCCACGGGCTCTTAGAGGTTTGCTCATTTTTAAAATACCTTTGTGCTTTGTGTTTGAAAATGTTTTGAAAACGCCTTAGTACGACGGACTTTGTAATGTTTCTTAGTATAGTGGAAAAAGTATACAAAGTGTTTTGAAATGTCTTTGAAAAGTAGTGTTTGTGTAAGTGCAAAATGTTTGAGCAAACTTCTAACAACTATCTACTTTGTTACTCGAAAAGGGTTGTTCTTTTCCTCTTTTCCTTTAGACAATGCTATCCTACTATTAGTGAGTAGGTAGCTTTATCGTCGGATGTTTGAGGGACAATCGGAGGGACGTTTTACAGTCATGAAGGCAATTTGTGGAGACACTTTAGCAATTTTCTTTTAGGGACTAGATCATTTACCGAAAGGAAACTATAGGATCATCGAGGGACTATGATCTTTTTGATTTACGGGTCTTTGCTAAAGCGTTCCTGCCTCATGAGTGTTTTATTTCTTAAAGGAAACCAAAGTGGGATATCCTAGGGGTGCTTGTGTGCAATTGTGTTTGATTCAGTTATTTTTTGTCTTTTTGTTAAGTTTGCTAATGTTTGATTATTAGTCTTTTCATACACGCCTAGTTACTAGTAGTTAATATGTACAGAAATTTAAAGTGCGGAAAGTATAAACCTAGATTATTACATGGCTTTAGGGAGGGGTATTTACACTGTACAAAATGGGGGAGAAAAAATAAAGGAAAACTGTAAAAAGCACTATTTAATCTATTACAAGCCAAGATATAGTTACATTATCATAAAAAATGCAAAAGTAAAATAAATGCGCGCAAGATAAAACAATACGTCTAAGAACCTAAGAAAACTCTAAGTAAATAAAAATCTTTTTTGTTATTGGGTTTTGTTGAAGAAAAATTAATTCTAAATTTAATTAAGAAAATTAAATATTAAATGAGAAATTATTCTAGGTTATAAAGAAAACTAATCCTGATATATTTTTTGTATTTTTATTATGAAGAGAAAATGATTAAATTAGAATCTAAGTTCTAATTCATTTTAAATTAAGAAAATAGTTAAAATTTAATTAATTAATTAATTAATTAATTAAAGAAATTAATTGTTTAATTAAAAAAAACTAAGCCTAATAGTTTTTGTGAGTTTTTTTAATATTAACGTTAAAATGAAAAGAAGTCAATGAAAACAAATAAAAAAATAAAAAATAAGGGCCATCCTTCGATCTAGGGAGAAAAACGAACTTTTCGATCTAGAGGGGGCGTTATCTTTCGATTCTGTGAAGGGTGTTACCCTTTGATCCAGTGACATGTTATGTCTTTCGATCCAGGGGGTGGATGTTGTGAGGGCACTGAATCTGCAAAGGTATGTTAGCAAAAACAAAGAAGTAGGACCTGGGTATCGAAACCCTGGTCCTTCGATCCTGGGGGCGTTGGGTCTATTCAGGCTATATTTACAGTAAGTATTAACAACAAAACAAAAGCAGACCTGGGGTCGAACCCAAGTCCTTAGTCTTGAATGACAAATCAAATGAAACTACCAATGGGTCATGCAAATGTATAGTTGGATCTTTTTACCAATTCTTACCAACGATTGATGGGTAAATCTGTGGTGATGGGTGTGGGTATTCTTACTTGAGGATTTCTTCGATTTGACTTCTGGAGGTGGGCACCTTTGTTTAAGGGTTGCTTTAACTTGGATTACTTATGAGACCTTTTGATAACTTTGGTGGGTTTATGGGAAGCGTATCTCCAATGTCTCTGCGTGTCCTTTTTGGCTTGCAAGCATGCTGCTTATATAGAGCGTGAGGGAGGGGACAAGAAGACAAATGTTTAACTTCCATAAACAAATGTTTTCAAGGCCATGAATGAAGTTTTGTAACTATGGCAAAAACAAGGGATCTTGTACTCTTTTGAAATTTGAATAAATGTGGACAGTTTTGGCTTTCGAATATCCCTAGTCTTTATCCTTCGATTGGGCCTCCCATGCACCCTTCGAATGGGCCTTTTTGTGTAGCCTTCGACTGGGCTCAAGTTGCCTCTTTCGACTGGGTCTTTAGATGGTCCTTCTAGTGTACCCTTCGAATAGGCCTTCAATCCTTTCCCCCTTCAATTGGACCTCTTACATGCTTCTTCAAATGGCTATTAATATGCGTCCTTGGAATGGACTTTTGGAATGCCATAGTGTAGAAATTGGCTGTCAAAACTTAGCATGAGGGAAGTTCCTGCTTTGTGCAGGCAGGCATGCACCAGGGATTTGCCTTGTATGTATGAAGAAAGTCCCTGCCTTGTGCTGGCAGGCATGCAGGACATTTTTCCAAATGGGCCCTGTGTGAAAGAAGCCAAAGGAGGTTCAAACGAATGATACCCAGAGATGCTCCAAACGAAAGAAACTAGAGGTGCTTCAAACGAAAGAAGCCCAAAGGAACTCCCCTTCTTTCTGAATCGAAGGAAGCCAATTCAAAGGAAGACAAAGCTCAATCGAAGGCTTGCGGACCAAAGCTTGATCTAAGGGTGCTAAGTACCCAATCAAATACTAGTGAGTCAAGCTTGTATCGAAGGATTTTAAAAGCTCAGTCGAAACTTGTTGTTGTGCTAGTCGAAGGGCCCTGTTTAACTGCCAATTGAAGGACATTGTTGAACTGCCAATCGAAAGACACTTTGCTAAGATTCAAAAATTTCCTATTTCTTTAAACAAGTGTTTGTAACCACCACTTTAGGGAAAAATCTTGGGAAAATATGAGAGGGAAAATTTTAGGGACAACAAAGAGAACCCCCTCTGTCACTACATCATAAATTGTTTGGTGGAACACATGATCCTGACATTGTTGTTACATATCTAGAGGCACCTGTTCCTAAAACATCAAGAGGAGACATAATCTCTCTATTAAAGGAAACTTGCAGGGAGTTGGAGGACACTATCAGGACTGACACAACTAGAAAGGTTAAGCTTGAAGAGCTCATTAAAGCCTTAACAAAGGATCCAGAAAAGGAAGCAAAGGCTGCTGATGGTGAAAGAAACAATGCATCTGATGCCTCTGATGTATATGATGATACTCCTACAAGTAGAGAAACTAATGGAGAGAGTGGGGAATCTGGTTCTGATGGGAATGTTGATATTGATGTTGTTGTTGTTGCATGACGGATGGCGTTTTCTATAGTTTTATTTTTGTAGCTTTTGTTTATTTTGGTTTATGATTTTCTAAAGGTTAAATGCCCAGGATATTTTTAATTTTTTCACCCTGATAGTTAAACTTTAGGTGCTTAAATTTTTACTAGTATTGTTTACTTACCATTTTCATATTATGGCTAAAAAGGGGGAGTAGTATGATATTGAGGGTGTTGGAGCTGGCACTAGCTAGTGCTACTGCTAAGGGGGAGAATTATATGATTTTCTCTGCTTTGTGATAGCAGGTATTGATCAGGAGTTCCTGCTGTTCTAAAAAGATGTCAGACATGATGTCTTGACATCATGTGTTGAGAACTTAGGTTCTCTATTTTTATTGCAGCTGTGTTAGTAGATCAACTAACTACTAACTATTTGATTTGTGTGCTGTTGATTTTTGTGTTGCTAACCTTGTGTTGTACCCCAAAATTTTCCCTCTCATTTCTCAAGGCATTTCTCACAAGGATTCTCAAAATTCAAGCTTGCACAAGTACAATTGGATTTTTCAGCATCAAGTTAAAGAGGAAACTGTTAAAAAAGGGGGAAAACAGATAAAAATAATCTCTTTGACAAGATTGGAGAAAAAACAAGTTTTCTTCTATTCACATCCTTCGATTGGACTTTTGGCCTCTTTTGATGCAAGCTTGGCTTGCATCCTTCGATTGAGCGTTGGCCTCTAACATGTTGGCTTTGATTCACAAAGAGGGAGCTTCCTGCATGCAGCCTTTGATTGCATCATTGGCCTCACATGGTTCACAATATAATGGTGGCCTGCATGCCTACTTCGATTGGACATTTGATGCCTGCACGCCTGTGTTGATTGGACAAATAATCCCCTCCATACTTGCTTTGATTCACAAAGTGATGGCTGGCTGCATGTAGCCTTCGATTGAACAATAGCTTCCTTCTTGCATGCTTCAAAGAAAGGGGCTCCTACCAGGTCAACAGGCACAAGGAAAAAATCCTCCTATAGCCTCCTTCGATTCAAAGAGGAAAAGCCTCCTGTTGATGTCCTTCGATTCAGAAGACAAGTTCTTTCTTTATACTTTCTCCCAATTCACAAGGCAAGGACCTTCTTCAGGCTAGCAAGCACAAGGCAATGGCCTCCTACAACTTAATTTCGATTCAGAAGTCATTTTCCCTTTGCATGCTTCCTTCGATTCACAAAAGGCAGGATTCCCTTCAGGCCAGTATGCACAAGGCAAAGGCTTCCCCATGGCTAGCACTCACAAGGCAATGGCACCCACAAAGTATTGGCCATTTTTCACGCTAGCTTCGAATGGGCAATATTTCCTTTGAAAATAGTCTGTTTCAACATACATAATTTCTATACCATGACACACACCTTGGTGGCCCATTCGAAGGACATGCATTGACATATCTGGGTTGCATTTTTCAAAGGATACACGAGCTGACGCATTCGAAGGACAAACACATAGTCCATTAGAAGGACACATATTTGGTCCTTTCAAAGATACATACATGACCCATTCAAAAGATATGTCTGGGTGTCCCATTAGAAGGACATATTTGATGACCCATTAGAAGGACCTGCAAGACATACCTTAAGACATATTTTGGTGACCCAGTCAAGGGGCACACCATTTGGCTCCTTCGAAGGATGCACAAAAAGAGCCCATTTGAAAGACACTTGTTGGATGAAAATCAAATAATGTTGTTTGAAGGAGAATCTGGTCGAAGGTGGTCAAAACGAAAGGTGGAGATATCAAAAGATGCTTGCTGCCAAGTTCAGGCTTGATACACTGGCCATAACGCTCCAAAACTGCTGCATAGTAGTCCTGCAACACTACCCCTATTCTTGCACCAATTTGGCATACGAATACTGCCCCTCAAAAGCTACAAAAATAGTTTTCCCATTTTGTTCAAATTGTTTTATTTTCCCTCCTAAACCTCAGCCAACTTTGCCTATAAATATGAGGCTCCATAACACGTCTAAGGTGGCTGGACAACACATCTAGAGACTTGGGGTGTTGTGGAAAGAATATTCAAAAAATCATCAAACTCTCAAAACTCTTAAACTCTTAAGATTCTCAAACGCTAAACACAAACCCAGAATCCAGAAGAAACACAACACATGTTTACTTGGCCCTTCGAATCCATAAGAAACACTACACCTGTTTCCTTGGCCCTTCGAATATAAAGAAATACAACACTTGTTTCTTTTTCTCTTTCGAATCTGAAGCAATCCAACGCTTGGTTCCTTCCTTCGAATCCAGTCAAAGAAACGCCACACCTGTTTCTTTCCTTCGAATCCAGGAGCATCTAGGCAGTAGCTCAAGGTCCAACACTTACATTCTAGCGTCAAGCAAGGTAAGTCCCCTTAACCTTAAGATTTTTGTTTCAAACATAACATGCAAATAATATTTGCTCACTTTTTATTTCTATACTTTCGATTGCATGATTTTTCTTGTCCAAGTATACGTTAAAGCTAACCTATACAGACCTTAAACGAAAGAAAAAGTCTTGTGTGAAATGAAGCCTTAGGCTTCCCCCCTGGCTGCCTCACAATCCCAAACGAAAGTCTAGGAGGGTACAGAGAATACGCGCTCATGTTGCTTTGCAGGTCCTTACTACTTTGTAGTCCAAACGAAGAAAAGAAGGTTGTCCCTACTGACTGCCAGGCCCAACCGAAGAAGGCAGCAAGGAGCTTGAGGTGAAGTGTGCATCTCATGCTGATTCCAGGCCCTAATTGAAGGAAGCAGAAAGGAAAAATCGAAGGCTGCATCTCATGCTTCATGCTAAGCCCAAATCGAAGGGAGACAGAGAAGCAGAATCGAAGGGTTCTGCTGCCCAAATCGAAGCACTCATTTTTCCTCCTTTTATTTTGTTTTATCTTTATATTTTCTTGCTATTCAATATGGTTGTAATAATGTATGATTTATTTTATGCATTTTATTGCTTTTGTACAAATGTTAGTAATTAGGATGTATGGAAAGTAAAACCAACAAGCTGACAACCCAAAAATCAAAGACAAAATGCATGCAATCAAACCCACTATTCACACATGGACCTCTAGCGTAATCTCACTTGTTGTCTCAGAAAAATAGTCATGTCCCTCGAATATGGGCGTTTTAGCAAAGACCCTCGATAAAAGATTGTAGTCCCTCGATGACCCTCGATGTTGCCTTTGGTAAACGATCTAGTCCCTAAACGATATTGCTAAAACGCCCCATAGGTTTCCTTCTATGACTATACAAACGACCCACACCTGTCCCTTCACATCCAACGACAGGGATTCTTACCAAATCAATGGTAAGATATCAACATGTCAAGGAGGAGGAAAAGAACATGAGACCTTTTGAGAAGGTAGGATTCTCATAGTTGCTCGCTTGCTCACAAATTTTTTTTTTACACACCAACACTTTCATTTGAAACATTTTTAAAAGACAAAACTCTTTGTACGCATTCTTATAGAGACGAGAATCATTACAAAGACACTTTTCAAAATCACTTTCAAAAACACATTCCACAAACACCTCTTTGAACTATTTTCAAAACCAACACTTTGTATGCATTCTTATAGAAACTAGAATCATTACAAAGACGTTTTCAAAATACTTTCAAAACCCACACCACAAGCACATTTTCAAACAAAAGCAAGTGATCTAGTAAGAAACTAAGAGCCCGTAGATAACTACGGATGTAAAGGGTGCTAATACCTTCCCTTTTCATAACCTACCCCCCGAACTCAAGAAATAATATTGAAAGGTCTTTCCTGTTCTTTTTAACCTTTCCTTATTGGATAAAAGGTCGGTGGAGACTCTTGTTATCCGCAATAATTGCGATCAAACGAAAAACACCCAAGTAAGTTCTCCCACCGTATTACACCTTGCATATGTTTTTGTTCTGCTGTTGTACCTCTGATGTGTATGTTTGATTTATTTTCAAGCATATCTTATTGTGAAAGAGTTATTTGGGTGTTTTAGCCAAAATGTGCCAAAGAGGGAGATTGTTATTTCTCTGAAATTATGATTGACATACATTTTGGTAAAACCAATTTGGCAGCAGCATGTTGAACAAGATGTTCCAACTTTTAGTTTTTTAACATGCCGAGTAAGATGTACCAACTGGGAGATAGGAAATCACGTCTGCAGCAGCTGACAATTATAGCTCAGTTGATTTGTTAGCTACTGAATATTTAGCTTATATGGCGCCCAAGATTGACAAATAAGAATATTTTATGTTGGTTTTCGAAGATATGCTTAGTTTTTAAATATGGAGACATTTTAGGAAAGTAATGATTGAATACCTATTTTCTTGGAGAAGATTTTCCAGACTTTGTGTAGCCTCATTGTTGTGGTTTTAAAGACCAACCCAGTCCAGAATAAAGTTATAAATAGACTGGTGTGTACCTAGTATTAGGTGGAACCTACTTGTGTATTTTTGTTAGGGTTTTAGAATCCTTATTGTTGGGTTGTAAGTTCTGTTTTAGATGTTCATAAGCTTTTAAGGATTGAACATATGTGTGTCAGATGCTCATAAGCTGTTAAGCATTGAGTATGTGTGTGTCAATTCTCATAAGCTTTTAAGCATTGAGTTTTGTGTGTCTTGGAAGAGTGACTTTCGATTTTTGTTCTCTACTTGTGTTTAGAGTTGCAGCAATTGCTGAGTGTAATTGAAGAGGATTTGAGGAGGGCCTCATACCTAGGTGTGTCTTAGGTATAAGTTAAGAAAAGGGTAGTGATTAAGTGTGTAGGCTGTAAACTAGGATGTTTGCTGTGAGGTCTACAAATTGATACTATCTAGTTAATTTCGTCCCTGGCTTGGTAGCCCCCAGAGTAGGAAGGTTGATCTGAAATGAGTAAACATATCATGTGTTATTTATTTTCAACACTATTTATTTTGTCCATACATCTTGCTGTTGCGTGTGGAGTCGGATCCGATGTCTCAACATCTCTTAGGACATCCAGGATCTGATAGCCAGAATTTCAGAACTCCTAGAGGCAAATTTTATTTGTGAAGCTCAGTACACAAGCTGGCTATCTAATATAGTGCTCATAAAGATATCTAATGAAAAATGGTGCATGTGTATTGACTATACCAATCTCAACAGGGCTTTCCCCAAAGATGCTTATCCTCTTGCCCCAAGTACTAGCCGATTTTGTGGCAGAGATGACCTCCCAGCCTCCCTGATGGGAGGAGCATGCAGATGGACTATCTTCTTTGATGGGGCTTCCAGTTTAATGGGACGCGGGGATGGAATTATATTGGAGAGCGTGGAAGGAATCTTGATCGAAGTCTCCCTCATGATATCTTTCCCGAACTTAAACAACCAAGCCGAGTATAAAGAATTTCTAGCAGGGCTGCGCCTGGCCAAAGATTTAGGGGCCGAAGAAGTGAAAATCTTCACAGGTTCCCAGCTTGTTGCCTTCCAGGTATGAGGAGAATATCAGACCAAAAAAGACCACCTCTCCGAATACTGGAATATGGTCCGAGAAAATAATGAAGAAATTTGAGCCTGTAGATGTGCAGCAGGTTCCCCGTGAACAAAACCCTCGGGTAGATATCGTGTCAAAATTGGCGAGTACAAAGAAGAAATGAGGAAACAAATCAGTAATATAGGAAATACTTCATCGACCAAGCATTGAAGAACCCTCTCTATCACTAGATGTGTCCGCCATCGGTGACAATAACTATTGGATGACCCCAGTATACAACTACCTCACGAAAGGAGAACTACTACCGATCAGAATGAGGCCTACATGGCCAGGAAAAGAGCCTACTCCTACGTTCTGGTCGACGGTAGATTGTACATAAGGGGATTCTCCACCCCCCTTATAAAATGTGTCTAAGAAAACAAAGTCACCCACATCCTGCGTGAAATCCATGAAGGAATCAATGCCCAACACCTGCGAGAAAGATCCCTCTCTAGAAAAGCATTACGGGCAGGATAATATTGGTCGACCATGCAACACGACACCAAAGAGCACGTGAAGAAATGTGACAAATTCCAACACCAAGGGGGCATGCACTTAGCACCTCCAAGAGAGCTTAAGTCTCTCTAGTCCCCCTGGGCCTTCGCGTGGTGGGGCATGGACATCCTCAGGCCATTCATGGTGGGATCAAACTAAAAAAAAATACCTAATAGTAGTTGTGGATTACTTCACAAAATAGATAGAAGCAGAAACACTGGCCAGAATCATCGTGTAAAACATTCTCTGTTTCTACAAAAGAAAAATTCTTGCCCAGTTTGGCATTCCCCAAGCAATTGTCACAGACAATGGGACACAATTTAAAGACACAAATTTCCAAGAATTCGTTGCTAATTTAGGCACCATCCAACACTTCCCATCTGTCCAGCACCCGCAAACAAACGGGAAAGCCGAGTCTACAAATAGGGTGATTCTACAAGGCCTCAGATGAAGGCTGGACGAAACCCAAAAAAGATGGGTCGAGGAGTTACACAGTGTGCTCTGGGCCTATCGAACAACAACTCACTCATCCACCAGGGAGACTCTTTTCCAACTAGCGTATGGAATCAAGGTTGTCATCCCCATCGAGATCAGAGAGCCTTCAAGACGGACTTAAGCCCCTCTCAATGAAGAAATGAACGATGAGGAACTAAGAGGGGGCTAGAACTTGTCGAGGAAATCAGGTCAGGAATAACTTTACGAGAAGCCTCTCTCAAGCAAAAAATATCCATAAGATATGATGCCGAAGTTATACGACGTGAATTCAAATTCGAAAGCCTTGTCCTGAAGAGAAACCACGAGGAATCTCGCGAAGGCAAGCTCGCCGCAAATTGGGAAGGCCCCTATTGCGTCCATACAAAAACGAGGAATGAGGCCTACTACTTAGAAAACTTACATGGGGAAAACTTGCTTGACCTTGGAACATTGAAAAACTAAAGCAATATTACAATTAATGCACAAATACAGTCGACGTGCTTTGTCAAAATGACAAACACGACTTGTTCGACCATATATGCATGCCCAGGTACAAGCATAACACCTCAAATTAAACAAAGGCAAGTTTCCACTCTTTTAATGAGCAGATTCTTAGCCTGATGGGGACAACTCAAACGAGCTCCGCCGTCGATGTACCATAATGGAAGAACACCTAGCTCGCGATGGGAAGTTCACGCCATCAAGCTCAGGCCCCAAACGAGACCTGAGTTCCGGCCCATGCCTGGAAATTACCCTGGCCATTCGACCACCCCCCCCCCCCCCCCTCCCCCACACTGGAGAACCTCAATACTAACGAGTAAACCCCCCAAAACCCTTAATTAAAATAAATGACTCAATATAACAAGCATACAGACATGTGACAAAAATAATAACTCATGCATAAAAAAAGGTAAATACTTAAATAATGCAGATTAAAGTGAGCGACCACCATGGTCAAAAATAATAAAAGACGACCACGAAAGCCGCATTTGTCAGAATGATTACATAAAGGGAACCAAATGCACCCATTCAAAGATACGAACAAATGGACACGAGGACCATGATAGTTTGAAAATTACATTAAGACGGGCAAAAGCCCTAAAAAAACAAATTACAATAAAAATGGAATGCATGCCGAAAAGAATATAAAAATAATAAGATCCAATCAACAGCTAGGTTGAGGCTGCTCTTTAGGCTGAGATGGCACTTCAGTATCAGGCTGCGGCTACTCGGGTCCCCCGGAAGACTGAAAAGAATCTGTCATATTCCCGCCTTCCACCTCAAGGAAGTCGGGGACGACGATTCGAATGTTAACCATGTTGTGGAGGAAACCAGTCCCCGCCAGGACAATGTCAACACCCAGATTCATAAGGAAAATTTGGGCCACCATGCTCTTAAAGACCTCCTCAAAATCCACAAGAGCATCATCGTTGGCCTGCTGAATGCGAGTGACCAACTGAGCCCTGGTCGTCATCCCCTTGACATCCCCTGGCTCCTCCTCGTTAGGGACCATGGTAGACTTGAACCCTTTCACCTTCTCCTCGAGAGCTTTCTTCTCGTCCGCGCATGCATCCTTCTCCTTTCCCAGAACCTTCTTCGCCTTTGCCACCTCCTCGAGTTTAGCGTTCAAATTTCTTAACTTCTCCTCAAGGGCCTTATTCACCTCACGGGTTTTCCTCAACTCCATCTCCTCGGTGCTCCCCTCCACGATATGGATCACCACTACACCTAGGATTCTCATCATTTCAACAACTTCCTAGGCAAACAAGGTCCTCTTGCTCGGGTGGTCCATCTCCCCATATGATAGGGACTCTACCTTGTGAACCCCCAAAAAAGAACTCGAGAAGAAGGTCCTATTGTGGAAGTAGGGGGTAGCATAAATTTTTCCTTACCTTTTTCTCCGATCAAGTCCACCAGATCATCAGAGTAAGGCCTCTTGACCCTTGAACTCACCGGTAAAGGAGAAGATTACCCGACGGCTGGACCAGATGATGAGGTCCCCGACCCCGTCGGGGGCACACCTGCTCTATCAGTACCCAAGAGGCTCTTGGAGATGCTTTCTGCCATTTCTTGGCCTTAAGAGAAGCATTCTTAATCAAACGCTCCTATGGAGTAGACATTTTCTCTACAATAAAGCAAGCACGAATTATCAAAACATGAATATATGAATAAGGGCAAGTAAAAAACAAAATGACTACCTAAATATTTTAAAGGGTCGTCACATTCGAGGAGCTCCCTGGCATTAATAAGTCCAAGCTTAAACACAGGCTTCCCCTCCTCGTCAACAACGACTTTTTCGCCTTTGCCCACACGTTGGACCGGAGGTATTCCCTCGAAAACGGCTAACAGTCGGTCATAGCTAGCATGATCTTTGGGATTCAGCTTCCCTATCTTCACGATGTAATGATCAGTGCCATGATTGAAGTGCTCTCTATCCCAGTGGAAGTAGAACCTCTATACCAGCTCCATCATCAGTTTACCTTCCTCGGTCAGTACATGCTCCTAGTCCGCACCACGCTTGGGGACGCTCATAAAAACATTAAAGATTGCCCCCACCGACATGGGCTAGACCAACAAGTATCTGTTCTTGTAATGTCAAACATATTTGAGATAAGCCTTAAACAACTTCCCGTTCTCCTATTTTTGGAAGACCCATAAAAACTGTGCACCAATGGCCCCCCTTGGATATGGAAACAATAGAAAAACAAGGGAACAATGGCCCCAATTTTCAAATACTCACACATAATCTCGAAAGCCCATAATGGGGCTATTTAATTAGGTTTGAGCTGCGAAGGAGATAGACAGATATGGTTGAAAATGGAAACCTAAAGGTCGGTGAAAGGGAGTCAGAACCCCAAGTCTCTAAAAAGAATCTCATACATAGGGAAATGATTGACGTCGTACTTAGAGCAGATACTGTCACGCTTTCTGGGGATGTAAAAAACCCATTCCTCCTCAGCACTCAATTGCTCCATCCCTGAGGAAACAAATGTGAAAACTTCATCCGGGTTCTCGGTGAAGTAGAAGGCAATCTCCCGAGGACCTAGTGTGACCCAGTCCATGGAGGCCACAGGTGCCTCAGTCATATTCTGTTCGGTTGTGTTTTGTCCCAACGTGCTCAGATCATAATCATTTTTCCCCAACGTACTCTTTCGGTCGAAGTATGCTCAGATGAACTTTGGTCGGAATAACTTCGCTCGCTCATAACCTCGTCTTCGGTGCTACTAGCCATCTTACCTGAAAAGTAGAGGACAAAAGTGAAATCGACATCAAATCAAATCCACCCTTCCACCGCTAATCAAGTGAAAGGGCGCACAAAGGAACGAGAACTCTGTCCCCGACCAGATCCCTCACTTAAACAACTAAAAACAGACACAAGGACGATTCCTATAACGCTTTAGGCGCCTGTCCACCAAGCTAAACCCTAACCTACACGAGGAGCAGTCTCCCCAACGACTAGGTTTTAGATCCCATTTAAAGATTCATTGGGAACTTCATGTTCTCATAAGAGTATTCATACTCCCTACAAGAAACTCATGAATCCATGAACTTCGTCAGCGGTGAACCTGTCCGCCTCCACAACCGCAACACTCAAACGGCTGAAAGCCTTAGGATTCCTACAACTATGACGTCTAAAGTGGCAGAACCATAGTTGAACACCAACCCTCTCCAAAAAAACTTCCAACTTCATCCTAACCACATGCATCTCTAAGAAAAACAATGATAAATCCAACATAAAATAAGAAAAATGAAGAAACTTACATGAACGAAGAAATATGGACAGTGGTCGAACGGCTTGGAACGACAACAGACGGTGGTGGTTGAAGTTACGAGTAGAAGGAGCTGAAAGGAGAGAGAAGCTAAAATTGAAAATAAAGTTATCCCTCTCCTATTTATAGAATGCTTCGCAGGCACGTGAGAGGGCACGCGCCTAGGGAAGCCTTGGGGTCGTCATCATTATACCCTAGTCTCTATACTAGCCATCATCATGCTTTTATGACAACATGTGGCTCGAGGTAGACATGGCTCACAAACTCCTTTGATCCAATCAATTATCCCTCTCCCCGTGAGTCGAACACATGAAGCAATGTTCGAGCTCCTCGTACAAAATTGTCCCTAAAAAATCACGAAGCATCCCCTACCCGCGGGCACGTCTTAAGTCATCCCTCATCTACCCAAAAGAAATGACTTGGGGGCTCCTGTTCTAGACTAGCCCAATATCTAAAATTGGCCCAATCCGCTTCTACCTTTAACATGGACCAACAACTTTGGCCCACTAACTCTGGCCCTTTCAGTCGGGCACACTTGGTCGACTATGCCCAGGAGCAGATAGACCAACAATGCCCTAACCCACATGCCTGCCCACATCGGTAGCTACCTCCAATTCTGTTCAACACGCATGAATCAAACAACCAGGAAAACACTCATAACGCTTATGCCCATAATCTCTTCCTTGCTTGGAGCAATGAATAGTTACGAGCAAGACTTCCCGTTTTGACTAAGTCCTGGCAGTTACCTATTTTTGAGGAAACTAATATCTAGGCCCAAAAATAGGAATCAATGGCCAAGCGCCAGGGGCACTATATAAACCCTCACACTTGTGAGGTCCAGGTATATAATATTTATTCTAAAAACCCTAATCTATTTCTTGAATCTCTTTGCAACCATTCTTACTTGATCGTCGGAGTGCCTTGCAAGTACACCCCCTCCTCTCCAAAAATTTCCAGGTTCTGATCAACCGGTAAGATCATTATTATTATTATTATTATTAAAAAGTTATATGTGTTACATTGTCCTATGATATGAGCAGGTTTATGTTGAAATCCTAATTATGAAAATGTTTTAAATTACTTTAATTTAATTATAATTACGTGGAGGGGAATTTAGGGTGTTACATAATGGTATCAAAGCAGGTCAGTCTGTCCGGCCAAGTTGTTGAGTTAGTATGGTGTGACAGTTGAATATTATCGATGTGGTCTTTTAACCATTACTGTTGTTATTATTGTGAAACAGAAAATGGCTGAAAGAAACGATTTGAGATTGTTGATGCTTTGCAGATTGTGGCTTAGGCTGTTCAAAATCAGCATAATGCTGGAGGGAACAATGAGTTTCATCATCTGGAGAAGTTCCAGAGGAACAATCTGCCTACTTTCAAGGGTCGTTATGATCTAGATGGAGCACAATATTGGTTCAAAGAAATTTATAGGATCTTCTGGGTGATGGATTGTTTAGAAGTTCGGAAGGTACGGTTTGGTACTCATATGTTAGTTAAGGAGGCTAATGATTGGTGGGTTAATGCTCGCCAGGTGTTGGAAACTGCAGGTGAAGTTATCACTTGGGCTATGTTCCATAAAGAGTTTTTGAGGAAGTATTTTCCTGAAGATGTTCATGGGAAGAAGGATATTGAATTCCTAGAGTTGAAGAATGGTAATTTATTTGTTATTGAGTATGTTGCCAGATTTGTGGAACTTGCTAAGTTCTATCCTCATTACAGTGAGGCAACTGTTGAGTTCTCAAAGTGTGTTAAGTTTGAGAATGGGTTGCATCTTGAGATTAAGCCGGTTATTGGATATCAACAATTCACCGGTTTCTAGAATTGGTGAATAGTTGTAGAATCTTCGAGGAAGATAATAAGGCTCAGTCAACTCACTATAAGAGTTTAAGTGAGAAGAGGGGGAAGCAGAATCTGAATCATGGGAAGCCTTATGGTACTCCAGCTGAGAAGGGTAAAAAGAAGGTTTATGATGGTAAGAGGATAAGTGGATGAGGTGCCCCTGCTCCTCTTAAATGCATTCAGTGTGGTGAGTTAGGTCATCGCGCCAGTGAATGCAAGGGTGATGTAAAATGTGTTTTCGGTGTGGGAAGACATGACATCTCGTTGCTGAGTGCAAAGATAATATGGTGATTTGTTACAACCATGGTGAACCAGGACATATCAGTACTCATTGCCAGAAGCAGAAGTAAGCTTCAACTGGAGGAAACGGGTTTGCTCTACCGGGGACTCATACTTCTAGTGACGATAATTTAATTAAAGATATATGTTACATTAATAGTACGCCTTTGAGTGCTAATATTGATACTGGTGCTACTCACTCTTTTATTGTTGTTGATTGTGTGAAGAGGTTGGGTCTTAAAGTTGTTAGCTTAGAATTTCGATGACCTATGATATTGTAGAGAAATGAATAAATTCGAAAGAACTAGCTCTAAAAAAAGAAATATGAAAATATTTCATGGAGGTTTCGACTGAACTGACTATGGATAGCTTGATTATATTAAATGTTGGAGAACGTCTTATTCTTGAGAAATGCACGGGACTTAAGAAATATCAAGTTTCAAATTTGAAATGTTTCAACTTCATGTTGATTGGTTTTGGCGTTTCAAATTAAAGAAGAATTTGAATTAAAATGGTTTGATCTTATCCAGAAGGATGCATGGAAGCCTGAAGATTCGAAGGACATGCAAACATTGAATGTGGCACTCTTGTAGAGAAAGACTGTTATGGCCGAATTAGTATAAATTAGAGCCTTTGTGTCAGGAGTTAGTGTGTTCACTTTTATACAAATCAATCAAATAAACTCGAAGTACCAAGTGTTAGAGAAAATAGTAACTGAGAATGTACACATTGAAACACCAGTTTGTATTCAAAGTCATTCATTTTTTAACCAAGACTTTTACATTTCATTTTATGTTTAAGTCGAATTCATTTACATTCCAGTCTTTATCTTCAAACTTTTTTACCTTTATCTTACAACCTTCATTTTATCTTTACTTTCCTATCATTATTTCGTTTAGTTTTATTAACACTTACCAATTAAAAAATTACTGTCGAAGATATGAACAATTCAACAACCACAAATCATCAAAACTAGACACATGTCCTAGGATCAATCTAGTTGATCTTGTGAGTAACCAAAAAACCTTTGTTTTGGAAGACTAGCGGTTTTTTACCAAATTTTATGGTACAAAAATTGGCACACCCAGTGGGACCAGTATCTAAGTTGTGTCACAAATTTTTGTTTTGTGTTATAAGTTCTATCGTTTCATTTGTTTGACATTGTTGTATGAGATTAAGGGGTGGAAAATTAGCCAAAACTAACGAACCTATACCAAAAAGGAAATACATTAGGAAAATGGTTAATCCACCCAATAACAATGGAGAACAACCACCCCTTCGATAGGGGAAAGTACGGTTGCATTATATGCAACCGAATCGATACCTGTTCAAGTGAGTATAACAGAAATTTTGACAAATGCTTTTAGAGGTCTAGTTCTGTCCCCAGTGCATACACGAGGTTCCCCAGTAAACAAAAGACCACCAGGGACGAAAATTTCAGACACTTTGCGTCTGGATTCACAATGCCAATGGATGGCCACAAACAAATTTATGGCATGCCAACACCCGTGATGGCAATCCTAAACAATAGTGCATCAACATTTCTTGACCCAAGAATGTCTACATTTTCACTACTTCAAGGATCAGGATCAAGAATTAATAACATGGGTCAAAATGTCCCACCCCCAGAATTCGCTGCCCAATTACCTCACCTAAAAACAAATTCTACGACAGAATTTTGACAAAAAGTGGATGATAGCAATCATGAAATGGTTGGTGTTTTAGCCCAACAAATGTGTACAATATTTAAGCCATTAATCCAAAGTGCTACTCAAATGAACAAACACAATACCTACACAAATCAACAGTTGGTAGCACAGATGGCGCAAATTGTAGATTTCTTTAGTGCTCCTCAAGTCCCGGTTCGATAGGTCCGTCAAGATTGGATGAGAGAGAAATAGGGGTTAGTAGTCGAAGAGGACCCAACAATCAACCAAGCGCAACTAATTGCACAAAATGGTAGTGAAGTAAATCAAGGGCTCAAAATCGGACAACCCAGGGTCGAACAAGCCATAAAAGGGGAAATCCAAGCCCAAAGGTTTGTGATGGTCAACCAAAACCAAGACGAGGTTGAAGTCCTTCAACATGTTCTACAAGACGAATACCCAGGGGAAAATATTCTGGCAGCCATGGTTGAAAGAATAATGGCTCGAAATTGGGTAAATATAGGCCTCGGAAGGCCAAATTACACATCCCCTTTGTTTGAGTATGTTCTACATACTGAATTATCTAGGGTTAGAAAGTCCCAAAGTTCACAAAATTCTCTGGTGACACTAGCGAATCTATTGTGGAACATATAGCTAGGTATCTCACCAAGGTTGGGGACATAGTTAATAATGAAAACTTAAGGATAAAATAATTCCCTAATTCGCTAACCAATAATGCTTTCACATGGTTTACTACTCTCCCAGCAAAATCCATCCATGATTGGACCCGCTTAGAGAGGTTATTCCATGAGCAATTTTACATGGGACAAACAAAGATTATTCTCAAAGAATTGGCTAGTATCAAAAGAAAGTTTACTGAGCCAATTTATGATTACTTAAACATGTTCTGTTTGTTGAAGGAAAGGTGTTTTACACAAGTTCCTGAACATGAATTGGTCGAAATGGCTGCAGGCATTTTGGATTACTCCATTCAAAAGAAGTTAGATACCAATACTTGAGAGAAATATCCTAATTAGCAGACCGAGTTTGACAAGTGGAATGTCTAAAGGCTGAAAAGGCTAGAGCAAATAAAAATAATAGAAAAGAAAGGGTGGAATATGTCAAAGCAGAAGAGAATGACCAAGAGATCTATAGTGACCCTATAGGTTTCGAAGAAAGCAAAGTGGACCTAGCTGAATTAAAGCAAGCCCCAATGTTGTACCCCAAAATTTTCTCTCTCATTTTATTCAAAACATACTCCTAGAGATCCTCAAATGCTAAAGGTTGACCAAGAATTGACCAGGAAAATTCTCCTCCTAAGCAATGGACTTCCAACCAGGGTTTCACTTTTCACAAAAAGTTTAGGTTTAAAAGGCGTCAAGTCATTTCAATGGCTCCTAATATGTCATCAAGAATGCTCATGCCAAGTTTCATGCCTTGCATCACAAGTTTGCTTAGTCAATTGCTCAGATGACTAAAAATCAATTGTATTAGGTCAAAAGTCAATTGTGGTCAATATGTAGTCAAACTTTAAGATTTTTTGTCAACATCAACATTTTGAAGTGATATCCATAATTTGATCAAGGTTTGATCATGATTCATCAAAGAATTCTCTCAAATCAGCAAGAATAAAAAATTACTAAATTAGAGTTTCCTAGAGAAAGTCAACTGAACTTTGCCCAGGCATAACTTTCACATACTTCATCCATTTTTCCCCAACCAAAGCTCATTGTGAAGAAAATTAAATTATCTACAACTTTTATTTTGTCCTTAATTTCAAGAATTCATCATTGGAAAGATATGGGCCAATACATTACAGGTCTTTTTGAAAGTCAACAAAAAGGAATTTTTTGTCAAGGAAAATTACATCAAGATAAATTCTCCAAATGCAAAAATGGTAAACATAGAGATTTTAGAGGACATCTTGAGCTTTCTAAAAAGTCCTATATCATCTTCAAAAGATTAAAATTGAGCAAGTTATGACTAGTGCAAATTTTGAAAATTAGGGAAAATGCAAGAAGTCAACTTTAAGCAAAAATGCATTTTTAAGTTCATGGACCTATTTTTTGGGATTCAAGCATGTTTATGATTTACTCAAGGACCCATAAACTTACTCATGCACCATTGTGATTTTTATTTTTATTTATTTGAATTTTATTCATTTAAATACCATAAATAAAAATAAAATACAAAGTATGATGCAAGGCATGCAAGTTTTCGTTTCCATCAAGATTAAGGCCCAAACAACTTAGGACAAGCTGGAAAAAAACGCATGGAGCTCATTTGTGCAAGATTTGACCAATTTTGGAAAGATTTCATATTGTTCCAAAACAAATTTTATATGATGAATGCATAAGATTTTTTCCATCTTGGCTGACCTAAAATGATTCACTATACATACACAAGCCTTACATCTCAAAAGGACATGCGTAGCCAGCCTGAAAAGAACCTAGAAAATTTTCAAAATTTCAAAGAATATTGAAAATTTGTATTTCGTGATCCAACCGCTTCCAGACCAAACCAAGCATCCTATCCATCTCGTGAAGGTCCCAGGAAGCCATATCAACCTTCATCCATGCTTGAAGCAACCTGAAACCGGCCAGCTGAACCACCTCCTTTTGGGTAAAATTTTCATATTCGAATCTCTTAATACACTTGATTTAAATGGATCTAAAGCATACATTCATGTTCATATGATCATTTTGAATCATTTTAACGTGCTACATGAAATGCTAGAGGCTTAGAATGCAGGTTGCCATTTCTATGGTTTCAAAACGGCCAAGCATCAAGCAGGGCGATACAGGCCGTTTCAAGTCAAGCCAGTGCCATGGTTGAATTCGTAGCATGCGAAATAAGGGGGTAGCCTTAATTTGGGGCTTTGATTCTACGTATTTTTGTAGATCCAATTTTGAACACCGGAGAAGACAATCGGAAAGTTGACTCTGGTGGTAGGCGTGTCTTTTTACCATTGGTCCATTTGAATACTGGCGCGCGCATTTGAAAAATCTGGGAGTAGTATTGATTCCTAATTATATTATTATTGTGTTATTATACTAACGGTTGTTTGGAGTGGCCCAGTGGTAAATGTAGTGTATGATAAGGTGTTCATACGCAAGGGCAGGGGTTCGACCCCTGCCTCCTGCATTTTGTTTTCATATTATTTGATTCTTGCATATCCTGTATCTTGAAGTCCAGCGCGCCTACCGTGTACCTCCAGATCCCATCCAGTAGATCGTAATGAATCCAGATCCTGCGTTCCTGGTGTGCCCCCTCATGATGAATCCTCATAAATCAGATCCACAGGATCAAGCACAACATTCTGGGCCTCTCCTCTATGGGCCTAGCAAATTGCAATTCATACCCCCCCCATTTACTTTGTATATCAGGCCCAGTATATTTTTATTTTTATTCTTTTTTAGCTTTATTTATTTAATTGTTTTATATTTATTTTTCAAAACCATTTTTATTTTATGCTAAAAATCAGAAAAAATCACAAAAAAATAGATTTAGGTTTTTTCCAATTAAATTCAATTTTTGTAAATTAATTAATTAATCTATTTAATTATTTTGATTAATTTAAAACCAATTAGAATTAGGTTTATTTATTTCAAATCTTTTTCCAAATAAAAATACAAAAAATGTTAGAATTAATTTCCTCTCTTGATTAAATTTAATTGCATTTATTTATTTTATTTAATTAAGATTAGTTTTCAATTCAATTTAAGTATTTCCTTAACAAAAATAACAAAAAAAATGCTAAGTGTATAGAAGTATTTTAGGGTTTTTACTCTTCTTTCCGTATTCGCGAGCTCATTTTAAATTTCACATTTTATATTGATGTAACTACAAAAAGGATGTAATAGTTGTAAACTTAGGACCTTTACTTTTTTTTTATTTCCCCGTTTTTGGATTTGTAATCCCCCCCCCCGAAGCCATGTAATAGCGCAACTTTAAATTCCGTATTTTTTTTATTTTGCACTGATATAAACTGTTAGATGTATGCATAATAGGCTTGTATGATAAGATAAAAGCAAACGTTAGTAAACTTAATATCCGAAGATAAATAAACTGAAACATAACACACTCGCACATGCGCACCTCTAGGGTACCTCCACTTGTTTCCTTCGGAATAAACAATCACAACTCTCGAACGTAAGAGATTTTAGTGGTGACCCTTTGGTTTAAAGATCATAAGTCCCTCGATGACCCTTTCGACGTTGCCTCGGTATATGATCTTAAAACCTTAGGATAATTACTAAAGTATCTTACTAGTTGCTTTCGTGACTGTACGATGACCCTCGCTCGTCCCCTAAAAATCCAACGATAGGGCTACCTACTCACTAATAGTAGGATAAAACTGTCTAAAGGAAAGAGGAAAAGAATAAACCTTTCGAGTAGGTTGATAGCTCCTAATTGCTGGCTCAAACAAAACAATTTTCCAAACATACACAAACTATTTTCTAAATATTTTCAAAGACAAAAACACATTGTATACATTCTCGCCGAAACGGGAAACATTACAAAGTTCTCCCCACTAAGGCGTCTTTTTCAAAATACACTTACGTAAAAAAGCATTTTCAAAATGAGCTAGCAACTAAGAGTCCGCAGATAACTACGAATGGAAAGGGTGCTAACATCTTCCCTTTCCATAACCTACCCCCCTTACTCAAAATTCTCTTGAAAGGTCTTTCCTGTTCTTTTCACCCTTTCCTTTGTTGGATAAAAGAAAAGTCGGTGGCGACTCTTGCTAACCATAACATTGCGATAAAATGCAAAACCAGTAAAGTCAATTCTCCCACCGTATTACAAAACCGGCGACTTTACTGGGGAAAATTATAAAGTGAAGTTACCTTAGGGATAAAACATATTTAACTTGCTTGATTTTGTGTGCTTTATCTTTTGGGTTTATGTTTGGGTTATTGTTAAAGATCTTATACCCGGATTTGGGGCACCTTTTTAGGTAAGTAGCAATAAATCATGGAAGTTGTACGGTGTACACCGATATGGATGACATGATCGCTACGTTAGCATGATACTCTGGCTTGTACTAATGTTCCTTGAGTCAGTCAAGGATAACATTTGATCTTTAGAACCTTAAATTGACTCATCTTAGCCATTATAAAATAGTGAAACGGATGGCTTTGGTGCAGACTGAAGTTGGTTGATACTCGATGCTACACTCATTGAGATTGGACTTTTGGGATATTTCAGCCGCAATTCAGATGATTGAGCTGAAACAATGCTTGAGAGAAAGATCAACGATTTGAGATCCTTAAAACCTGGTTACTATTGCTAGGACAGGTTGAGCCAACTGAAACTTCAAAAGGGTACTCACCTATGGACCCCATGCAAGCCTTTAAACCTAAGGTCTTTGTGTGGCTCGTTTGTGTTTTCTATTTTTGTTTTAAGCATTAATATAACATCATGAACATCATAACATATCATTTTCACTAACCATTTCAAGGACCCGGGGATTTATCTTTTCTCTGTTTTGTAGGTCATGGATTTCGCTCGCAGAAATACCATCCGGATCGACTTCGTGGGAATACCTTCCAAGCTTAGGGAATTGGTCTTAAAGGTTCCCGATGGTTCACAATTCAATAGAAGGCATGGTCACTTACTCAGTTTGGTTACTACCAGTTTTGATGAGGGTATGATGAGTGTCCTATTCCAGTTCTTTGATCCTAAGCACCATTGCTTCACATTCCCTGATTATCAGCTGGTGCCCATGTTGGAAGAATTATCTAAACTACTCGGAGTAACTATATTGGAGAAGATACGCTTCACAGGTTTAGAACAGGATCAAAAATCTGAAGATGTTGCCACAGCCTTGCACTTGAAGCCATCTGACATTGAATCCAAGTGGGAAAGGAGAAGTGGGGTTAAAGGTCTTCTTGCAAAGTTTCTGCTAGATAAAGCCCAAGTATTCTTAGACGCTATGAGTTTCCATGCTTTTGAGGATATATTGGCCCTCTTGATCTATGGTTTGGTGTTGTTTCCTAATCTATACCAACTTATAGATGTGAACACCATCAATATTTTCCTTACTCACAATCCAGTGCCTACATTACTCGGGGATATCTTGCATTCTCTCCATACCCGTACTATAAAGAAACGAGGAACTCTTATGTGTTGTGTACCTTTGCTTCATAGGTGGTTTATTTTGCACATTCCTCGATCAGTAATGAAGAATGAGCTAGGCTTAAGATGGTCTCAAAGGTTGATGTCTCTCTCTCACTCTGATATCTATTGGTGTTCCTGCTCTCAAGAAGACATTTATATTATTTGATCACTACAGAGAGTTTCCTAATGTGCCACTCCTTGGAATTAGATGAGGCATCACTTACAACCTTTTTTTAGCCTTACGTCAGTTTGGGTATGCACTAAGAGATGGTCCTCATCATATGCTCATCCAGGGTATCATGTTCAACTACGACAATGATCTGCAAGGTTATCATCAGAGGTTTGTACGCGCTTGGGGCATGGTTAAAAAGACTGATGGTAAGACTTTAGGGCACAGGAATTCCATCCTTTTGGAACCTTACTTAAAATGGGTGTAAGCTTGTGCTCAAAGTCTTGTGATGCCATATCTCTCCATCTTACCAGTAATCTTAGAGCTTATTGCTCAAGGGGACGAGTCTCTCATTATTCTTCATCCTGACATGCCAACAAACTTTGAAGAACTGCAAAGGTCTTGGATCCAACTCAAGGAAGAACGAGATACCTTTGAGGCTAAACTCTATGCTAGTGATAAGAAAGTGCCGAAACTAACAAAGCAACTTCACGAGGAGAAGAGCCTTAATGACTATATCAACACCAAAGAGAAGCGTCCATGGGAAACCTAGAAGTTTTAGAAGTTTTTAATTTTATTTCTTTGTAAAACTTTTGTTCCATTTGAACTTACTAATAAAAAGTCTTTGTTTCTGTTTTGTTTAAAAGAGTTTAAATCCAACGAGATCCTTGAAAACATCGCATAAGCATGTCATGCATATCATTACATAAGCAGGTATTTCAAGATATGTTTCTTATCTTTTCGCTATTTATTTCAGCAAAAAGAAATGGATCTTGAACAAACTGTTAAGGATCTTCAAGCATAGAACGCTCAATTCCAACAGATGTTCCTGGCTCTGGCTAAAGGACAGGAAGATCTAAAATATCTCATTGTTAAAGAGAAGACAAAGAAGGTAAAAAAACCAGCTGGCATCCTGAACATGGGGAGAAGGTTTAGAGGACCAGCCAAGCGAGCTCTTAAATTTGCAACCCCATCAAATGAAGGGAACAATCTGGAAGAGGACAACAAGAAGACAAAAGAAGAAGATAACAACCCAGAGTCTGATGAAGAGGAAGCAAACTATTATGAAGAACAATATCCTCATGCCGATGACAGGTATAAAAAATTGGAGGATCGTCTCAATGCTATGAAGATTCAGAGGGAACCTGGTTTGGACTTTGAAGAACTAGGGTTGGTCTCGGGAGTAGTCATCCCACAAAAGTTCAAAGTTCCCTCCTTTGCAAAATACGATGGTGTTTGATGTCCCAAACTACATCTGAGGTCTTACGTCAGGAAGATCCAACCCCATACAACTGATAGGAAATTATGGGTTCACTTCTTCCAGGAAAGTTTTTCAACAACGTAATTATAGTGGTTCTGTCAGATGGAAGGAACCAACATCCATAATTTGGAAGATTCGGCTGCTTCTTTTTACAAGAAGTATCAATACAATGTTGACCTCGCTCCAACCTGTACACAACTTGAAAACATGTCTATGGGTTCCAGTGAGGGTTTCAAAGATTATGCCCAAAAATGGAGGGATCTTGCTGGTAGAGTCCAACCTCCCCTGTCTGATAGGGAGTTGGTGGATACGTTCTTGGGTACTCTGACATGCCCATTTTTCAACCATTTGATTGGAAGCTCTTTAGCCAGATTCACCAAGTTGATATTGACAGGAGAACAAGTGGAAGCTGGTATCACGAGTGGTATAATCCATGGGGCTGCATCTTTGAGTACTATGAAGAAGTCGTTCAGTGGAAAGAAGGAGGTTAGTGTTGCCTATGGTCAAAGAAATCATGGTAAAGTTGAACGTCGTCCAACAGTAGGAGCTGTAATGATCTCCAACCCTGCTCCAGCTCAACAACAAAATAATCAGCGCAGGCAGGATGCACCTAGAAGACAATTCATCAGAATTAATATGCCTTTGTCTCAGGAACTACAGCATTTGGTGAAGGCTGACTTGGTTACTCTGAAGGATCCTCCCCAAAACCCAAACACTTCCTCTCCCCGCTACAATCCAAATGCACGATGTGTTTACCAGTCCAACAGTCTGGGGCATGATATGAATAGTTGTTGGGCTCTGAAAAATAAAGTTCAAGACCTTATTGATGCAAAGGAGATTGAATTTGACCCCCTTGAGACCCCCAATGTAATAACTGCATCGATGCCCAAGCATGACAGAGGTGTCAATGTTGTTGATGATGTTCTGTTTATCTCTTCTGTGGGTGAATTAACTACTCCTCTTCCAATTATTGAGAAGAACCTCCTACGAGCCGATTTATTTCTAGGCTGCAATGGAGATTATGACCTTTGTGCGTCTCTGCCCAATGGTTGTTTATTGTTGAAGATAGGTGTTCAACGTTTGATAGATGATCGAGAGATCCTCTTTGAGAAGGTTCCCTCTGAAAAAAGTTTGTATGGAGATGTATCAACTATTACCATCTCTAATAATCCTGTAAGGACCTCCTCTAAAGGTCCTGTGAGGATTACCGCCACTCCTAAATCTCCCTTAATTATTACCTATCTAGGATCAATACCATATTCCTCTAACAAGGCTATTCCTTGGAATTATGGAGCTGACGTCTATTACCATGGCGTCAAGCAATACCTATTGGCTATCAAGAATTAAGTTACTAAAGATATTGATCCTAACATTGACAATATTGTTGGGACCAGTAAGGTTACCAGAAGCGGAAGGATTTTCTCTCCTGAAATATCTCCAAAGACTATTGTTGTTGCTGTTGTTATTCCTGCTACTAAGTGAGCTGAGACTCGGGGAAAAGAAGTATTGAACGAGCCTGCCCGGATGGAGGCACCGAAAGAAACCATTCCTGAGGCCTCCAAGCAAGAAATGGAGGAAATTTTGAAGATCATACAGAAAAGCGATTACAATGTTGTGGAACAATTGGGGAAGAACCCCTCGAATATTTCAATGCTAGCTTTGTTGTTGTGCTCTAAAGCCCATGCTAAGGCTTTGGTGAAGTTTCTGAAGTCTGCTCATGTGCCACAAGAGACTTCTACTAACCAATTCAAGAACTGTGTTGCTAGTCTGACTGTCGATAATGGACTAGGTTTCTTCGATGCTGATTTGACTCCTAAGGGAAGAAAACATAACGATGCCCTGCATGTCTCTATTGAATACAGGGGCACTAATCTAGCTCATGTGTTGGTGAACATTGGTTCATCTTTGAATGTTCTACCCAAGGGTGCCTTAGACAGATTAGACTGTGAAGGACTTACATTGAAGCCCAGTAACATTATGGTGAGAGATTTTGATGGTTCTAAAAGGATGGTACATGGGGAGGTGGACATCCCGATCAAATTTAGTTCACAAACTTTTAACTCCACTTTCTATGTGATGGATATTCGCCCGTCTTACTCCTGCTTACTAGGTCGCCCTTGGATTCATGGGGTCGGCACTGTCACTTCCACTTTGCATCAGATGTTAAAATATCTAGTTAATGGAAAGATTATTACAGTCTATGGTGAAGAGGAGTATATGGTAAGCCACCTGAACTATTTCAGATATGTTGAGATGGACAGAGAGTTCATTGAAAACCCCTGTCAGAATTTTGAAAAGGTTCCTCAGACGATCGCTGTTACCAAAACTGCTACTACTATTCCGAAGATTACCAGGCCTCCACTAAATATGGCTTCTCTAAAGGACACCAAAGCTGTGATTGAAGAAGGTGGGTGTACTATTTGGGGCCAAATCCCTGACATCATCTATAAGTCTGTCGAATTCGGTTTGGGTTTCACTTCAGGAGCTCAAAAAGTTGTTTGTCGTGCTCGTGCCGGATGACCACCACTATGGAGTCAATGCTATGGAGGACGCTGACAGTGACTGTGACCTGGATAATTAGATCTTCCCTACTATCAACGGTGGACTCAATAATTGGATGGCTAGAAACTTTGTACCTATCTCTTTTATCCAGGAGTAACTGTGTTTATGTTTTTAAGGATATGTAATTTTTGAACAATTGAAACTCTAAAGCTTTGTGTCTTACCTGAGGCACAACAGTCTATTTTTGAGGGTTATCATACTTCACTTTCATATGTCATTAATAAATCATCGGACGTTTTGCATTCAAATTTTACACTCTTTGTCTTTCTTTTTACTTTATCTTGTTAAAATAGCTATGCACTCTTACATACACCCACATATCAAATTGTAGATCCGCATCCACCCTAGATCCCATTGCTAACAATCCTTCTATTGCCAGTTATGACTTTGAAAATATAATCTACCAAGCCGAGGACGAAGGTGAGGAATATTGTGAAGTACCAGGAGAAATTGCTAGACTATTACAGCAAGATGAAAGAGCAAGATAGGTGCCAATTTGGAGAATGGTGTCAAAGAACGGTTAATCCAGATGCTACGTGACTATGTTGAGATCTTTGCTTGGTCATATGAAGACATGCCAGGGCTTGATACTGACATTGTGGTTCACCAGCTACCGACAAAAGAAGACTGCCCTCTAGTTAAGCAAAAGGTTCGACACATGCGCCCTGAAATGTCAGAAAAGATCAAAGCTGAAGTCGTGAAATAGTTCAATGCTAGATTCTTAGCTGTTACTTCTTATCCACAATGGGTTACGAATGTGGTACCAGTACCTAAGAAGGATGGTAAAGTGTGTATATGTGTGGATTACAAAGATTTGAATAGGGAAAACCCCAAGGACGACTTTCTGCTTCCCCATATTGATGTTCTAGTTGACAACACTGCACAACACAAGATATTCTCCTTCATGGACGGTTTCTCCGGTTATAATCAGATAAAAATGGCACCTGAAGATATGGAGAAGACTACTTTCGTCACACAGTGGGGCACTTTCTGCTACAAGGTTATGCCATTTGGGTTAAAGAACATTGGGGCGACCTATCAGCATGTTATGGTAGCTTTATTTTATGATATGATCCATCATGAGATAGTGGTCTATGTCGATGATTTGATAGCTAGGTCTCAGATTGAAGAAGAGCATCTCGATCACCTTCAAATACTGTTTGAAAGGATGAAGAAATACAAGTTAAGACTGAACCCAAACAAGTGCAACTTTGGAGTAAGATCTGGTAAGCTCTTAGGTTTCGTCGTCAGTGGCAAAGGTATTGAGTTAGATTCTGCAAAGGTTAAAGCTATTCAAGAAATGCCATCCCCCGCATCGAAAATGAGGTTAGAGGTTTCTTGGGACGTCTAAACTACATTTTCAGATTCATTTTCCACCTAACTGCTACTTATGAATAAATCTTCAAATTACTGAAGAAAGATCAAGTACTAAAGTGGAACAACGATTATCAAATAGCCTTTGACAGAATTAAGGAGTATCTTCAAGTACCTACAGTTATCATGTACTTAACAGTATTAGAAAATTCAATGGGGTGTGTGTGGGTCAACATGACGAGTCTGGTCGAAAAGAGCATGCGATATACTACCTTAGCAAATTTTTTACCGATTGTGAAAAAAGATACTCACTGCTTAAGAAAAATTGCTGCGCTTTGGCATGAGCTGTTCACCAACTAAGATAGTATATGTTGACTCATACTACCTTATTGATATCTAAAATGGATCCTATCAAATACATATTCGAAAAACCCGCTCTCTCCGGAAGGATAGCAAGATGGAAAATGGTCCTGACAGAATATGACATCCAATACACCACTCAAAAGGCAATAAAAGGAAGTGTACTAGATGATCATTTGGCTCATCAGGCTGTGGACGACTACCAATCAATGAATTTCAAGTTCCCAGACGAGAACATTAAGCTAGTAACTGACTGTGAAGAACCTGGAGCAGATGAAGGACCTGTAAAAGGATCCCAATGGACTATTGTCTTTGATGGAGCTTCCAACGCGCTTGGTAATGGCATTGGTGGTATTGTTACCTCTTCCAAAGGCTTCCACACACCCTTCACTTCTAGACTATGTTTTAATTGCACCAACAATATAGCTGAGTATGAAGCATGCATTATGGGTATCAAGGCTCCTATTGACATGAGGGTCAAGTTCTTACAAGTATATGGAGATCCAGCCTTGGTGATCAGCCAAGTGAAAGGAGAATGGGACACAAAACATCCTAATCTCATCCCTTACCGAGAGCATGTAATGACTTTGATTTCATATTTCAAAGACATCACCTTTGAACATGTTCCACAAGAAGAAAATCAGTTAGCGGACACGCTAGCTACCATGTCATCCATGTTTAAAGTCAAATGGGATAACGAAGCCCCTCGGATCACTATCGAGAGATTAGACGAACCGTCATACTGTTATGAGATTGATGCTGAGGGAGTAGAAGAAAAGTCTTGGTTCCACAAGGTGAAAAGGTATCTCAAAGCTCAAGAGTACCCTGAGGGAGTATCCATCAATGACAAAAAGTTCTTAAGAAGGTTCTTTTCCAAGTTCTTCCTGAGTAACGAAATTCTCTACAAGCGCAACCATGACTCCACTTTACTGCAGTGTGTGGACAAGAGAGAAGCAGAGAAGATTATGGAGGATATACACGAAGGTATCTTTGGCATCCATTCTAGTGGACACATAATGGCTAAGAAGATTCTACAGTCAGGATACTACTGGTCCACCATGGAAATAGATTGCCATGTTCACTCCCGAATTTGTCACAAGTGCTAAATCTACGCCGACAAAGTACATGTTCCTCCGGTTCCTTTAAATATCTTGAATTCTCCTTGGCTGTTCTCAATGTGGGGCATTGATATGATTGGAGAGATTATACCTACCACTTCCAATGGGCATCACTTCATCCTTGTCGCTATTGATTACTTCACGAAGTGGGTAGAAGCAGTCTCATTTGATTCTGTTACCAATAACGTTGTGGCTCGATTCATCAGACATGATCTTATCAGTCGGTATGGGATCCAAGAAAGAATTATCATAGATAATGGTACCTACCTCAATAATACTATGATCACCGAACTCTGTATGCAATTTAAGATCCAACATCATAACTCTTCTCCTTACTGGCCGAGGATTAATGGTGTTGTGGAGGCTGCCAATAAGAATATAAAGAAGATTATATAGAATATGATGGTAACTGTTGTACCCAAAAAATTTCCCTCTCATTTTATTCAAGACATATTCATAGAGGTCCCCAAGTGCTTAAGGTTGACAAATAATTGAACAGACAAATTCTCCTCCTAAGCAATAGATCTCCAACTAGGGTTTCATTTTTCACAAAGAAGTTTGGGTTTCAAAGGCATCAAGTTATTTCCATGGCCCCTAATATGTCCCCAAGAATGCTCATACCAATTTTCATGCCTTGCATTACAAAAAGTCCAAGATCATCTTCAAAAGATGAAATTTGAGCAAGTTATGAAGTGCACAAGTTGGGCAATTTTCAAGAAAATGCATGAAATCTCAATTGAGCAAATTTATGATTTAAAGCTATTTGGCTTAACTTTTTGGAGTTCAAACATATTCATTATTGTACCCAAAAATTTTCCCTCTCATGTTTTCCAAGGTCTTCCCCTACATGGTTGGTCACAAACCCTTGCCTAAAGAAAAGGAAAATTTGTGAGTGAGGTTCTTAAGTTTCCTTCGATTGGCATCTACAAAATGTATTTCAATTGACATCTCCAAAATGCCTTTCGACTGGAATCTACAAAATGAATTTTGATTGACATCTCCAAAATACCTTTCAATTGGCATCTACATAGCGCCCTTCGATTGGCATGGACAAAGGTCTTTCGATTGACCTGTTAACAAGGCCTTTCGATTGGCATTTTAACAAGTACCTTTCGATTGGAAGTGTAACAGTGTTTTTCGATTGACATTTCAACAATGCCTTCGATGGGTATGGACAAAGGTCCTTCGATTGGCATACCAAAAGGTTCATTCGAAGAAGCTTTCAAAAGGTCCATTCGAAGAAGATTTCAAAGGGTCCATTCGAAGAACATGCAAAGGTCCATTTGAAGAAGCTTTCAAAGGGTCCATTTAAAGAGAATGTAAAGGTCCATTCAAAGAGGCCATCAGAGCCATTCAAAAGGGAGAATTTGAAGAGCAATTACACATTATGCCAAATTCAAAAAAATAGACAAGATTCCTTAAATTTGGCCAAGGTTACATTTTGGTATTCATGGCATTCAAATGGCCGTTACCAACATTACTTCTCTTGTCCCACCTCCCCTCCTACTCTATATAAGCAGCATGCTTGCAAGCAAAAAAGAGAGGATGAAAAGATTGCAGAGACGCTGCCCATAAAATCCACCAAAGGTTGTTAAAATTTTACAAGCCAAAGCCACCCTTCAACAAAAGTATCCACGCCCAGAAGCCCTAGATCGAAGGTGCCCACATCCAGAAATTTCCCAAATCGAAGGTTCAATCTACTGGTAAGAGAGGGTAAATTGTCCAATTTTGTATTTGCATAACACATCCATATTTGTTGTTCCATTCGATTTGTCATCCTAGACTGAATCAAAGGGCTTGGGTTTAGCACCTAGGTCATGTTTTTCATTTGCTAACACTTGTTGCACATATAGCCTGAAAAGACCCAGCGCGCACAAGATCGAAGTACTTGGGTTTCGATACCCAGGTCCTGCATTTTATTTTACTAACATACTTTTGCAGGTATAGCATTCCAGATCGAAGGAGACACCTTCTCTGGATTGAAGCTTCCCATTATCCTCATGTATCGAAGAAGACATCTCCTTCCTGGATCGAAGGGCATTCCCTTTCCCCCGGATTGAAGGGTAATCCCCTTCCCTGGATCGAAGGCTATTCACGCCCACTCCCTAGCCCAATCGAAAGAAGGCATCTCTCATGAATCGAAAAGACTATAAATCTCTTGGGATCGAAACTCCCCTTTTCTCCCTGGATCGAAGGGTGACCCTTGCATTTTATTTTTGTTTTCATTGACTTCTTTTTATTTTTACATTAAAATCAAAATCACAAAAATATTAGGCTAGTTATTTTTCCAAATAAATTTATTTTGTAAATAAATAAATAAAGTATTTTAACATCTTTTTTTCTTAAAATTAAAATTAAATAGACTTAGGCCTTATTTTCTTTTATACCAAAAACAACATAAATATTTTCTTTTACTTTGCGCGCGTTTATTTAATTTCGTATTTTTACTATTATTATATCTGTTTACTGGGTGTAATAGATAAAATTAAGATATTTACTGCTTTATCCCCCATTATCCTTGTATAATGTAAATCCCCTCCCCGAATCCTTGTAATAGCGTAGGATTTACAATTCCCGCACTTTAAGTTCCTGTATATATATTAACTTCCTAGATGTATTCTAACTAGGATTGTATGACAAGATCTGAAAACAAACGGTAGAACACCTAAATGTTTAAAGATAAAATAACTGAATTGAACACACTTGCGCACAAGCACCTCTAAGATACACCCACTTCGGTTGCCTTGAATAAAACAATCATGGGGAAGGAATGCTTTAGCAAAGACCCATAAAATCAAAAGATCATAGTCCCTCGATGACCCTACAGTTGCCTTATCGGTAAATGATCTAGTCCCTAAAAACAGAATCGCTAAAGCGTTTCCAATAGTTGCCTTCGTGACTGTAATGTACCTTTCAAATATCCCCCATACATCCAACGATAGGGCTACCTACTCACTAATAGTAAGACAACACTGTCTAAAGGATAGGAGGAAAAGAATAATCTTTTCGAGTATAAAAGTAGATAGTTGTTAGAAGTTTGCTCAAACTATTTTTGCACTTACACACAAATACTACTTTTTTAAAAGACTTTTCCAAACTCTTTGTATACGGTCTCTACTATCCCAGGAAACATTACAAAGTTCGCCGTACTAAGGCATTTTCAAAACATTTTCAAATACAAAGCACAAAAGAATCTTGAAAAATGAGCAAACCCCTAAGAGCCCGTGGAAAACCACGGATGGAAATGGTGCTAACACCTTCCCTTTCCATAATCTACCCCCTTACTCAGAAAACATCTCGAAAAGTTCTTTTTCTATTATTTTCACCCTTTCCTTTGTTGGATAAAAGAAAAGACAGTGGCGAGTCTTGCTTACCGCGACATTTGCGGGAAAAAAAATGCAAAACCAGTATATAACAGTCGGTTCTGCCACCGTATCAAAGAACTGGCGACTCTACTGGGGAGAAAATAAAAGTGGGGTTAACTTAGAGTTTTAGTTCATCATTTTAAAAGCTTTATTGTGTGTTTGCTTGCTTTATCTTTAAGGGTTTTCTTAGTTTGTTACTAAAAGATCCCACACCCGGATCTGGGGCACCTTATTAGGTAAGTAGCAATAAACCATGGAGGCTGTACGGGGTAGACCGATACGGATGAAGTGGTGGCTATCTTAGCGCGATACTTTGGATTGTAATAATGTTCCTTGAGTAAGTTAAGGATAACATTAGGCTTCCTCATAGTGTCATTAAGTGCTAACTAACCTTTAGAACCTTTAATTGACTCATCCTAGCCATTAGGAAGTAGTGAGATAACCGGCTTTGGTTTCGACCGAAGATTGGTTGATACTCGATACTACACTCATTGAGGCTGGACTTTCAGGATTTTTTGGCCGCAATACTTCGGTGCGGAGCTGGTACAATTTCTGAAGGGAAGGTCAGTGATATTGAGGCTCCTTAGAACCCAGTTACTATTAATAGGATAGGTTGAGCCAATTGAACATTCAAGAGGGCACTTACCTGTAAACCCCATGCAAGCCTAAACCTAAGGCTGCTTGTGTGACTTGTTTGTTTGAACTACTTGCTGGGTTTTTTATCTGACAACATGATTTCCTTGCAGGATTTTTTTACAGTCATCATCCAGTAACCTGGACTTCTTAGACTCACTTGTATTCATCACCTTACACTTTTGCTTAACGCATAACATACACATCATAACATCATGCCACAACATTTCCTTAACCATTTCAAGGGTCTCAAGGGTTTGTGATACAGGTTATGATAAATCAGACGTCTAGCAAGGGGAAATGGGATTTATTTTCCTCTAGCCAACACCGTCAAAAGATAAAAACTCAAAAACTTGAGTCAGGGGCTATGACCCACTCGATATGGTGAGCTTGAATCTTGTAGAAGGACCTTCAACGATACGAAGTGCTTCAATCAAGGCTAGAAATTTCAACTGCTGACATCTTCTTGTTTACCATGCGAGTCCTTGAAAACATTGCATACGTATATCATACGTTTTATTTCATAAACAGGTTTCAAAGCAGGGTCCTCATCTTAATTCGCCATTTATTTCAGCAAGCAAAGAATTGGCTCTTGAACAAACAATCAAATACCTTCAAGCTCAAACTCTAAATTCCAACAAATGTTCCTGACTCTGACCCATGGGAAAGAAGACCTGAAAGCTTTGATAGTCAAAAAGAAGGCTAAGAAGGCGAAGAAACCAGTCTGTGTTTTGAGTGTGGGAAGAAGAAGACCAACTAACCGAGCTCTAGACTTCGCAACCCCGTCAAAGGGAGGGGATAATCAAGAGGAAGAAGACAAGGAATAAGATGAAAGAGACAAAAATCCAACGTCTGAAGAAGATGAACCTGACTACTCTAAGGAGCAATATCCTCCTGCTGATGATAAATACAAACGGCTAGAGGATTGGCTCAATGCCATGGAGATTCAAAGGGTTCCCGGTCTGGATTTCGAAGAATTAGGTTTGATTCCAGGGGTGGTTATCCGACCTAAGTTAAAGGTCCCTATCTTTGCAAAATATGACGGTGTTTCCTCTTCCAAGCTTCAGTTGAGGTCATATGTCAGAAAGATCCAGCCTCACACTGCTGACTGGAAGCTATGGGTCTATTTCTTCTAAGAAAGTTTGGCTGGAACTCAAATGGATTGGTTCTATCAGCTAGAAGGAACTGACATTCATACCTGGGAAGACTTGGCTGCTGCTTTCTACAAGCAGTACCAATACAAGGCTGACATGGCACCAACTCGAGTGTAACTACAGAATATACCCATAAGCTCAAGAAAAGGGTTCAAGGAATATGCGCAAAAATAAAGGGATCTAGATGGCATGGTTCAACCTCCTATGACTGATCGGGAAATGGTGGACATGTTCATGGGCACTCTGACAGGCCCATTCTTCAATTTGCTGATTGGGAGTTCCTCATCCGGGTTCACATAAATGGTTCTGACTGGAGAAAGGATCGAAAATGGTATCAAGAGTGGGAAGATCCCGATGGCTACATCTTCTAATACTGAGAAGAATCCATTTACTGGTAAGAGGGAAGCCCATGTTGTGTATGGCCAAAAGGGTCGCAATAAGGCCAACGACCACAATCAAGCTGTGGGGGGCAATACTGGTCTCTAACTTTACACCTATGCAATGACACCAACAGGGGAACCAGCATAAAGAGGTCGCTCCTAAGAGAAAATTCACCAGAATCAACATGTCACTAGCCCAAGCGTTACAACACATGTTGAAAGAAGGGTTGATTACGTTAAAGGCTCCTCTGCGAAATCCCAATACTCCTGCTCCTAGTTACCACCCTGATGAAAGGTGTGCATACCATTCTGATAGTCCTGGAAATGATACAAATGGCTTCTGGGCTCTGAAGAACAAAATTCAGGATATGATTGACGCCAAAGAGGTTGAATTTGACCCTCCATAGACTCACAAAGTAATCACTGCTCCTAGGCCAAATCATTGAGAACGTCCAGTTCATTTTTATTTTTCATTTGTAATTTCATTTGTTGTTCAAACAATTACTGTTATGCCGAACTTTGGTTTTCCATTAATGCATCACATATGTTTGTCTTGAATGATTTCATTGTCATTTTATTTAAACTGTTTTCTTGCATCCTTTACGTGATATTCAACTCTCGATTGAAAAAGCTATAAGCCTTTTAGAGGAAGGATGAAGAAAATGATACCACAATCCATACAATGTACTTTTAAACAGACCATGCTGACGATGTACAGGCGTTGTTTCAAATCCCAAACTGTGGAGTTATAAGGAAGATAATCCCTAGTCAACCCCTTTAAGACAAAGAAGTAGGAGTTTTTTTTCCACACAAATTAAAACCCTTAATCATAACCTAGGGTAGGGTAGTTTCTCAGTCAATTCAGACGCGCATTTAGTCGCAATCTTCCGCTCCGTACACAATGAATGGCATCAAAGATGTTCTTCCAAATCAAAAGACGGTGACGGTTCTGCATAATCATTAAGAACAGGCATTCATTCTCTCAAAAGAAAAGCTCATTAAGTCAAAACCTATGAAGGAGACTTAAGACAAAAAACGGGGGCATCCCTCTGGCTGTGATTACAAAAGAAACAACTCAGGCAAAAGACATGGATAACAAAATCAAAAAAGAAAGAGGCCCTACAAATTCTCAACAAAAAGAGAGGATTACAAAAATGACTGCCTATTCAAAATATGTTGTCAGTATCCGAACCATCACCGGAACATCAAGGACAAGATGTTAGACTCAATCGAGACTTAAATGCACAATTAACCGAGCATAAGACTGAGAACATCACGAAGAATGGTGGGTACAAATAAATTTTGAGCCTTTATCCTTTGTTTCTTAAATCGTGAACCAGGCCACGCTACAACCCTTAAAAGTCCTAACTGAAGCATAAGTTAGTTCAGAAGCATACTATTACAAAAGGTATCCTCGCTCCTGTAAGGTTTGCTATAAATCCTAAGTTGACATCACACTTTTACAAAATTTGTTTTACTGAAAAAATGAATTTCCAAAAAAACTTCAAGACAGACACAGGCTTTGCATTCTTAAAATACCATTGTTTGCATATGACTATTCGTTCAACAACAGAGAAATTCACATGACGAATATCTAGTGAATAAAAACTTTCTCAATGAAAAGTTTCACCTGAAGTGGAAAAACACTTCCAACCAAGGGGCACGGCATGATCATTGTCCATCACATGGGACAGTCAAGTCAAGATTTAAGAAATCTCTCAAAAATGCCAAATAGCCAGAGGCAGATCTCCATCTGAATCACTTGAGGCATTAAACATGAATTCCGACAACGAATCCCGTAAAATCAAGCAAAATCAATGTTCCTCAACGGATTTCTTCTCAAAATAACAAAATAAGAATTCCCAACATAAACATTATGAATAAAGCAGTTTATCATCTAGAAAAGGTTCAGGTACGATCCAGAAACAGATGTCATTCTGACACCTACTCCAGATTCTCTCCTAGTACAGTGCAGATATGATCCAGAGACGGATGTCATTATGACACTTATTTAAACACATCATCTAGAAACGGTTCAGGTACGATCCAAAGATGGATGTCTTCCTGACACTTACTCCATATTCTCATCTAGAAACGGTGCAGGTATGATCCAAAGACGGATATCATCCTGATACTTATTCAAATCATCTTCTAGAAACTGTTCAGGTACGATCCAAAGACGGATATCATCCTGATACTTGTCCAGATTCTCATCTAGAAACGGTTCAGGTACAATCCAGAAACGGATGTCATCCTGACACCTACTCCAGATTCTCAACAGTACAGTGCAGATACGATCCAGAGACGGATGTCATTTTGACACTTATTTTAACACATCATCTAGAAACAATTCAGGTACGATCTAAAGACGGATGTCATCCTGACACTTACTCCAGATTCTCATCTAGAAACGGTGCAGGTACGATCCAAAGATGGATATAATCCTGATACTTATTCAGATTATCTTCTAGAAACAGTGCAAATAAGATCTAGAGACGGATGTTATTCTGACACTTATTTCAACACATCATCTAGAAACGGTTCAGGTACGATCCAGAAGCGAATGTCATCCTGAAACCTACTCCAGATTCTCTCCTAGTACAGTGCAGATACAATCCAGAGACGGATGTCATTCTGAAACTTATTTCAATACATCATCTAGAAACGGTTCAAGTATGATCTAAGGACGGATGTCATCTTGGCACTTACTCCAGATTGTCACGGTTCAGGTACGATCCAAGGATGGATATCATCCTGATACTTATTCCAGACTATCTTCTAGCAACAATTCATGTACGATCCAGAGACAGATATCATCCTGATACTTATTCAAACCATGTTTAGAGTATAGTGCAAATAGGATCCAGAGACGGATGTCATCCTGATACTTATTCAAACCATGTTTCAAGTACAGTGCAGATACAATCCAGAGACGGATGTCATTCTGACACTCATTCAACACATGTTTCAAGAATAGTGCAGATACGATCCAGAGGCGGATGTCATTCTGACACTCATTCAATACATGTTCAAGTACAATCACGACATAGATCCATCCACAAAATCTCCAGCTGGCACAGGGGCAGAAACATCCTGATGCAAAGTCATCGCCATATCCTCAGCGTACGACCCCATGACGTCTATGTTCCCCACAAAGCAGAAACAACCAGAATTTTGATCTCCTTCATCCCCAAGCAGAAATTACCTCCTCCAACAAACTTCCTCCAGCAGAGAGTTGAAATTTGTGTTTCCCAACCGAGCTTTATAACCTTGAACAATTTATAACCTCCTCCCGGGTAGAGTTTATTTCTCTAACTGCAGAAGTTTAGACCCCAACAGAGTTTATTTCTCTACATCGACAGAATCTTCCAACAAGCATCTCTCTCCACAGAGTTATTCTCAAGCAAAATCAATTCTTAAGCGGAATCAATCTCCGACAGAACATCCTCAAACAGAAAGAGGAAATCCCCGACAAATCATATCCATTCATCCTTCCCAGTGGAAATGAAGGATTCGACCTCCCAATACTCTCCAGCAGTAGTCCGAGATTTATTTTCCTAGACTGGGAAACCTCACAATAGCATCCCCTGTTCATACATCATGGCATGTGCATACACATCGCATACAACATAATATCATTTATTTTGAGAACCTCATCACAATGCATTTCATACATCATGACATTGCATATGACTAACTCTTTACCTTTTCAGGGAAAGATCAAATCAACAAACACCGCTACTTATGTGACCTGGAAGTCTTCTCAAAAGCTACGTCTGATGAAGGGCTATTTCAGAAATTTCCTCAGAAAGATGTCCTCCCAAGACCTTCTATGGTTCAATCAGATCGACACTAAGATCTCTCTGATTTCCATTCTAGTTGAAGAAAAATGTGAAGCCTGGATTTCGACCAGATAACAGTATAAGGTGCTGCGAAGCCTGGAATCCGACCAGATACTAGTTCACTTCTTCAAAGACACTATGAAGCCTGGATTTCAACCAGATAACAGTATAAGGTGCTACGAAGCCTGGAATCTGACCAGATAGTATTTCACTTCTTCAAGGACATTGTGAAGCCTAGATTTTGACCAGATAACAGTTAACTTGTTCATACACTGCGAAACCTGGAATTCAACCAGATAACAGTTTACTCTGTTAGTTACTATGAAGCCTGAATTTGATCGGATAATAGTATACCTCAGATTCAATTTGAAGCCTGGACCCGACCAGATAAAATCTTAATTTCTTCAAATTACTGAAGCCTGGATACGACCAGATAACGATACACCTCAGATTCAAGTTGAAGCCTGGACCCGGGCAGATAAAAGCTTAATTTCTTTAAACTACAAAGCCTGGGTACGACCAGATAAAAGTTTAATCTCATTTCCCCACTAAGTCGCTGTGAAGCCTAGAGCACGACCAGATAACAATTAGCCTTATTATCCTCAGCAAGACACTGTAAAGCCTGGATCCTGAATAGATAACGGTTCACGCCCGTCTCTTCAATCAAATGATGACTCCCCAGTAGAGAAACAGACAACTAAAGCTCCTAAAACTCTATGTTCCAAGGCAGAGACCAACATTCCCCAGTAGGTCCTCTCTAACAGCAAGAGCAGGAATTCCCACAAAGGAATATCTCATGAAATCAACATTCATCTAGATGGCATCTTTAAGCCCATCTCTGACGACTCTCCGTCATGTTTCGTGGATGGCATCTTTAAGCCCATCTTCGACAGTCTCCTGTCACCTTTTCCAAATGGCATCTGTAAGCCCATTCCCGTTATTATTCACCAACAATATCACATCAGACGAGTGCAAATTTCTGGGCACTCTAGTGTTTAATCATCTTCCACCTTCAGATCACGAAAGGTAGACAAGCCAATTTACATCCTCAGGTTTAAGAAGATTGAACATGGGAAACTATTGTACCCCAAAATTTGCCCTCTCATGTTTTCCAAGCTCTTCCACTACATGGTTGGTCATAAACCCTTGCCTAAAGAAAAGGAAAATTTGTGAGTGGGGTTCTTAAGTTTCCTTCGATTGGCACCTACAAAATGTCTTTCGATTGGCATCTCTAAAATGCCTTTCGATAGGCATTTACAAAATGCCTTTTGATTGGCATCTCCAAAATACCTTTTGATTGCCATCTACATAGCGTGAAGATGTGAAAAACAAAAGAAGGGGGGGGGGGGTTGAATTGAAAACTTGAGTCTAAAAGCTTAATGACATAATATTTTTATCCTGGTTCGTTTGATCTCAAACTACTCCAGTCCACCCGTCAAGGTGATTTCGCCTCTCTCCAACGAGGTCTTAATCCACTAATCATAACAAGATTACAAAAACTACTTTAACAACGGTTAAAGTCTTCTTGAGTACAACCACAATCCGGTTAATCTCAAGGAACACTGTTTCAATGTAAGTATACAAGATATGTGTTGTTATGTTTCTAACAAAACTGTTTATCACAACTATGATAAATTACACAGGATTATAGTTTGGAAATGTAAAATGAAATTGCTTGCAGCTTTGAAATATGTGATTGATAATATGGCAAAATCGTTGTTGATTTTGAAAGCTGACTTTGTTTATATATGCAGTGGAATGACGTTCATCATAAAGAATGTTTAATGTCATTAACACACTTTCCTTTTGGAGAAGATCCTGTCTGAAAGAAGTCGTTGGAATTGATAATGTCTTGAATGATCGCTAACGCTTCAGAATTTTATCTCCTTTCTTGCCGATGACGCTTTAGAATACTGATGACTTGGATTGGTATGTTCTTGTTCAAAATCAGAGTTTACTTTGATTAAGCGCAGGTTCTGGTCATCAATCTTCAGTGCATGTTCTGATTGCTTCAGCGTGTATCACTTATGGCTTATCTTCTGATGCTGATATGATCAGAACTTCTGCATACATAAAACATAATTTTTAAGGTGCATATTTGTTCTTTGTATTTTATAATTTATTCTTTGTATTTGTTATCATCAAAACTCTAACCAAGGGTTGTAGAATCAAACTATGTTCTAACAATCTCCCCCTTTTTGATGATGACAAAAACTAGATTTTTCAATTAAAAATAAAGAATAAAAGGTTTAGAAGAAACTCCCCCTGAGTTGATTACTTCCCTTAAGTTCCTTGAGCATCAGAGTTTAGCTGCATCTTTCATCAGAGTTTGTACCTGTTCAAGCTTTTCAGAAGATAGAGGTTAAGTAATTCAGAATGATTGAGACTTCTGTCTCAATAAACCGTTATTGAAAATATCTTACTTTCTCCCTCTTTTTGTCAGTTATCAAAAAGGCAATATAGTCAGAGCCAAAATAGTTGAATTATATTAAAAACAAGAAGCAATGATAAGTTCTAGAATAGAAGTGGTAAACAATTAAGCGTTACAAATACAATTTAAAACATAAAAGAATCTAAGAGGGAGGAGGAAGACGTGTGAACAAAGCTTCCAGCAAGCTCTTGATCTGGGTATTAGATTCTTCTTGTTTTCCCAAGATGCTCTTAATCTATTTGTTTGTGTCCTCCTGCTTATCCAACCTTGCCTGGATAAGAGAATTTTCTTTCTTCAACTCTTCCAGAGTTTGCATGACTGAGGAAGGTGCTGGAGATTCTTCAGTAGTTGGACACTTCTCAGAGAATTATGCAGCTTATTCACAGTGAACCATTTCTTCTACTATGATCATCTCTTCTGGAGCAGCAGTCAGGGAGAGACCTTCTGATTCTGGTTGAACTTCATCTGAGAGATGATGCTCTGACCAGGGAGCATTATCCAGAGGGAGAATATCTTTCTTGAGCAGATGGCTCAGAACTTGGTCTTCAAAAGCCTTTAGCTTAGCACTGAAGTTCTGTTGAACCTGTTCATAGCTCTGTTCCTTTAGCATTAGTGTTTCAAAACTCATCCAGTTTCTGAATTTTGTCCATATATAATCAGAAGCAGCAGGATTAATCATCTCTAGACTTGCATACCTCAAAGAATTTATCCATTCCTGTATACCTGTTTCAAAAATCAACAAATTTGTACCAACATCTGACGTGGTTTCAGTTGGTTTAGGTTTGGGAATGGCAGTTTTGTGAGAGATAGCAGCTAGTCTTTCTAGCGCAATTAGATTAATGACAAGTCTTACATTGTCAGCTGGACTGCTATTGGGTGAAAGAGTGGGAGAGTCAGGTATGATGATTGTACTCGTAGGGGAGTTTGGTGGTGTGGATTCCAGAGAAGAAGGAATTTATGGAATGTCGTGGATGGTGAGAGGCATGCGAATGGCAAGTGGTTCAGTAATTCCAGGTATTGGGATTGTATCAGAATCTGAATGAGGTTCTCCAGATTGGTTTGTTGAAACATGGTGATGTTCTGGTTCATGGATATCAGAGGATTGATTCTCAGAAGGTTGAGCTTCTGGTTGTTGTTGTTCAGGTTGAGGTGATGGTGGATGAGGAATATCTTGTTGTGGAGAGAGGTTGTGGAATTTTTGGTGTGGTATCAGAGTTTGGATTTTCAGGGAGTTGAGAATTTGGATTTTGTGGTACGGAGCTGAAAAGTCTTGGTCAAATGAATCAATATCAGATAGAACTTTGGCAAGTTCTGGTTGAGTTTGTTCAGGGTTTGGATTATGAGAAAGGGAATGAGTTTAATTCAGACCTAGAGTTTCTGATGGATCAAACCCTATGTAAAAGTCTTCAAATGTTTGTAGGGTTGGATGTTCTGGTTGAGTAATTATGGTTTCAGATGTTGATAAATTAATTAATTCTAAAACAGTAATAGAGGAAAGATTACCTTTCTTTTTGGCAGCTTTTAGAGTCCTCTGAGATAGTCCTTCTGCTGCAGCTTTCCTTTTCTTGGTCTTCTTCAGAACAACTTCTGGAGCATCCTAATGCAAGTCCTGGATATTGATTTCTGGTGCAGTACCATCTGCCTTACAAGCATCCATATATCTGACTATTATCTCTGGCTTAGAGTCAATCTCAGAGAAAAGAGGAAAATAATCCAGAGGAATTCTTCTTGAAGTGATGGTTGCAAAAGAAGTAACGTTGGGTTCCTTCTTGATATTCTCAATGATTTTCATCTTCTTTAGATTTTTTGCGTTCAGAGGCTTCCCAGCAGTTGCTTCCAGTGAGCTGATTTCCTGAGCTTCAGTCAAATGCTCTATCAGCCTATTCTCTGCCAGAATATCTAATATAAGCCTGCCTAAGGGAATGCAGTCCCTCTTGGTCCATTCATATTCTCTTGTTTCCTTCACACTAGTTCTAAGATGATTAAACAGCAAGTGCGGGAGGTTTACCTTAGTCTTCTTTGAAATAAAATAGATCAGAAACTGCTGATCAATGTTTATATAATCAGGAGAGCTAGTTGGCTTCCTGTGGTTGATACACCCCAGAATTATTTTTGCCTAAATTATGTGATGATCCTTCAGATCTATGATTTTTCTAGAGGGAAGTCCAAGAGTAAATATTTCCCTTGCAATAGAAGCTACATCAGAGCAACTTTCAGCCATGTCAATACATCTGACACCTCCACCATTGTAAACAATAAGCCTTGAAATTAGGTCTTCTGTAATGACAATTTTCTTCCCCATGACATAAGAGGTAACTTGATGATTTGAAGAATAAGCCTGTATCTAGAATTCTTTGACAAGAATTGGAAATGTTGACCCTAGAAGACGGTCAAAGTATCTGTTCTAACCTTGAGCATTGACGTCTTCATACAGATTGAAGTCGTTTTCTTGCAAGCTTTCAAAGTCAATAATCAGTTCTGAAAGAACTTCCAGATTATCAATGGGAGTGAGTAGCATTCTGTAAGGTTCTTCATACTGTTCCATTGAAGCAGTTTCTTGAGTTCTGATGTTTTAGACGCTTGAAGAAGCCATTGTTCACACAAGATTTGAGAAAGATAAAAGGGTTTTTTGAAACGAAAGAAAGTATTTAGAGATTAAAAAGAAGAGAATATAAAAAGTGAGATTTGAATTTAAATAGTTTTTCTTGAAAGCGTAAACAGTAAGAGAGAGAAATAATTAGTCATGATTATAAGCATTAATGACAGCTGAAATTAGGGGATTCAGAAAGATACTGGAAAGGTTACCCATGACGTGTGTCTCAATGCACCCAATCAGCGCTTTTGACCTTTCAGAAAAGTGAACGCGTGTTCAGCCTCAGAAAGTAGCTGATGAATGGATGACAACTGTTTGATTATGTGAACAACACACTGTTTCCAGTGATTTCTGGTAAACAACCGCTAGTCTTCCAAACTATCGAATAATCTTTATTAACGCTACTCAATCTCTCTGGTAACTCACAGGATCGACTAGATTGATCCTAGGACTCCTTGGATATTAAAGTTACTCTCACAATCGAACAATTATTCATGGTTGCTATTGTACAAGTGTTTGGTTTATTTCGATCCTTCTCTCTAAGAGTTTAAAAATATGGTCAAATTGTACATGAAAACTAAATTATACGAATAAATGCTAATTGTAATGCTGATTGAAGAGACATATAAAACTGTATGAAAAATGAAGTAAATGATTTCGATTTGCAAAACATTTAACATAAAAGGTTTCTGGAATGTAGAAGTTTAAAATGTGAAGAAAGCGTTTAATGCAATTTTAAGTAAAAGGATGCGTTTGAAAAACAATACTTGGAAATAAAGGTATTGAAAGCGTAACAGTTCTCTGAAATATAAAGTGCTCGAAATATAAAGAAAGCAATAAAGAGTAAAACTTTTGAGGAAAAGACTTTGAAATGAAAAGACGATAAATAAAGAAACTTGTAAATGTTATTCGATAAAAAGAAAAGAGGAAAGTACTGGAAATGGTAAAAAGGCTTTCATTAAGTTAGAAATACATGGTGCTATCATACATACATCTCTCTTGCATTCGTTTCCCTTGCCATGTGGTAGTTTGAATGTTATTGAGTATTTTGTATAACAGATATGACACACTGAAATCCTAATACTAAGACTTCTATTTATACTAATTCGACCCTAACGGTCTCGCTATAGGATCATGCCACGTTTCGAACATGCAAGACAATGCTTCTTTCATCTTTCCACGTGTCCCCAAATGCTCCAACACATAACTTTCAAACTTTGAAAGTCCCGCTTCCATTTAAATTTTAAATGCTTTGGTGTTTCTCCGTTTCGAACGCTCTTCCCAAACCTAGCCTCGCTGTTGTTTCGAGACCCCTTTGGATATTTTCCCATGATCACCGTTCGAAGCTTCAAGCTTTGACACACTCATTCGAAACACTGCTTCTGCAACTTCGAAATATGGTGTTCAATTCCATTTCGATCAGAACTTTTAACTCTTTTGAATTCTAGATAACATTATCAAAATCTTCAGCCAACAAATTGCCCCTTTAAAATATGTATTTCGATCTCTTTGAGAAATACCTATTTTAAACATTTATACAAGATTTTGATAGGATTTTCGAATCATCATAACATTTAATGCCTTTGACTCCAGGGATGCTGCTCCCTTACCAAAATCCAAAAATCCACCTTCGACCTCCAACCCACAGTTGGAACGCATAGCTAGTAACCTCTCCTCTGAGGGCCCACAGGTAAATCGAACTTCCTCTAAAAATGTTTAACTTCTTATTATCTTGGTGAATATTTTTCTTTAACATTCTGCTACTCTTTGCAGAACATCTTGAATCCCACTTCTACCATTTCGACCTCACCGTCCAGAGCTGTTGCTCCGCTTAACTCCTCTCCTCAAGGAGATTCCAGCAATTTGGTCCAAAACAAAGGTTCTTCCAATGTGGCGGTTTTAGCTGGAACTTCTGAACAGCCAGATGACCAAGGTACCTCCATTCCTCTGAAAGAGGTAAACGAAACGATACTTCAAACGTCTGCAGAGGATTCACAAAGGGTTCTTCAAAAGTCCCCTCTTGAAACTCTTCAAGAGGACCCAAAGGATACTCAGACTGAAGAAGAAAAAGCTGATTCTGGGCGAGAATTCGAAGAATCTGCAGGCGAAGAATCTGAGGAGGAAAACGCCAATGAAGAGGAAAACGCCAATGATGGTTCGACTTCCGGGACGGAGTCTAACGCACATAGCGGCGAAAGGGATGGTATCGAAGTGGTAGATTTGGACGAAGATGAAGAAGACCAAGAGCACGAAGCAAATGAAGGGGATGGTGATGCAATCAACGAAACCCTAGAGGTTGAAACAAACGTGGTTCCCCTACGCGTGGAATTCCCCCAATCCTCTCCGTCTCGAATGACTGACGAGGAACTGGCACTTCTGAGGCGAAATGACCCCATTGGGTATATGAAGGCAAAGTTGGCTCAGAGGGACGTTCCACTCGCTAGGGCTGGCACAAGTTCAACCAGCTATCCTCTTCCCACAGATGAAAGAGTCGTTCTTCTTAACAAAATTAGGAGAACTATTCTCAATGTGGATATCTTCGAAGTGCTTAAGCAAGATAGTACTGCTTGCTATACTATGAAGGAGCTGCTCACAAAGGTTAATCTTTCCAACTGCTCTTTGCCAGTTAGTACTCTCTTGTTTGATCTTCAGAATTTGTTGGACAACGTAACTGGCTACCTTCTCCAAGACGAATCTGCTGCCAAGAAGGTTCATGAGAAACGCATTGCCATGGATGCCGCCTATGAACAAGCTTCGAAGCTTTCTCAAGAAGCTGAGGATCAGGCTATGCTTCTGAAGCAGGAGAAAACTGAATATGAGGCTCGAGCTGAGTCCATTCTTATTTGGGAAAGGCAGATTCTGGAACTTCAGCAGAAAGTTAAGGAGGCTAAGGAACAACAACTAGCCTTCGAAACTAATCCTGCAGGTAACCAATTCGAAGAGCTTATCAACCGGGGGCTTGCAGAAATGGAGACTGCAGAACAACTTAAAGGAGAAGTGGCAACCTTGGAAGGTGCCAGGCGGTTTGCTCAGCAGAGACTTGAAACATTTCGAAGCACCTTTAATCGATTGAAAAATAATGTTTATTTCTAAATTTTTATATCTCATCTGACCATAACTTTGGTTTTTACATGTAATATTCGAACAACGCCATTTTGGCATTCTTATCTTGCCATCTTGGCTTTTTATAATATTTTGTTTATGTTGTTATTATTCGTATCTCCCGCAGGCTTGGCTTATATTTCTTTAAATATTTCCCATTAACCTTTAGGACACGTTTATCATCCAAGAGTTCTTCGACTTCGTATGCATTGTTTGAGAATACTTTTAATATTCGAAAAGGTCCTTCCCAATGAGGTGACCATTTACCTAACGCTTTGTTCTTCTTATCCATAGGCAATATGACTCTCCAAACCAAGTCATTAATAACGAATACTTTTTTCTTTACCCTTTTATTGTATGTTCTGGCCACTCTTTCTTTTTGCCTCATCAAAATTTCCAACGCATGTAACCTAATTTCGTCCAACTCAACTAATTCATTCATCATCATTTCCCAATATAATGCAGCTGGAATTTCGTTTTGTTTCTGGATTCGAACTGATTGCAGATGAATTTCTACTGGTAATACTGCATCATGGCCGAATGTAAGTTGGAAAGGCGTAGTGTTGGTGGCTTCCTTAGGAGATGTTCTACAAGCCCACAACACTTGGTCCAGAGTTTTATGCCAATTTCTTGGCTTCTTGCCAATATGCTTCTTGATTAATCCTATTATTACTTTGTTTGCTGCTTCGACTTGTCCATTTGCTTGAGCATAATATGGTGTTGATGTTAGCAATCTGAACCCCATTTCTTGGGCAAATCCTTGCATCTTTCTACCAGTAAATACAGAGCCTTGGTCTGTAGTTATACTTTCTGGCAATCCAAACCTATAGATAATGTGCTTTTGTATAAACTCGATAATTGCCTCTTGATCAGCAACTACCAAAGGTATAGCTTTGATCCATTTGGTGAAATAATCTACTCCTACCAAGATATATTTCTGACCTTTGGACGAAGCAGGATTTATCTCCCCTATCAGATCCAATGCCCATCCTCTGAATGGCCATGGTTTGATGATCGAATGCAACTCACTTGCAGGGGCGTGTTGAATTCCTGCATGTTTCTGACATTCCTCACATCCTTTAGCAAAGTCTATGCAATCTTTGAGCATGCTAGGCCAATACAAACCATATCGAAATAGCAACCATTTCATTTTATGGCCTGCTTGGTGTGCCCCACATGCCCCATTATGGACCTCAGACAATGCTAAATATGCCTCACTTTCTCCTAGGCATTTCAATAATACACCTTCTTGGGTCTTTTTGAACAATTCGTTCCCCATGAGGAGATATGACAATGCTCTATATTTTGTTTTTCTATCCACCTTTAAAGTTGGGTCTGCTAAATAACTCTTTAATGGACTTCGCCAGTCTGTATCTGACAAAGTATTTATGGCTAGAATTTCGAATCCTTGTTTCTCAGCATATCCCAATCTCATACTTTCCAGATCCGATGGTGTGAATCTAGTAGCCATAACTCTTCCCCTTATTTCGACCAAATCTTTAAGATTCTTGGTAGATACTCTATAACCTGAAGCCAACTGCGCTAAGTCATTTGCTTCTTGGTTTTCTAATCTTGGTATGTGTTGAATGTCCATGTATTCAAACTTTCGTAATAGCCTATTGACTATGACGAAGTATACCATTAAATTTTCCTTTATGCACTTGTATTCTTTTGTGATTTGTTTGACCACCAATTCAGAGTCTCCTTTAATTTCGACTCTGGTTGCCCCCAATTCCAACAAAGCTTCAAGTCCAACAATGAGCGCTTCATATTCAGCTTCGTTGTTCGAACAACGAGGACCATCCAATTTATACTTGAATTTTGTTGGAATTCCTTCAGGAGAAATTAGAAGGACTCCAACACCACTTCCATTCCTGTGGGTTGAACCATCAAAGTACAATTTCCATGGTTGCATTTCGACGTAACTCATGCTTGTCTGCTCAACCAACGAATGATCCACAATGAAATCAGAAATCACTTGACCTTTCATAGCTTTTAAGGGCATAAAAGTCAATGAATATTCTGTTAAGGCCAGAGCCCACTTTCCAACTCTACTATGCATTATTGGCTTTGAAAGCATATGTTTAATGACATCGAAGTGAGACGAAACATAAACATCAACAGGTTTTATATAATACTTGAGTTTCATACAAGAGAAGTACAAACAGAGACATAGCTTTTCTAAATTGCTATATCTGGTCTCTGCATCATTTAGCACTCTACTTAAATAGTATATGGCTCTTTCGACGCCATTGTTATCCTCTTGTGCTAACATACTACCTATGCTAACTTCAGAGGCAGATATGTACAATCTCATGGGCTTCCCCCATGATGGTGGAGACAAAATAGGAGGCTGGGAAAGATATTCTTTTATTTTGTCAAACGCCTCCTGGTGAGCTTCGTTCCATTCGAAGGCCTGACCTTGCTTCAGACGAAGTAACGGAGAGAAAGCTTGGGTCCTTCCACTCAGGTTCGAAATGAATCTTCTGAGGAAGTTAACTTTCCCTAGTAGAGATTGCAACTCCCTTTTTGACGCAGGTGCTTTCGTCTCCATTATGGCTTTGGTTTTGTTCTGGTTGATCTCAATTCCTTTCTTGTGGACCACAAAACCGAGAAAGTCTCCAGCCTGCACAAAAAATGCACATTTAAGGGGATTCATCTTTAAGCCATGTTTTCTCATCCGTTCAAATGATTGGCCTAAATGATGCAAATGTGCTTCTGCAGATATAGATTTGATGACTATATCATCAATATACACCTGCATGAAGGTTTCGATGAAGTCATGAAAGATTGAATTCATCGCCCTTTGATAAGTTGCCCCAGCATTTTTTAAACCGAAAGGCATCACCACCCATTCGTAGGTGCCTAAGGCTCCTGGGCAACGGAATGCTGTTTTTGCAACATCTTCTTCAGCAATGAAAATCTGGTTGTATCCAGAGTATCCATCTAACATGCTCAAGTATTCGAATCCTGCAGCAGAATCTACTAGCATTTCTGCCACGGGCATGGGATATTCATCCTTAGGGGTTGCAGTATTTAAATCCCTAAAATCTATGCAAATCCTTAAAGAACCATTTTTCTTAATAACAGGTACTATGTTTGCTAACCATTCAACGTACCTTGTTGTTCTGATGAATTTGCAGCGCAGCAACCTTTCGATCTCAGCTTTAATTTTTGTGAGAACCGCTGGTGCGAATCTTCTGGGAGTTTGTTTGATGGGCCTCTTGCCATCTTTGATTGGCAGTCTATGTTCGACCAACTCCCTCTTTAAACCAGGCATCTCATCATAATCCCATGCGAAACAATCTTTGTTTTTCCTAAGGACTTCGATCACTTTTTCCTTGAGGCCTGGGCTAAGTTTAGCACTCACGTAAGTTACTCTTTTCGTTTCTTCATCCCTAAGTTGACTTCTTCGAGCGGGTCCTGTGCCAACATTTTGACACCTGAGTTTATGGGGTCCCTTTCGAAGCCTAAGGGTTCTTTGTCATAGATGGCATCCAACCTTTGATCCATCTCCAATTCTTTGATGGGTGAGCATTTCGCACCCCCCCCCCCCCCCCACTGACTTCATTCGTCTTTACAGTTGATTCATTTATTCCAGCCTCTAAGGCCGCTTTCGATTCATTCTCAGCCATATAGGCCGAAATCCTTTCGAAGAAGGTAGACTCAGTCATGGTTAAGGTTGTCGAAGTTCCAGCCTGCTGGCCGTTTTTGTATAGCACCTTCAACTTCCTCCTCTTCACTGATTATTGTTCTATCCCAGTAAAGACCATCATGACGAAGTGTCATGTAGTAGTGGGCGTTTCTAGTTTCATTCATCTCATCGTTTGGGACACATGGAGCAATCTTTGCCAGATTTTTATCATAATCCCTTTTGTCAACTAAATTGACAGTTGACATAAAGTAACTCTGGTCTGCTTCGATGTTTTCCACGATTCCGTCCTCTCTCCACAGAACTAGTCGTTGATGCATTGACGAAGGAACTGCCCCCACGCCATGAATCCATTCTCTTCCTAGCAGTAGGTTATAGTTGGCCTTGGCTTCGATAACCATAAACATGGTGGGCCTGCAGCTTGAGCCTATTGTCAATTCCAACTGGACCACCCCCAGTGTTTTGCCCACTTTTCCCTCATAATTGGATAGAACCATATTATGGGGCTTGATATCTCCTTCGCGGATCTCTAACCTTTTTAGCATGAAATGGGGAATCAGGTTGACTGCAGCACCCCCATCCACTAGAACTTTGTTCACACCATGGACACCTACTTTCGCCCGAATGAAAAGTGGCTTGAGATGATTCTTCATTGCAGGCTCTGGACGTTCGAAGAACGCATTTTGTTCCTCAACAGCCCCATTGTCCATCACGTAGTAGCACACGGGCCTATGTTTCATTAAATATGTGGTGTCTTCCTCCTCATATTCATTGATTTCGGTTTCCTGCCCAAATTCGCAGGGAAGCACGGACACCACGTTACAGTTCAGGTTGAATGAAGACTCCCCCTCCGATTCGAAGTTATCTGTTACCATATCTTCGTCCTCTTCCGGGCCTGGAATATATTCCTTTGGTTCGTCTCGTTGGTCTTCAGAAAAAAGCCTCCTATTGACTGGAGGTTTCTCTTCAGTCTGATTTTTTGGTTTGTTGGTGCTTGATTCACCTTGTATCTTCGTTGAAGTATCCCCTTTGTTTGCCATAGCTTCTCTCTCAGCCTTTCGAATCCTTTGTTGTCTGCGCCACTGGGATCTTGACATGGGGTTCCTTCCTTTGTAATTCTCTAATCTCACTTCCTCCCTTTTTTGTGTGTTGAATTGCCTCCTGTATGTCACAGCATGGCGTGTATTTCGTTCAGCACTCCTCCATTTGTCTTTGCCTTTGTCATTTCTGACTTGTAGCCATCTATCGGTTGGCACTTCAGCAGGGAGTTTGAAAGTCACTCTTCGAGCAACTTTGGGGTGAGGGCTATCAGGTCTTCGCTGTTTGTATCTGCTGTCGAAACGCGGGCCCATCTGGGCAGTTTCTTGATGGTTCCAGCAAGGGGCGAAGGGGATCGTTTCGAAGGCCCTGGACATGCTTTGGTCATACACAGCAGAACATCTTGGGAAAACCAAACACTTAGTTGCCCCTTTGTAGCAGCGAAAAACAAACTCCAACAGACTCTCTCCAGCCTTGGGATGGCACCTAAAGAGTTGGTTATCCTGGCGCCAATTGTTGCCAGTTCGAGCCCTCTGTACCCTTTCGAAATTTGCAGCAATTCTTTGGTTGCAGAGGATGCTGCACCTAGGGCACAATATCATGCCTGGATCTCCTTTGTGGCATGTCATGAGATAGTCTTTGAGAGTAGCATCTCCAGTGTGATTATCCCCCATTCTGTGCTTTTCTTTTTCTAAGTATTTTTTCACTTCCTCCATCTCAGAACGGGGTCCTTCCATATCCACCATATTTATTTCCACATCCCCCTCTTTAGTTTCGTCATCGCCCCATCCTGTGGGCTTTATATCTTCGATCTGGACCTTCGAACTTTCTGGGGCAGAATATTTGACCAGATAGTCAAATTTCCCACTGGGTTCCCCCAGAGTGTCCCATATTTCCTTCCGAAGGGGAACTGGCTGCGTAATTTGGACTTTCTCCAATTCCAGCCTCAAGCCCTCAGTGACTTGTGTCAATCCTTCGTTTTGATTTCCTTGGCCTTCAGTAGCCTGGGTTTCTCCTGCAACAGCCACAGGTGTAACAATCGAAGTATCTGGCGTATTCTGGATGTCTTCAGTGACTTCCTCGCTGACTTCGACCATCACCCAGTTTTCGACTCCAGTGTCCTTCTCTCCTGTTGGGGCATCGCTTTGATCAGTTTCCACCATGTTGACCTCTCCAATGCATGCAGGCTCGGAGTAGTTGGTGTCTGCGACGTCCAAAGGATCTTCGTCCACTTTCATCTTCACCTTATCAGCAAACTTTAGTCTGCCATCTTTGATCGCGTTTTGAATCAAGTCCCTGAAAAGAAAACATTGTGAGGTCTTGTGGCCTAGGAAACTATGATATTTGCAAAATCCCCTTCTCTTCCTCTGATCCAAGGGAGGTATTTTGACATTTGATGGCACAATTAGTTGGCCATCCTTGACAAGCAAGTCAAAAATTTCGTCACACTTAGTGACGTCGAAGGTGTAAACCTTCTTTGGAAACTTGTCACTTTTCTCATTTTCAACAATATCTTTCCCTTTCGTGGGAACTAACATTTTGCAGGAGTAAGGTGGGGCCTGTTTTAATTCAGCGAGGTCGATTTCGACCTCTTCGAATTCGAATTCAGGATATTCTTCTACTTCCTCAGTCCCAACATAGGAAACCCTTTCTTTCTTACTATTCTTAAAGACTCTGGCTTTTTCAGCTTTTAGTCTTTCGACCTGTCGAACCCTGTCGGCTAATTGAGCCATATCCCTCAAATACTGAGTATCTAATTTCTTTCGAATAGAATAATCCAAACCCCCAGCGGCCATTTCGACTAACTCATGTTCAGGCACTACTGTGTAACATCTGGATTTTAACAGCCTAAATCTATTCAAATAATCATCTATGGGTTCAGTGAATTTTCTCTTAACACTGGCCAATTCCTTCAAACTTATTTTCGATTGTCCCATGTAAAATTGTTCATGGAATAATCTCTCTAAAAGGGGCCAAGTGTCAATAGATCCGGGAGGCAACGTGGTAAACCAAGTGAAGGCGTTTTTTGTCAAGGAACTTGGGAAGTATTTGATCCTGAGATCTTCATTATTGGCTATGTCTCCCGCTTCGGTTAAATATCTCGCTATGTGTTCGACTGTTGACTCGTTGGTATCCCCAGCGAACTTTGTAAATTTAGGGACTTTGTATCCCCTTGGTAAATCAGTATGCATTATACAATCCAATATAGGAGAAGCGTAATTTGGCCTCCTCATTCCCGTATTGAGGCCATTTTGGGCCATGATCCTCTCTATCATGGTGGTTAGGTTATTTTCTGCCAAGATGTTATCGTTTCGAATCCTATGAACGACGGCATCGGCATCTTGATTTCGACCAACAAAAACAACTCCCCTGGGTTGTTCTTCTCGAAGTTCTGGGGCTTCTGGCCTTTCGATCCTTGCCCCTGGTTCCATAACTTCCCTTTGTGGGCCCTGAATTACTGGGGCTTCTAACCTTGGTGCTCTGGCCCCTAAGTTAGCTTCTTCTCTGGGTAGTCTCTGAATTGGGTCGTTAGCAATTCGTTCTATAACAGGCATGTTTGTTCGAAATCCCGCCTGGTTCTGCCTACGCCTTTCTGTGGGAGCAAAGAAATCTTCTATTCGACTCATATTGTCAGCGTTTTCCCTGTTCGTCACAGTCACATTCTGAACTATTGGGGCAAATATTTCCTGCATGGTTTGTGCTAACACCCCTATCATGTTGTGGTTGCTGTCATCCATCAATTGCCTAAAAGCCAACTGGTTATCTGTGGTTAGGATAGGCAACGTGCTATAACCTCCTGACCCTTGGTTATTTGTCATAAATTGGTTCGCCCCAGACCCAGATCCTAGTTGTGGGGATGAATTCGAAGTGGAATTGTGTAAACCTGCCATAAAAGATGTTGGCATTCCGTAAGAAGAACTTCTAATTCTATTCCCATCGAAGCCGGGTGGTCTAGTTAATGGTGTGGCTAAATGGGATTGTGTTCCTGGTGGTGGAACGAATCCCCCAGGGTAGCCCATAGTTCCAGTATTTCCTAAGATCGAACTGTTAGTTGATATGCCACTTACTCCAGTGGTGGCTATGTTACTGGTTGAAGATGCAACAGACTGTGCATTCGAAGGGATTACATTAGATGTTCCGCTCGAAATGGACGCGTTAGTGCTTGTTGCATGTGGGTCACCTTGGTTTCCTTGTTGATTGTCTGAATTAGACATTTTGTCCAAACGTTTTCTTCTGGATAAAGGTTGGTTGCTGTTGGTTATCTTACCACTTCTTAGGTTCATAAAACAGCAAATTTCTTATGGTTCCTACGTTTTTGGGATGGCTATGTCTCGACAATCCTTAATTCTGATATCCAACTATTGGTCCCACCAGGTGTGCCAATTTGTTTCCAGTGATTTCTGGTAAACAACCGCTAGTCTTCCAAACTATCGAATAATCTTTATTAACGCTACTCAATCTCTCTGGTAACTCACAGGATCGACTAGATTGATCCTAGGACTCCTTGGATATTAAAGTTACTCTCACAATCGAACAATTATTCATGGTTGCTATTGTACAAGTGTTTGGTTTATTTCGATCCTTCTCTCTAAGAGTTTAAAAATATGGTCAAATTGTACATGAAAACTAAATTATACGAATAAATGCTAATTGTAATGCTGATTGAAGAGACATATAAAACTGTATGAAAAATGAAGTAAATGATTTCGATTTGCAAAACATTTAACATAAAAGGTTTCTGGAATGTAGAAGTTTAAAATGTGAAGAAAGCGTTTAATGCAATTTTAAGTAAAAGGATGCGTTTGAAAAACAATACTTGGAAATAAAGGTATTGAAAGCGTAACAGTTCTCTGAAATATAAAGTGCTCGAAATATAAAGAAAGCAATAAAGAGTAAAACTTTTGAGGAAAAGACTTTGAAATGAAAAGACGATAAATAAAGAAACTTGTAAATGTTATTCGATAAAAAGAAAAGAGGAAAGTACTGGAAATGGTAAAAAGGCTTTCATTAAGTTAGAAATACATGGTGCTATCATACATACATCTCTCTTGCATTCGTTTCCCTTGCCATGTGGTAGTTTGAATGTTATTGAGTATTTTGTATAACAGATATGACACACTGAAATCCTAATACTAAGACTTCTATTTATACTAATTCGACCCTAACGGTCTCGCTATAGGATCATGCCACGTTTCGAACATGCAAGACAATGCTTCTTTCATCTTTCCACGTGTCCCCAAATGCTCCAACACATAACTTTCAAACTTTGAAAGTCCCGCTTCCATTTAAATTTTAAATGCTTTGGTGTTTCTCCGTTTCGAACGCTCTTCCCAAACCTAGCCTCGCTGTTGTTTCGAGACCCCTTTGGATATTTTCCCATGATCACCGTTCGAAGCTTCAAGCTTTGACACACTCATTCGAAACACTGCTTCTGCAACTTCGAAATATGGTGTTCAATTCCATTTCGATCAGAACTTTTAACTCTTTTGAATTCTAGATAACATTATCAAAATCTTCAGCCAACACACACTTCTATCCTTGAAATGAAACGTTCAGATTTTCATGGATAGATTCTGATGCAATCTGTACTTCTAAAACTCTGAAGGCAGGTTGATCAGTAGTTCATAGAAAATAACAAAATTGATGGTTAAGATATGTAAATAAAACAATTTATTCTGGGCATAGCTTCATGCTGAGATTCTTCAGAATGAAGTTAAACCTATCTTCAGAAAGAGGTTTTGTAAAGACATCAGCCCATTAATGGTCTGTGTCAATGAATTTTAAGTTAAGAATCCCTTTCTGAATATAGTCCATAATAAAATGCTGTTTTATTTCTATATGCTTAGCCCTAGAATGCAAAATTGGATTTTTACTGAGACAAATAGAAGAAGTATTGTCACAGAGGATATGAATGTTACTCTCAAATATATTGAAGTCTTCAAGTTGACTTTTCATCCAGAGCATTTGCGTACTACATCCAGCAGCTGTTATGTATTCAACTTATGCTATTGATAGTGCTATTATGGATTGTCTCTTGCTGGACCATGAGATCAGATTTTCTCCCAGAAACTGGAAGCTTCCAGAAGTTCTTTTACATTCTACTCTGTCTCCAGCGAAGTCAGCATCACAATATCCTACCAAGCTGTAATCATTTGATTTTCTATAAAACAAACCCATATTAGCAGTACCTTTCAGATACTTGAAAATTTGCTTAACTGCTGTTAAGTGAGATTCTCTAGGACCTGATTGGAATCTAGCACAAATGAAAACACTGAATAAAATGTCAGGCCTTGAAGTCGTTACATAGATAATAGAACCAATCATACCTCTGTAGACCTTCTGTTCAACCTTTTTACTTACCTCTTCCTTTTCCATAATGCACGTGGGATGCATTGGAATCTTTGAGGGCTTACATTCTGAGAGATCAAATTTCTTGAGAAGTTCTATGACATATTTGCTCTGATGAATGTAAGTTCCTTCTGGAGTTTGGTTTATCTGAATGCCTATAAAGAATTTGAGTTCCCCCATTAAGCTCATCTCAAACTCTGCCTGCATACATTTAGCAAACTCTCTTCCCAGAGAGGGTTTAGTAGATCCAAATATAATGTCATCAACATAAATCTGACATACTAACATGTCATTCTTAACTGTTTTAAAGAATAAGGTTGTGTCCACTTTCCCTCTGGTGAATTCCTTTTCTAACAGAAAGTTACTTAGTCTTTCATACCAAGCTTGGGAGCTTGTTTCAGACCATAGAGTGACTTCTTTAGTTTGAAAACATATTCTGGATTTTTGGAATTCTCAAAACCAGGAGGTTGGTGCACATATACCTCTTCATCTATATAGCAATTTAAGAATGCGCTTTTGACATCCATCTGATACGGAGTGATACCTTTATTAACAGCAAATGATATTAAAAGCATGATAGATTCTAACCTGGCGACTGGAGCAAAGGTTTCTATATAGTCTATCCCCTCTTGCTGACTATAACCTTGTGCTCCCAACCGTGCTTTGTTTCTGATGACTTCACCTTGCTCATTCAGTTTGTTTCTGAACACCCATTTTGTACCAATGACGTTGAATCCTTTTGGTTTGGAAACCAGATCCCATACGTCATTTCTGGTGAATTGATTCAGTTCCTCTTGCATTGCTAGAATCCAGTCATTGTCCAGAAGTGCTTCATCAATTGTTGTTGGTTCAATCAGAGAGACCAGTCCCATGAGGGATTCTTCAGAGTTTCTGAATGTTGATCTTGTTCTGGTTGGATCGTCCTTCTTTCCCAGTATTGTATCTTCTGAGTGATCAATGCTGCTTCTAGATAGTCTTTTCTGGAGTTGATCAACATAAGGTGTTGGATTGCTTGCAGTGACTCTTTCTGATGTTGAAGGAGTGTCTATGTTGAGAACTTCTGATGAGTTGTCTTCAGTACCTGTGAGTTCAACTTCCATGCCTGCAAGGAGTTCATTCTGCTTTGACTTTTGAGAGTCAAGCTTATCATCAAACCTAACACTGATTGACTCTTCAATAATCTGTGTTTCTATATTGTATACTTTGTACCCTCTTGAGTGTTCAGAGTATCCTAACATAATACACTTTTGTGCTTTAGAGTCAAACTTGTTCAAATAAATTTTTGTATTCAGAATAAAACATGTGCATCCAAATGGATGAAAATAAGAAATGTTGGGCTTTCTGTTCTTCCACAATTCATATGGATTCTTTTCCAGAATAGGTCTTATGGAGATTCTATTATGAATGTAACACACTGTGTTAATTGCCTCTTCCTAGAAGATTTTAGCAACGTTAGTCTCAGTGATCATGGTTCTGGCCATTTCTTGCAATGTTCTGTTCTTTCGTTCTACAACTCCATTTTGCTGGGGAGTTCTAGGACAAGAGAAGTCATGAAAAATGCCTTTTTCATTAAAGAATAATTCAAAATATTTATTTTCAAATTCTCCACCATGATCACTTCTGACTTTGATAATTCTAAGATCCTTTTCATTCTGTACTTGGTTGCAGAAGGTAACAAACATAGAGTGTGACTCGTCCTTGTGTCTTAAGAACTTTACCCATGTCCATCTGCTATAGTCATCTACGATTAATAGCCCATACTTCTTGCCACTGACTGAAGCAGTTTTTACTGGTCCAAATAAGTCAATGTGCAAAAGTTCTAATGGCTTAGAGGTGGAAACAACATTTTTGGATTTGAAAGCAGGTTTTGCAAATTTGCCTATCTGACATGCTTCACACAGAGCATCTGAGTTGAACTTCAATTTTGGAAGTCCTCTGACCAGATTGAGTTTGTTAATCTGAGATATTCTTCTCATACTAACATGCCCCAATCTTCTGTGCCAGACCCATTGCTCGTTATTAACAGAAAGTAGGCATTTTACATTGTGACTCTTTAGTTCAGAAAGTTTTATTTTATAAATGTTGTTTTTCCTCTTTCCATTAAATAGGATAGTCCCATCTTTCTGACTAACAGCTTTGCATGAATTTTGATTGAAGATTATATCATAACCATTATCACTTAATTGACTTATGGATAACATGTTATGCATTAATCCATCAACTAATAATACATTACTTATAGAGGGAAGATTTCCATTACCTACTGTTCCACATACAATGATCTTTCCCTTCTGATTACCTCCAAAGCCCATGTAGCCTCCAGGCTTAAGTTCTAGGCTTTAGAACATATGCCTTTTTCCCGTCATGTGTCACGAGCAGCCAGAGTCCAGGTACCATGATTGGTGTCTTAGCCTTGCAGCTAAAGATATCTGCCACATGTATAATTTTATCCTTAGGTACCCACATTTTCTTGGGTCCTGATTTGTTAGTTTTACCAAAATTATGATTGAATTTTGGTTTGACAGAATAATCACTACTTGTGTATTTTATGTCATGTGTGTGCCCATATATAAAATGTGAATTGAGTGGTGTGCATTTTATAACTAAGTCCATGAAATTTTTTGGTGTAGATACCTTACCTTGATATCCTATCCCTTTTCTGCCATTTCTGCTAACTCCATAGATCATTGAAGCCATCTTGTTTCTGTCTATATTTTTAGCTAGAAACTTCTGAAAGCTGTGATCATACTCTTTGATGATCTCATCAGCATTGCTGGGAGTTTCAGAGATTATTTCCTTCTGAGAGTTTTTCAAATCATTTTCTAATTTTGAAATTTTTCTCTTAACTCAGAATTCTCCAATCTAAGACTCTCAGACTTTTTAGAGTTAGAGGCAAGATTCCTTTTCAGGTTCCTGAATTTGACTCTGATTTGTTGATACCTTTCCAGAATTTCATTTAGACTTTCTGCAAGTTCAACCTTAGTAAAGTTTATGGTAAACTTTGGGAATACCTCTTCAGTGTCTGATTCTGAGTCTGAACCAGAAGCTTCACTGTCTTCTGATACGTTTTCCATGAGAGCTATGTTTGCTCTTTCATCATCTGATTCTGAGTCAGGTTCAGATGTGTCAGAATCATCCCATGTAGCCATGAGGCTTTTCTTCTTTTCCTTGAGAAACTTCTTTTTGGGCTTTTCCTTCTGAAGCTTTGGGCAGTCACTTTTGTAGTGCCCTTTCTCGTTACATTCATAGAAGATGATGTCCTTGTTGTTTGGCTTTCTGTATCCTGAAGAACCTTCAGATCTTCTGTGTCTAGCGGAAGACTCATACTTTTTGTATCTGGAGGAGGATTCATTCTGATTCTCTGATCTTCTGGGATTTCTGAAGTTCCTTTCTCTCTGCTTCCACAGTTGGTTCACCCTTTTGGAGAGGAGAGACAGTTCATCTTCTTCTGATGAGGATCCATCAGAAGTTTCATCCACAACCTGAAAAACCTTAGAGTCAGATTTTATGTTAGATTTTAAAGCTAATGTCTTACCTTGCTTTTGAGGATCATCTTCTTCTAGCCTATCTCGTGACTTTTGAGAGAGCTAACAAGTTCCTCCAGAGAAATTTTGTTGAGATCTTTGGATAGCTTAAGTGTTGTGACCATTGGCCTCCAATGTTTGGGCAAGCTTCTGATGATCTTCTTAACGTGATCAGCAGTAGAATACCCTTTGTCAAGAACCTTTAGTCCAGCAACAAGAATTTGGAATCTTGAAAACATTGTTTCTATTGATTCACTATCTTCCATCTTGAATGCCTCATACTTCTGAATGAGCGCAAGGGTCTTGGTTTCTTTGACTTGAATGTTGCCTTCATGCGTCATTCTCAGAGAGTCAAACATGTTCTTGGCAGTTTCTGTGTTCGATATTTTCTCATATTCTGAATATGAGATGGTGCTGAGGAGAATTGTTCTGGCCTTATGGTGGTTTCTGAATTCATGCTTTTGCTGATCAGACATAATTTTCCTGTCTATCTTCTGACCACGTCCATCCACTGGATGCGTGTATCCATCAGTCACCATGTCCCACAGATCAGCATCATGGGCCAGAAAGAAACTCTCAATTGTCTTTCCAGTAATCAAAGTTTTCTCCATCAAAGACTGGAGGTTTGCCACTGAATCTATCCTTGTCTTCATGGTTGTCATTGCTGATGTTTTGGCTTGGTCACACCATAGTGTTTTTCTAAAGCTTGGATCTTGTACTGACACGATTAAGTGTTTAAGCTCAGAACCAAGCGCTCTGATGCCAATTGAAGATGTGAAAAACACAAGAAGGGGGGGTGAATTAAAAACTTGAGTCTAAAAGCTTAATGACACAGTATTTTTATCCTGGTTCGTTTGATCTCAAACTACTCCAGTCCACCCGTCAAGGTGATTTTTCCTCTCTCCAATGAGGTCTTAATCCACTAATCTTAACAAGATTACAAAAGTTACTTTAACAACTATTAAAGTCTTCTTGAGTACAAACACAGTCCGGTTAATCTCAAGGAACACTGTTTCAATGTAAGTATACAAGATATGTGTTGTTATGTTTCTAACAAAACTGTTTATCACAACTATGATAAATTACACAGGATTATAGCTTGGAAATGTAAAATGAAATTGCTTGCAGCTTTGAAATACGTGATTGATAATATGGCAAAATCGTTGTTGATTTTGAAAGCTGACTTTGTTTATATAGGGAGTGGAATGACGTTGATCATAAAGCATGTTTAATGTCATTAACACACTTTCCTTTTGGAGAAGATCCTGTCTGAAAGAAGCCGTTGGAATTGATGATGTCTTGAATGATCAGTAACGCTTAAGAATTTTATCTCCTTTCTTGCTGATGATGCTTCAGAAGACTGATGACTTGGATTGGTATGTTCTTGTTCAGAATCAGAGTTTACTTTGATTAAGCGCAGGTTCTGGTCATCAATCTTCAGCGCATGTTCTGATTGCTTCAGCGTGTAGCACTTATGGCTTATCTTCTGATGCTGATATGATCAAAACTTATGCATATATAAAACATAATTTTTAAGGTGCATATTTGTTCTTTGTATTTTATAATTTATTCTTTTTATTTGTTATCATCAAAACTCTAACCAAGGGTTGTAGAATCAAACTATGTTCTAAAATAGCGCCCTTCGATTGGCATGGAAAAAGATCTTTCAATTGACCTGTTAACAAGGCCTTTCGGTTGGCATTTTAACAATTACCTTTCGATTGGCAGTGTGACAGTGTCTTTCGATTGTCATTTCAACAAGGCCTTCGATTGGAATGGACAAAGGTCCTTTAATTGGAATTCCAAAAGGTCCATTCGAAGAAGCTTTCAAAAGGTCCATTCAAAGAAGCTTTCAAAGGGTCCATTCGAAGAACATGCAAAGGTCCATTCAGAGAAGATTTTAAAGGGTCCATTCAAAGAGCATGTAAAGGTACATTCAAAGAGGCCATCAGAGCCATTTGAAAGGGAGCATTCGAAGGCCAATTACACATTATGCCAAATTAAAAAAAATAGAAAAGATCCCTTAACTTTGGCTAAGGTTACATTTTGGTATTCATGCCATTCAAAAGGCCATTACCAACATTACGTCTCTTGTCCACCCCCCCCCCCCCCCCCCCCCTCCTACTCTATATAAGCAGCATGCTTGCAAGCAAAAAAAAGAGGACGAAAAGATTGGAGAGACGCTGCCCATAAAATCCACCAAAGGTTGTTAAAATTTTCCAAGCCAAAGACACCCTTCACCAAAAGTATCCACGCCCAAAAGCCCCAGATCGAAGGTGCCCACATCCAGAAATTTCCCAAATCGAAGGTTCAGTCTACTGGTAAGAGAGGGTAAATTGTCCAATTTTGTATTTGCATAACACATCCATATTTGTTGTTCCATTTGATTTGTCATCCTAGACCAAATCAAAGGGCTTGGGTTTGGCACCCATGTCATGTTTTTCGTTTGCTAACACTTGCTGCAGATATAGCCTGAAAATACCCAACGCACGTAGGATCGAAGGACCTAGGTTTCGATACCCAGGTCCTGCGTTTTATTTTGCTAACATACTTTTGCAGGTATAGCATCCCAGATCGGAGGAGACACCTTTTCTGGATTGAAGTTGTCCATTATCCTCCTGGATCGAAGAAGACATCTCCTTCCTGGATCAAAGGGTATTCCCTTTCCCCGGGATCGAAGGGCAATCCCCTTTCCTGGATCGACGGCTATTCACACCCACTCCCTAGCCCAATAGAAAGAAGGCATCTCTCCTGAATCGAAAAGACCATAACTCTCCTGGGAACGAAGCTCCCCTTTTCTCCCTGGATCGAAGGGTGTCCCTTGCATTTTATTTTTGTTTTCATTGACTTGTTTTTATTTTTACATTAAAATCAAAATCACAAAAATATTAGGCTAATTATTTTTCCAACTAAATTAATTTTGTAAATAAATAAATAAATTATTTTAACATCTTTTTTTCTTAAAATTAAAATTAAATAGACTTAGGCCTTATTTTCTTTTATACCAAAAACAACAAAAAAAATTTCTTCTACTTTGCGCGCGTTTATTTAATTTCGTATTTTTACTATTATTGTATTTGTTTACTGGGTGTAATAGATAAAATTAAGATATTTACTGCTTTATCCCCCGTTATCCTTGTATAATGTAAATCCCCTCCCCAAAGCCTTGTAATAGCGTAGGATTTACAATTCCTGCACTTTAAGTTCCTGTATATAAATTAACTGCCTAGATGTATGCTAACTAGGATCGCATGACAAGATTTGAAAAACAAACGGTAGAACACCTAAATGTTTAAAGATAAAATAACTGAATTTAACACACTTGCACACAAGCACCTCTAAGGTACGCCCACTTCGGTTGCCTTCAATAAAACAGTCATGGGGAAGGAATGCTTTAGCAAAGACCCATAAAATCAAAAGATGATAGTCCCTCGATGACCCTACAATTACCTTCTAGGCAAATGATCTAGTCCCTAAAAACAGAATTGCTAAAGTGTTTCCAATAGTTGCCTTCGTGACTATGACGTCCCTTTCGAATATCCCCCATACATCCAACGATAGGGCTACCTACTCACTAATAGTAGGACAACACTGTCTAAGGGGTAGGAGGAAAAGAACAACCTTTTCGAGTATATAAGTAGATAGTTATTAGAAGTTTTCTCAAACTATTTTTGCACTTACACACAAATACTACTTTTTCAAAAGACATTTTCAAACACTTTATATACGTTCTCTACTATCCTGAGAAACATTACAAAGTTTGTCGTACTAAGGAGTTTTCAAAACATTTTCAAACACAAAGCACAAAAGCATCTTGAAAAATGAGCAAACCCCTAAGAGCCCATGGAAAACCACGGATGGAAAGGGTGCTAACACATTCCCTTTCCATAATCTACCCCCTTACTCAGAAAATATCTCGAAAAGGTCTTTTTATGTTCTTTTCACCCTTTCCTTTGTTGGATAAAAGAAAAGACAGTGACGACTCTTGCTTACCGCGACATTTGCAAACAAAAAATGCAAAACCAGTATATAACAGTCGGTTCTGCCATCGTATCACACTCATGATATGTCCAAGGACCTCTAAATCTATCCATGCATTATTTTGATTTTGATTTTTATTTATTTAAATTTTTATTCATTTAAATAGAATTAAATCAAATAAAATATGGAAGCTAATGGGCTAGTTCATATGGGTTTGGCTTGATCTATCATGAAGACCAATAATTCATGAAATATACATAGAAAGTGTCTAGGTTCATACAAAATTTGAAAAGGGAAAGATTCAAAGAAAAATGGCAAGGGATCATGAAGTTTGGAAACTTTTCAAATTTTGATTTTTTGTTTTAAGGCCATGGTTAATGGCTTGACTCTTTCCATGATGGTTTACACTCATCTCTTCCCTCTATAAATACATGACACTGCAAGCAAGAAAGGACACACACCAAACTTCCTAGAGAAGGTCTCAAAATTTTCACAAAATTCTTAAGAATTGCAAAATTTGGCCCTCAAAATTCCCGCCCATATTCATCCAAACCAAGCCTTGCATCGTGTTTCTAAAGCTCTAAGGATCTCATTCCTATCCTTCTTGTAGATTAAAGCACACTCTAATAAGCCTACGAGGTTGTTCCGATTGGGTAAATTTCTCAATCTCAAAATTTTTAATTCTCACGTTATAAATTGTTTTTAAACACGCATACATGTTCACAGTGACACTTGTATTGTTTTAGAATCATTGCCTTTAAGTTTTGACGCAGGAATCCAGTTCTGCCATTGTTAGGGCTCATGAACTTTTGAGTTTCTGATCCAATACTACGAGCCATTTCAGACCAAACCAGTACCATGATTGGACTCGTAGCATATGTCCCATTTATTATTATTTTTTTGCTTTATTTCATTTTAATTTGTCTCTTTTATTTCAATGATTTCTTTTCGTATTAAAAAATCATAAAAGACATCATAACATCAAACAAATCAAAAATAATTAGACTTAGATTTTTATTAATTAAATTAAATTTAATTAGTTATTTTAATCACCTTTCTTTTTTTAATTAATTAATCAATTAGAATCAGGATTAATTTAATTTCAAATCTTTTTCTTAATAATAGTAAAAAACAAAATAATGTTAGATTTTCTTCTATAGTTAATTTTTAATCAATGTTCATCTTCTTCTATTAATATAAATTAGATTTAGCTTTTTAATTTTCAATTTAAATATTTTCTTAAAAAAATAAACAAAACAAAAACAACAAATTGTCTTAATTTGCTTAGAACTTTTTTTGGGTTTTTAGACGTTCCTTCTTAATCTTTGCGCGTTCTTTATTTTCCTCATTATTACTTTTGAAATATTGTATCTGCCCAGGGTTTGTAATAGTTTAAAATTAGGATTTCTTTACTATTTTTACCCCCAGTTTTGGACTTGTAATTTCCCCCTCCCCGAAGCAATGTAATAATTAGTTTAAATTCCGCACTTTAAATTCTCTGCACTTGTATATGTATTGAACTGTTAGATGTATGCCTAATAGGATTGCCTGACAAAAACTAAAAGAAAACATTAGCAAACCTAACATCAAAGATAAATAACTGAAACACAACGCAATTGCACACACACACACCTCTAAGGTACCTCCACTTGTTGCCTTCAGAATAAACGATCACAATTATCGAATGTAAGAGATTTTAGTGGCTACTCTTTAGTTTAAGAGATCATAAGCCCCTCGATGACTCTTTTGATGTTACCTCAGTACATGATCTTAAAAACTTAGGATAGTTACTAAAGTATCTTTCTAAGTTGTCTTTGTGACTGCACGATGACCCTCGATTGTCCCTCAAAACATCCAACGATAGGGCTACCTACTCACTACTAGTAGGATAACACTGTCTAAAGGAAAAGAGGAAAAGAAAAAACCTTTTCAAGTGGGTAGATAGTTCTTAGATGCTTGATCAAATAAATCATTTTCTACACATACACTCCTTTCCAAAAATATTTTCAAAAACACTTTGTGTACGTTCTCAACAATACGAGAAACATTACAAAGTTTGCCGCACTAAGGCGTCTTTTCAAAATACTTTTTTTCAAACACACAAACACAAGGTATTTTCAAATGAGATAGAATCTAAGAGCCCGTAGATAACTACCGCTGGAAAGGGTGCTAACACCTTCCCTTTCCATAATCTACCTCTTACTCAGAAATAATCTCGAAAGGTCTTTTTCTGTTCTTTTCACCCTTTCCTTTGTTGGATAAAAGAAAAGTTGGTGGCGACTATTGCTTACCGCAACATTTACGAATACAAATGCAAAACTAGTATAATAGTCGGTTCTGCCACCGTATTACAGAACTGGCGACTCTGTTGGGGAAAGAAAAAATGGGGTTACCTTAGAGTTTAGATCATTTTAACTGCTTTCCTTGTGTGTTTTGTATGCTTTATTTTTTAAAGGGGTTTCTTGGGTTACTGTTAAAGATCCTACACCCGGATCTAGGGTACCTTTTTAGGTAAGTAGCAATAAATCATGGAGGTTGTACATCGTAGACCGATACGGACGAAGTTATGGCTACGTTAGTGTGATACATTTGGCTTGTACTAATATTCCTTGAGTCAGTCAAGGATAACATTAGGCTTCCTCATAGTGTCATTAAGCGCTAACTGATCTTTAGAACCTTTAATTGACTCATCCTAGCCACTAGAAAGTAGCGAGATAGCTGGCTTTGGTTCTGACCAAAGATTGGTTGATACTCAATGCTACACTCATTGAGATCAGAATTTTGGGATATTTCAGTCGCAATACTTTGATGCTTAAGTTGAAACAATGCCCGATGGAAAGGTCAATGATATGATACTCCTTAGAAACCAGTTACTATTACTAGGACAGGTTGAGCCAGTTGAAACTTCAAGAGGGTACTTACCTTTAAAACCTCGTGCAAGCCTTTAAACCTAAGGTCTTTGTGTGACTTGTTTGTTTTTGATATCTTTGTTTTTAAGCATAATCATAACATCATGAACATCATAACATGTCATTTTCACTAACCGTTTCAAGGACATGTGGATTTATCTCTTCTCTATTTTGTAGGTTGTGGATTCAGCTCATAGAAAAACCATTCGGATCAACTTTGTAGAAATTCCTTGCAAGCTTAAGGAGTTGGTCTTAAAAGTTCCTGAAAGCTCATCATTCAACAAAAGATATGGTCACTTGATCAGTTTGGTTACTACCAGTTTTAACGAAGGATTAATGAGCGTCTTATTCCAGTTCTTTGATCCTAAGCACCATTGCTTCACATTTCCAGATTATCAGTTGGTGCCCACGCTGGAAGAATTCTCTAAGCTACTTGGTTTGCCTATATTGGAGAAGATACCTTTCACTAGTTTAGAACAACATCCAACTTCTAAAATTTTTGCCATAGCCTTGCATTTGAAGCCATCTAACATTGAATCCAATTGGGAAAGAAGAAGTGGGGTTAAATGTCTTCTTGCAAAGTTTATGATGCATAAAGCTCAGGTATTCCTAGACTCCATGAGTTACCATACTTTTGAAGATATCTTGGCTCTCTTGATCTATGGGTTGGTTTTGTTCCCTAATTCAGACCAACTTATGGACGTCAATGCCATAGACATTTTCCTTACTCACAATCTAGTGCCTACATTGCTCGGGGATATTCTGCATTCACTCCATACCCGTACTATGAAGAAGCGGGGAACTCTTATGTGTTATATGCCTTTTCTCTATAGGTGGTTTATTTCACACCTTCCTCGACTAGTAATGAATAAAGAGTCAAGCTTAAGGTGGAATCAAAGGTTAATGTCTCTCTCTCTCATTCTGATATCTATTAGTGTCATCGCTCTCAAGAAGACATCTCTTTTATTGATCGTTGCAGAGAGTTTCCTAATGTGCCACTCCTTGGCATTAGAGGAGGCATCACCTATAACCTTTCTTTAGCCCTACGTTAGTTTAGTTACGCACAAAGAGATGGTCCTCCTGATATGCTCATCTAGGGTATTGTGTTCGACTACTCAAATGATCTGCAAGGTTATTGTCAGAGGTTCATCCATGCTTGGGGCATGGTTAAGAAGACTAATAGTAAGACTTTAGGGCACATGAACTCCATCCCTTTGGAACCTTACCTCAAATGGGTGTAAGCTCATGCTTAAAGTCTTATAATTCCATATACTGCCATATTACCAGTGATCTTAGAGCCTATTGTTCAAGGGGACGAGTCTTACATCATTCTTCATCCTGATATGCCAACAAACTTTGAGGAATTTCAAAGGTCTTGGATCCAACTCAAGGAAGAACAGGACACCTTTGAGACCCAATTTTATGCAATGAGAAGAAAGTGTTGGAACTGATGAAGCAGCTTCACGAGGAGCATAGTCTTAATGCCTATATCAACATGAAAAGGAAGCGTCCATGGGAAACCCAGAAGTTTTAAAAGTTTTAATTGTTATTTCTTTGTAAACTTTGATTTCATTTGGACTTACTAATAAAAAGTCTTTTTTTCTGTTTTGATTAAAAGAGTTTAAATCCTACGAGGTCCTTGAAAACATTACATAAGCATATCATGCATATCATCACATATGCAGGTATTTTAAGACAGGTTTCTTATCTTTTCTCTGTTTATTTCAGCAAAAAGAAATGGCTCTTGAACAAACAGTTAAGGATCTTCAAGCATAGAATGCTCAATTCCAACAAATGTTCCTGACTCTGGCTAAAGGACAAAAAAATCTGAAAGCTCTCATTGTCAAAGAGAAGACAAAGAAGACAAAGAAACCAGTCGGCGTCCTAAATATGGGAAGAAGATTTAGAGGACCGGCCAAGCGATCTCTAGAATTCACAATTCCATCAAATGAGGGGGATAATCAGGAAGAGGATGACAAGAAGACAAAAGAAGAAGATAACAACCTAGGGACTGATGAAGAGGAAGCAAACTATGTTGAAGAACAATATCCTTCTGCTGATGAAAAATATAAACAACTGAAGGATCGTCTCAATGATATAGAGATTTAGAGAGTACCTGGTTTGGACTTTAAAAGCTAAGGTTGGTCTCGGAAGTGGTTATCCCACAAAAATTCAAAGTTCCCACTTTTGAAAAATATGACGTGGTTTCATGTCCCAAGCATCATTTGAGGTCTTACGTCAGGAAGATCCAACCCCACACAGCTGATAGGATATTATGGGTTCACTTCTTTCATGAGAGTTTATCTGGGACGCAGTTAGAATGGTTCTATCAATTGGAAAGAACCAACATCTGCCATTGGGAAGATTTGGTTGCTGCTTTTTACAAGCAGTACCAATATAATGCTGACCTGGCGCCGACTCGTGTATAGTTGCAAAACATGTCCATGATCTCAAATGAAGGTTTCAAATAATATGCTCAGAAATGGAGAGATCTAGCTATAAGAGTGAAACCTCCTTTGACTGACCGGGAAATGGCGGACATGCTCATGGGTACTCTGACAAGCCCTTTCTTTAACTTATTGATTGGAAGTTCTTCGTATGGTTTTACAGAAATGTTTCTGACTGGGGAAAGGATCAAAAGTAGTATCAAGAGTGGGAAGATTCTGATGGCTGCACCTTCTAATGCTGAGAAGAATCCATTTGGTGGTAAGAAGGAAGCTAATGTTGTGTATGTCTAGAAGGGTCGTAATAAGATAGACTACAACCAATCTGTAGAGGAAGTATTGGTCTCTTATCCGGCACCAGTGCAACAACGACAACAAATAAATCAGCATAAACAAGACACGCAAAAAAGATTATTTACCGAAATTAACATGTCTTTGGCTCAAGCATTGCAACACATGTTAAAGATGGAGTTGATTATGTTCAGGGATCCTCTTCGGAATCCCAATACCTCCGATCCTAGCTATCATCCTAATTCAATATGTTCAGACCATTCCAATAGTCCTTGACATGATACGAATGATTGTTGGGCGTTGAAGAACAAGATTTAAGATTTGATTGATGCTAAGGAGATTGTGTTTGGCCCTCTTGAGACTCCTAATGTGATTACTGCTCCCATGCCAAATCATGTTTAAGATGGAGAGTGTCCAGTTCATTTGGATTTTTTCAATTTTAATTTCTTTTGTTTGTTCGAACACTTATCTTTATATCAAACTATGTGTTTTTCCATTAATGCATTGCATATGTTGGTCTTGAATTAATCCATTCGTTTTCACTATACTTAAAATGTGCTTTTACTTCCTTTTTATGATATTCAACTCTTGATTAAAAGCTACAAGCCTTTAGAGGGAGGATGGCAAAAATAATACCATAATCTCTATAATATGCTTTGAAACAGACCTTGCTGACGATGTACAGACGTTGTTTCAAATCCTATAAAGTGGAGTTATAAGGAAGATAATCCCTAGTAAACCCCTTTGAGCCTAATAAGTAGGAGTTTTCTTTTTCACACAAATTGAAACCTTTAATCATAACCTGGGGCAAGGTAGTTTCTCAGTTAATTCAATGGTGCATTCAATCGCAAGCTTTCCCTTTGCACATGACGAGTAGTGTCGGAGGTATCCTTCCAAAACAAAAGATGGTGATGGTTACACATAATCATTAAAACATGAAGTCATTATCTCTCAAAAGAAAAGTCCGCTTAGTAAAAACCTATGAAGGAGACTTAAGAAAAAAACTGGGGCATCCTGCTGACTATAATCACAAAAGAAACAGTTCAGGCAAAAGGTAGGGATAATAAAAAAAAGGTCGGTACAAATCCTCAACAAACAATATTACAAAAAAAATGATGAATTCCTTCTCAAATAAACTTTCAGTATCTGAACCATCACCGAAATATCAGGGAAAAGATTCCATACTCAATTGGGATCTAAATACACAATTAACTGAGTATAGGACTTAAGAACATCACGAAGAACGGGTCGGATACAAATAAAATTTGAGCCTTTATCCTTTGTTTCTTAAACCATGAACCAGGCCATGCTACAGCCCTTAAAAGTCCTAGCTAAAACATAGGTCAGTTCGAAAGCATACTGTTACAAAAGGTATCCTGACTCCTGTAAGGTTTACTATAAATCCTGAGTTGAATTCATATTCTTACAAGATTCTATTTGTTTACTAAAAATTAATTTTTAAAACTTCAAGACAGGCATCATCTTTGCATTCTTTAAATGCCATTGTTTGCATATGATTAATCGTTTGACATAAGAGAAATTCGCACGGTAGAAATTCAATGAACGAAAATCCTATCAATGGACAGAATCACCTCAGCTGGAAAGACATTTCCAGTAACATGCCTTTCATAATTAAGGGGCATGAAATGGTATCTAACTTATCTGGGGGAAGTCGAGTCAAGATTCGACGAATCTCTTAAAAGGGCCGAATATCCAGGGGCAGACCCCCATCTGAATCACAAGGGGCAATGGCATGGTGTCTTACTGATTTGGGGGCAGTCTAGTCAAGATTCGAGGAATATCTCAAAAGTGGTGAATAGCCAGGGACAGATCTCCATTTGAATCACTTGAGGCATTAAACATGAATTCTAGCAAAGGATCACGTACGATCGAACAAACATTTTTCTGGAAGTGCTACAACACTTACTACTATAGACAGTGACAATTCTCTGCACCCTGTGAATACGGACGTAGTCGAAAAATACTACGCATGAAAAAAGACCCGCTAGGTTGACTGGCCTAGGAAAAAATAAGGGCATCCCGGCGACCCAAAAGAGTTCGGGCAAAAATTAGGGATATATAAATAAAATTGTACACCCGGCAAGTCGAAAACCTAAAAAGGAAGCTTGGGCAAAAAAGGGTATCCCGATGGACTGAAAATCTGAAAGGACAAGCTAGGAAAAAGTTAGGGATTAAAGCGTATGACTATGTCCCGTCATCTCGTCACTTATCTATCAGTAGAAGACTCATCGCCCTGATCAACATTCACTAAGGGCTCTAGAAGTTGAGGTATGTTCAAGTCTCCACGTACCCCCACAGAGCCAATTCCATGAGATTATCTCCACAAAGTAAGCTTCAAAAAGTCATACATTTCCCACAATTTCCCCGGAAAATCACTCTGGCGGATAAAGGAGTATGATCTTCTTCCTGGAAATATCACCAACCTACGTAGTTTCAATCAGTACAGTTCATGGAGTTTCTCTTCCCCAACTGAGCTTGTTCCTCCAAGATTGTAAAACCCCTTTCAGGCTTCTGCTCTCCAGTAGAGTTCATTTCCATAACAAGGGTGTTTCCTCAGTAAGAGTACTTATCCATCAATAGGGTTTATTTCCCTAAACAGTTTATCATCTTCTAGGTACAGTGCAGATACAATCAAGACATAGATTAATTCTGGCACTCATTCCAGATTTCTCTTCTAGATACAGTACATATACAATCAAGACACAAATTCATTCTTGCACTCATTCCATATTTCTCTTCCAGATACAGTTCAGATACGATCCAAATATGGATGTCATTCTGATACTCATTCAGTACATCTTTCAGACATGGTTCAGATACAGTCCAAATATGGATATTATTCTGATACACATTCAATACATCTTCAGGTACAATCAAGGCATGGATTTATTCTGACACTTCCCATCTTGAGTGTGCTTCTACCATAAATCACTGGAAAATCCCTCTCTACAGTGAATTCATCACTATCCCCAGAGAGTTGCTATGGAACCTGGAAACTAGAGCAAATGTCAATCAACTTTATCCTCCCCAGGCGAGCCAGAAGGTTATCCATCTCTTCTATTCCCAGTCAGGGTATAAAATCCCCAGTAGAACAATAAACATCCAATGTTCTTAAACTCTTCTCCCTAAGCAAGAATTAACACGATCCAACAGAGTTTCCTCAAGCAAAGAGTTTCCCCAGTGGATTTTACAAAGATGCTCGAGTTTACAAATGCACCTCAATAACATTTCATATTCATACATCATTTACAAACGACATAGCATATCCATATAAAACACATATAGCACAATCTTGTTTATTTTGAGAGCATCATTACACAATACAATACCTACATCGTGCCATTGCATAAAACTAACTTTGTATTTTCAGGTTAGTTCCTGAACAGATAGAGATTGTCAACAGTTTATCATCTTCCAGATACGATTCAGATATGCTCTAGATACGGATGTCATTCTGATTCCTTCACTGGATACGTAGGCAAAGGGTTGCGAGACCCTCACGAACACACTAATAAAAAACCATTTCTTTCCCCATAGCAAGTATAGTTATATATAAACACACCCTTAGAAGCAAACAAACAAAATGGATCCTGTTGAGTACAACGGATGCGAGGGTGATAATACATTCCCCTTGCATAATCGACTTCCTTACCCTTTCTCGTGGTCGCAAGACCATCTTATCCATCCTCTTGGGGTTTTCTCGATATTTCCCCTTCCTTCGGGATAAACAAAGTTCGATGGCGGCTCTGTGTTTTTTGCCGGCAGCTTCAGATGGCATATTTAAGCCCATCCCGACTACACTCAATCACTTCACTGAATGGCATCTTTAAGCCAATTCAAGCAAAAAAATCAACCAACAAGCATCACTTTAGGCGAGTGCAAATTTTTGGGCACTTGGGTGTTCAATCCTATTCCACCTTCAGATCTCGGATGGCGAGTATGCTAATCTAACTCCTCAAGTTTAAGAAGATTGAACAGGGGCAGTTGTTGTACCCCGAAAGTTGCTCTCTCATTTTTAAGAAATTCTCATGCCCCTAAGGTTATCAAGTGTTCAAGACTATTCAAGAATGATCAAATGATGCTCCTCCTAAGCAGTGGCCTAAAATTAGGGTTTTGGTTTTCTCAGAGGAAATTGGATTCTAATGCCTCAAGTGGACTTCATGGTTTCTTATATGCTTGAAAGAATCCTCATATCAAGTTTCAAGCCTTACATCATAAATTTACTCAGTCAATTGCTTAGATAATTGAAAATCAAATGTATTGGACAAAAAGTCAATTGTGGTCAACATATAGTCAAACTTCAAGATTTTTGGTCAACATCAATATTTTTAACTCACATTCATAATTTTATCAAGGATTGATCATAACTCATCAAGAAAACTCAAGATTCCTCAAAAGTCAAAAGTTACTAAATTAGGGTTTTCTTTATGAGAAGTCAACTGAACTTTGACCAAGCATAACTTTCATATACTTCATCAGAAAATTCTTAACCAAATATTATTTTGAATCAAATTCAATTCTCTACAAATTTTTCTATCTAAGCTCAACGCCAAAAAATGCTTCATTTAAGAGATATGAGCCAAAACATTATAGGTCATTTTAAAAGTAAACAAAAATACACTTTTTGTTAAAGCAATTTACGTCAAGATAAAGTCTTCAAATGAAAAAATGATCAACATGAGAGTTGTAGGGGACATATTAGGGTTTCCAAAAAGTCACAAACCACCTTCACATGACGAAAATTGAGCAGTTTATGAGTTACACAATTTGGGAAATTTTGAGAAAATGCATGAAACCCAAATTGATCAAACTTGAAGTTTTGGGCTAATGGGCTTATCTTTTAAGGTCCAAACGTATTTCATAACTCATAATGAACCTATAAGTCCACCTATTTATTTTTTGTGTTTTTTATTTATTTTGTTTTGATTTTATTTAATTAAAGGAAAAATAAATCAAATAAATACAAAATCAAAAGATATGAGGCGCATGGTTATTATTTGGAATCAAATTACAAAGCTGGAAATTAGATAACCAATTAGAAAAACATGTGGGATTGATTGGCACATGATTGGCTCAAAAAAGGAAAATTACATGCAAGATTGTAAATCAAATATTTCACCATGAAAGACTTGGATTCAATTCAGTTTTGTTGACCTAGTACATTGCCCTATAAATACCCAAGACATTACTACACTAAAGACACGAAAAGCTACCTCCAAAATTACACCCTAAAAATATCAAAAATTCAAGAAAACTAGGGAAACACGAAACCATTATCTCTAGCCCTTCTACATCAAAACCAAGCATTGCATCATCATCCTGAGGTTCCCAAGAATCCATCCAAGTCCTTAAGCATCTCAGGTTCTGTCCAGAACACCTTCTTTCAACTACACTGGTTGGTAAGTTTGGTGAGTTGTGAACTTTTAATTTCATACAGTTTAAATCATTGCTAACATACTGGATCAATTCATATGCATCATTAGAACATGATTGATGCGTTACATGTAAGGTTTAACGTAGGAACCATAAGATACCATTGTTAGGGCATAAAGGATCGGTTTCTTCGTATATCCATGTATATGCGTTTTTAGAACGAATGGACACCACCAATGGATTCACAACCCTCAAAGTAGGGGGCTAGGGTCCTATTGGTTCATTAACATGCATTATTTTGCAGGATTGAAGAAATGCCTAGTCGGAGAAGATGATCAGAGATATGGCTCTGACGCTTCTCTGGTCACTCTGATCAAGTTTTTTATATATATTTTTACTAGGTTTTATTAACGGATGTATAGCCATCCCAGTGGCAGAAGCGCGCGCATTAAGGCATTACTATACAAGGGCGTGGGTTTGATCCCTGCCTTTTACAATTTTTTCTTCATATTTTTACAATTCATGCAGATTTCATATATTATGCAACGCGTTTGTATTGCTAACACCAACCAATGCTTGGCCTGGTGGCAAGTTGTACAATTGTGAAGCAGGAGGATATGGGTTCAACCCCCACCCCATGCATTATTTTCTGCCTTTTTACACTAACCCTATTTTGTTATTTTTCACTTATTTTCTCTTAATTTTAATTTAACCCTAATTAATTAACCCTAATATTTTTATAAAACTAATTTTATTAGGTTTAGTTTTTTTTAACAATTAAAATTTTGATTTTTTTATTAGTTAAATCAATTAAACCTATTTTTTAAAATGTATTAAAATAAATTAGAAATTTTAGGTTTATTAATTATATTTTATCATTAAAAATTACTTTTCTAAAAAAAACTTGAAACATTCTCTCCTTTTCTTTCAAAACCTTTTTATCTCTTCTATTTATTTTCTTAGATAAATGTATAGGTCACATTGTTCGTCTTGTAACAATTTTGGTTTATTTTTCTCACACCTTTTTCCTATTATATAATTGCTATGAGGATGTAATAACTTTAGGGTTTTATTTTCCGCATCTTTATTATGTAACTTCCCCGAAGCCATGTAATTTCGTAAGACCTTTATTTTTTGCACATTTATATATATTTTTTGTATTATATGCTGTTAGTAATTAGGCGTGTATGTCAAGATAATAATCAACCAATATCATAAACTTAATTCAAGATAAATAACTGAAGTAAAAACACTTTCACACTTACACCTCTAGGATAACCTCTCTTTGTTGCCTTTTGGAACATGGTCATGTCCCTCAAAAATAGGGATACTTTAGCAAAGTCCCTCCGAATAAAAAATAATAGTCCCTCGATGACCCTTCGATGTTTCCTACAAACAGATGATCTAGTCCCTCTGATAAATTTCTAAAGTATCCTTATTTATTGCCTTCGATGAACATATAATGACCCTCGATTGTCCTTTCACATCCAATAAATGGGGGCTATCTAGCAACTAATGGTACGGATATCACTATCTCTAAAGGAGAAGGAAAATAACAAGAACGACCTTGAGTGGGTAAGAAATTTAATCGCTTACTCACAACATTTTCTGAAAAAACATTTTCACATGTCATTTTCAAAAAAAATGTTTTCTAAAACACTTTGTACGTGTTCTGGATAGCTTCACTGAACTCCCAAGAAGCTTTTGCAATGACTGCCTTGGATTGAGAGTGTCTCAATTCTTCTGGACAAGTCAAGTTGCAGAGGTGTAAAGTGAGGTTTGGATAATGATGGTGGAGGTGTTACAATGATGAAACTGTGGTATGGACGACTTCTATGTGATGTATAGATGATGTTTGAATGATCAAAAAGGGAAACACACAAATGGATTTGAAGTTGGGTGTTGGAAGCTTCAAATGTGCAACAATGAAGTTTTCTTGGTGATTATGAGCTTGAGAGTGTTTTAGGGCATGTGAACTCATATGTTATCTTGAAAATAACCTCTCTATTTATATAGAAAAGGTTTTATGGCTTGAAGTAACCAGAATCTCAAGATAACATGTTATGGTTTTGAAGTAACTTGAAGAAACATTGTTACAATATATTATAGGGTGGTTGATAGGCTATAGATGGTTGCTTCTTGGTGCTGATATCTTTTGAATTCAGAAGCAACAATGTATGGGCTCAAGGAGAGTTGACATTGTGTATAAAGTCACTTTATCAAAATGGCAATGTGAACTTTCTTCCCTTAATGGCAAAATGGATTGGACAAAGCTTTAATCACTTGGATCATAGCTCAAAAGCTTGTGTAATCTTCTGATTATAGCAAGATTTGGAGGTTAGAGGACTGTAAAGTGAGATTATGCATCATGGCTTGAAGATTTGGTTATGAACTTTTCACAAAAATGACCTATAATGCAACCTTAGATACCTAACTTCATCTCTTTGACACTTCTAACTCAAGCATGATAAAATTGTGTTCTTAGACATTTTGGAAAGCTTGAAACATTGTATATAACTTTCATGTTGTGAGTTTTGGCTAAATAAAATGGTAACTTTGTGGAAATTGGTCAAGAAGTTTGGATGAAAAACTGACCAAAACTTGTTGAAATTTTTTCCAAGTGTTGGGTAAAAATAATCAGAACTTCATGGGCCAATATCTCTTAATCCAAACACTTTTTTAGGTTCATCCCACATTGACAAAGTTTTAGAATTCATCAATCCCTACAACTTGCATGTTGAAAGTTTTCCTTGAATCAACTTGTATCTTGATGAAACTTGTTTGTGAAGTTAGGGTTTTTTAGGTATAAAAAACACTTGAAATTTTCTAAGTGTTTGAAAATATTGGATTTTGACTTTTGGTTGACTTTATTAATTCTTGATGATCAAGTTTGATAGTTTTGATGATTCTTGATTTTTGAATTCCAATGTTGACCAAAAAGTCAAAGTTTGCTTTTTAGTGACTATTGACTTTTCATCAATTGATTCAAATTTTCAACTATAAATCACTTGCATCTTTGGAAATGTCTTGAGCCATGTAATTATGTAAATATTTTGTATTTGAGCCCTTGAGGTCATGCTTTAATCCATTAGGTCATGTACTAGGCCAAAAGTCAATGATCAATCATCCTTAATCAAAACCCTAATTTTGGAAATTTTTTACCTTTGATGATTTGAGGGATTTCTTTTCAAGAATCATGGTCAAACCTTGATTAAATGATGAATATCACCTTAAAATGTTGATGTTGACAAAAAATCTTGAAGTTTTACTGTATGTTGACCATAATTGACCTTTTACCCAATGTAGTTGATTTTCAGTCATTTGAGCCATTGACTGGGAAAATATATGAGGCGAGACTTGAAACTTGACATAAGAATTATTGAGGACCTGTGATGAACCATGAAAGTCATTTGAGAAATTTTCAACCCAATCTTCCTTGTACAAGATGAAACCCTAGTTGTGGACCCAATGTATAGGAGGTGAGCTTGTCTGATCAAATCTTGAGAATCCTTGAGTATTTGAGAATCTTAGAAGAATGTTTTGAAGAAAATGGGAGGAAACATTTTGGGGTACAACAGCTCCCCCTGTTCAATCTTCTTAAACCTGAAGAGTTAGATTGGCATGTCCTCTATTCGTGACTTGAAGGTGGAAGATGATTGAACACAAAAGTGCCCGGAAATTTGCACTCGCTTGTGCATGAAGTAACATTGTTTTGTTGATTATACTAGGAATGGGATTAAAAATTCCATTTGGAGAGGTGATGGAGAGTTGTCAGAGATGGGCTTATAGATGTCATCCAAAGTAAATGTAGATAGAGCTTAGACTACGTCTATTCTCTGCTTCGATTGGAAGAAGTATCAGAATAAATCTATGCTTGATTTAAATTGAGCCAAAAAATGTATAATGGAAGAAGTATCAGAATAAATATATGGTTGATTTAATATGAGCCGAAAGATGTCTATGCCTGTCTTTAACTGGAAGAAGTATCAGAATAAATCTTATGGTCGATTTAATCTGATCCAAAAAAAGTCTACTGGAAGAAGTATCAGAATAAATCTATGGTCGATTTAATCTGAGCCAGAAGATGTCTGCGTTTGCGTTTAACCGGGGAGGGGGGTATCAGAATAAATCTATGGTCGATTTAATCTGAGCTAGAAGAGGTCTTTGAAGGAATTGTTCATCATGAAGATAGTTGCCTCGTCCTGTTTCGGGAATTGATCTACAATCTGTTTTTGTTGGTAAAATTGTCCTGTTTCGAGAGTTCATACCACTTGGTGATAAAGATGGTCACCCCATCCTATTTCGGGAATTGATCTTCATCTGACCATAAAGAAAGAAAGATAGTTTCCCCATTCTGTTTCGGGAGATAATCTTTGCTCGGTAGTATAGATAATTTCCCCGTCTTGTTTCGGGAATTAATCTGGAATCTGTTTTTTGTTGTCCATTGAGATAGTTGCCCCGTCTTATTTCGGGAATTAATCTCTGACTTGGTCATGTAGATAGTTGCCCCATCTTGTTTCGGGAATTAATCTCGGACCTATTTGATATTTTTTGATGATATTCGTCTGTTTGTGAACTTTACCTGAAAAGATAAAGAGTTAGTTGTATGCAATGCCATGATGTATGAGATGCATTGCATAATGATATTTTCAAAATAAATGAGATTGTGTTATATGCGTTTCGTATGTATATGCTATGATGTTTGTAAATGATGTATGAATGTAAAATGTTGTTGGAAATGTATCGACAGTTCTGTGTGATAACTTGCTAGGGAGAATTAATCCCTGACTGGTGTTAGGGATGTGTAATCTTCAACCTTGCCTAGAATGTTTTTGCTGGGGATTCATGCTTGCTGTTTGAGGAAACTCCGCTGGGGAATGTTGACTTCTGTTTAGGGAGAAGGGTTTAGGAACATCAGTCGTTCATCGCTCTACTAGAGAGTTTAATTCTTATATATCGTGACTGGGGATGAAAGAGATGGATAACCTTCCGACTCGTCTGGGGAAGATAAAGTTGACTGATATCTGGTTCGACTCAACATTTTGTGCAACTCTTTAGGGATAATGGCAACTTTACTGGGGAGAGGAATTTTGTCGGTGATTCATAACCATCTGAGGAAAAGACTTAAGCTGAGGAGACTGTAATCTGTTAGGGAAATAAACCCTATTTGATGGAGAAACACTCTGATGAGGAAACAAGATCTGCTGGAGAGAATAAATTTTACAATTTTGGAGGAATAAAATCAGTTGAGGAAGAGAATTTCCATGAATTGTAATGATTGGAATTCCATAGATTGGTGATATTATCGGGAGGGAGATCATATTCCTTTATCTGCCAAAGCAATCTGTCGGGGAAATTGCGGGGAATGTATCTTTATTGGAGGTGAATTTGTGAAGATTACACTGTAGGGATAATCTTATGGATGTGGCTCTGTGGGGATTTGTGGACGGCTTGAATGTCATCTCAATTTCCAGAATCTTGAGTAAATGCTTATTCTTGTTTTTATGCATATATTTGTTGACAATTAATAGTGTTCATATGCATATATTCATTCAATTTTAGTCATTGGACGTTTTTGCAAACAAAACAGAAGAATTAAAAAACAGAAAGTTTAAATTTTAAGGTGTATTTGTATTAATAGTTTGCCTATAAACAGGCGGTTTTGTACAAAGAGACATAAATCCTAGTAAGAGGAAATTGTCATGAAATGAAAAGAATACAAAGTGAAAACAAAACATATAGCTATGTGAAAATGATCTCGTTGGGTTCCAACTCTGCTATTGCCCCTATATCTTCGAACATCTCATCTCTAATCTGTACCATTTGAACTTTGACTTTGATAATAAAGCTTGTAATAAGTGATCCAACGAGACATAGTCGTACGCTTATAATCTCTAACTTTTGCTTGGACCGCCCTTTTGGGTTTTCAATCCACCAGGATACCATTTCTTTCCCAAGCCGCCTTTTCAGGTTTTCGACTTGCCGGGTGAACAATCTTTTATATATATCCCTAATTTTGCTCGAACCCTTTTGGCTTGCTGAGATTCCCTTATTTTTGCCTAGATCAGTCAACCTAGCAGATCGTTTTCGTGCGTAGTATCTTTCGACTATGTCCGCATTCACAGGGTGCGGGAAGTCTTCACTATCCATGGTGGTCAGTATCATAGCACCGCCAGAAAAAATCTTCTTGATACGGTGGAAGAACTGACTTGAGGTTTTGCGTTTGTGTTCGCAAATGTTTCGATTTAGCAAGAGTTGCCACCGACTTTTTATTTTATCCAAAGGAAAGGTCAAAAAGCACAGGAAAGACCTTTGAGATGTTTTCTTGGGTTCGGGGAGTAGATTATGAAAAGGGAAGGTGCAAGCACCATTTTCATCCATGGTTATCCATGGGCTCTTAGTTACTTGTTTAGATCACTTGCTTTTGCTTTTCAATTGTTTGAAATGGTGCTTTGTGTGTGGTTTTGAAAATGCTTTGAAAAGAGGCCATTGTTGTGGCAACCTTTGTAATGATTCTTGTTTGAATATATACAAAGGTGTATTGTCTTTTGAAAATATTTTTCAATGTTTGAATGTGTTGAAATTGTGTTGTGAGGTGTGTTTGAAAATAGCAAAGATGTTTTTGCAAGTTTTGATCAAGTAACTAAAATTTGTCTACCCTATTTTACTCAAAGGTCTTTCCTACACATTTTTAAACCTTTTGACAGTGTTGTTTTACCATTGCATTTGGTAAACAACCTTGTATTAGGATGTTAAACGGGACAGGCGTGGGTCATCGTATAGACCATGATAACAATTGTGTTAAGTATTTTTAGCAATTTTCCGAGGGACTAGATCATTTTGTTTAGGCAACCAAGATAGCGTATGATAACGAGAAAACATATCGTATAATTACCATGCTTTTTACCGATTTTTATATTTCATTAAGTCGTCTAACCCCCGATTATTCCGAGATTATTTGTCTTTTTACAGGTATAACATTTGTCGACTCAAACCGACGGAAAAGGACAACATGAAGAAGGCTAGACAATAAACAAAAAGAAAAAGAATAAAAAAATACAAAGTTTGGATTTTTGGAACAGTGACGGTCGTCACATCCTTGTGACGGGCGTAACACCCCCCCAACATGAAGAAACGCTCGTCACACACCACTGATGAGCGTAATGCACTACTTCAGCGCGTTACGACCGTCACCCACCTGTGACGACCGTCACGCGCGTGAAGGTGGACGTTATACATGGATTGAGACGTGGGCATTAAGGGAAGACTCGTTCTCCCTTTTTCTGCTGAGTCCCCTATTTCCTTTCCACCACTATTAGTGCTCCTATATTTTCTCCATTGAAGACTTCATAAAGAATTCTTAACTGTTGATTTTACTATGCTATATATATGTGTACCAGTGCGTAGTTCAAGGGTCGAAGAATTTTCTACAGACCAAATTTCTATTTTTCTGCATTATTTCTATTTCCTTGTTTTTGAGCTTTTTCGATATTCCTGTAATTTTCATTCCAAGTTTTAGTTTTTAGTTTTAAGTGTTAATTCTTCCTTCAAGAATTAACACGAATTATTTACTACAATCAAGCTCAAGGATTATTGTAATACTTCAAGATTACCATAGCAACTTTGATTCCAGGTTTTTATTGAAATTAATATTTATTTCAGTTTTTATATTATGTCCATTGTTGTTATGAATTATATTTTGAATTGTATTGCTTCCAAGTTAATTATGTCCGGCTAAATTATTAATACCGGTATGTGACCCGTAAGAACTAAAGGAATTCAGTGATACCTTGGCCAAAAATATTTATAAAACAAATTTCTGGTTTCCAATTTCCAAGACTAATTTAACTAACCTTGTCACGAGAGTGAGAGGTTAATTAACACGATTTTGCCACGAGAGTGGGAAATTAATTAAGGCAAGAACCTGCATGCGAGAGCTGGGGTTCAACCCAGATAGTGGTAACGAAACATTGATTTTTAAATACACGAGAGTGTTTTAATAAATTAATTAAACTCAAATTGTTTTCAAAAAGTGTTATTAAATTTAAAGTGCATCCACTAAGTTTAGTAGCATGACTTATTTCATAAACACGAGAGTGTATGTCTCAGGTTTTTAAACAATTAGCTTTTACCAAAATACTTTATAGGCCAAGCGATTCACCGAATTCCCTAAGTCCGATTATCACATACCGGTATAACTAGTACTATTATTTTTAATTAAACTGTTTCCCCCAAAAATCGAATATTCATCGCTTAGTTAGACAAACTGTAGTATTAGATCGTATGCGATTGATCCTCAGTCTCTGTGGGTTCGATAATCTTTTAAAACTAGAACGACTGAACTGTATACTTGCAGTTAGTATCCCGACAGACTCATAAAGTCTCGATCAAGTTTTTGGCGCCGTTGCCGGGGACTGATTAGTTAATTAAGTACGATTCTTCTGTTGCGTGTTTAGAATAGGCAACATAAACCCTCTTTCGATTTGTATGCCAAATACTCACTCCCGAAGCGAGTCTTTGCATCTACGAATCTTGTCCCAATTACAATGTATCACCCAAATTTGTTCTACAACCCCCACTCTGAGTATTTCGAGGAATCACAAGAATCCCATGAATCCGACCTCGAAATACTATTGGAGAATTTCAATGCATCACAGACTCATTCTCACCCGAATTACCTTTCCAACTATCAATCCCAAAATTTTGAGGAATCGAAAGAATATTATAGATCCAACCAAACTTATCCTCAACTAAATTTCCCCTACAATCACTACACCCAATATTTCGAGGAGACGCAAGTATCCTATAAATCCGACCTCGAAATATTAATGGGAAATTTTAATGAAATATCAATGATGACAAAGCGCTTTACGGAAACATAAAATGCGACTCTAACTCAATTTAAAGAATCAGAAGAATCGCATGATTTCAACTTCGAAACATCAATGGAGGATTCCGACGCGACGCTAATACAATCTAGGTTAGAATCTCTAATGGAGCACTTTGTAGAGACACAAACTGTCCAGAACGAAGAGTTTAGAAAACAAAGTCTTCAAAACAGTGAAAACCTTAGGCAACTGACCAATGTGGTTGAGTCGCTCGCGACCCACAACATAGCCTTAGAGACCCAAATCTCCCAGCTTGAACAAAACCCTCTAGGACCCTTCCCTGAGGAGAAATTGGATGTTGTAACAACCAGTAGTGAAAAACAAGTTGAAAATCCTAAGGAGAGCGATAATGAGGTTGAGGAGAGTGATAATGAGGTTGAGGAGAGTGATGATGTGGATGAGGAGAGTTCAGACGAGGAAAGAGTAAAGATTAAGAAAAATCCTCCAACACCATCTAAAAGGGAGGTTGTAGAAGAGGTAGAAAAGGGAGCACCTATTGTTATGCCTCACCCTTATACCCCACCGTTTCCTTTCTCGAAAAGTTTTATGGAAGCTCAGATAGACTCCCAATCTAAAACATATGTGGAGGTATTGGAAAATATCCACACTAATGCACCCTTGTTGGAAGTCTTGCATAAAAAGAGAAAATTAGAGGATCATGAAACTAGGGATATAATTACTGTTAAGAAGGTAAGGTTAACCTTTGAGGTGGTGGATGAAATCACTAAGCCCAAACTTGAAAAGTTGATACTTAGGATAGATCCAGAACCACCACCACTAGTTCAGAAGAATGCACTACCCCACAAAATAAAGAAAAGAAAAGGTGAGGGATATGTGAGATGGCTTGATAAGTGGCCATGGAAAATGACAAATACTAACAGTTCAACCGAGGAGTCATCCTCGAGAGAACCACCATGAGTGCTTGCACTTCTAAGCCGTCGAGCTATCGACATTAAACAAAGCACTGCGTGGGAGGCAACCCACCTATTTGTTATTGCTATTATTTCCGTTTGTTCTTATTTTTGTTTTTCTTTTCCGTTTCTACATTTATTTCTTTTAAAGCTTTATTTTCATTACTTCTAAAAATAAAAATAAATAAATTTTTTTTATACAACTGTTGCTGATTTTCAAACAACTTTACAAGTTTTCTGAAAAAGTCTTTTTCTATCCTACCTTCTCCCCTGATATGTTTCCCTCCCTTTACTATATACTATGGAAACCACTTTTAGAGGAAGAAACCAAATGAGGAGGTTTGAGGAATTATCACACCGAAATATTGGTATGACCTTATATTTTGATGAACCAACAATGGACACTTTAGGCATTAAGGATGGTGTCCATTATATGTTTAGCCAGCTGGGGTGGGAAAAATCCCACATTAAATCTAGGTTTGTTACATACCGCGAGCTTACCCTTGAATTTCTAAGCTCCTTAGTTCATATACCCGAGCGCGGTTTCGGAACTAGAAAGGGATTTATAGCCTTCAGGTTATTTGGTATTGAATTTTCTTACACCCATAAAGAACCAGCCGACCTTCTAGGATTACCTAGCGGGCCTTTTGCTTTTTCTACCACCCAGGCAGAGTTAATGGATTTTGAGCTAGATTATTTTTGGGGGACTTTAACCGGAAACTACCACCCTGAGCCGGATAGCATGGATAATAATGAAATTCACAACCCCGCTATCCCCTATTTCCATAAGATTCTAGCACATACCATTTTCGGAAAAGAACAGAACTGCACTGCAGTATCTAAAGATGAGATATTTATGCTGCAGTGTATGACCCAGGGTCGACCTATAAATGCAGTGCCATTCTTAATGCATACCTTTTCCCGCATTGTTGAGAACCCTAGGGAGCCAATCGTCATAGGAGGCCTTGTTACCATGATTGCTAATGCCCTCGGACTTAGATACCAGCTAAATAGGTGTACACAATTTGGTTCAATCCGCCCTATGAACATTGATTTTTGTTTCCACCTACGAATAATAGATAACCTAGGTCCTGCACCCTTCGATTACTTGATATGGGACGAAGTAGTTACGGTATTTACACTTCCTAACCATGCTAAAACAAGTGCCCACAATCGCGACGATTGGCTGTATGAGCTTAACCCTCCCGACCACCCTTCGACACCTGAGACACCCCAATCCTACCAAGGTTATGATACCACAATGTCTGATGAGAATGACCCCGAGACCCTTCCTGATTACGCTACATTAAGGACAATGTCGGATTTAGTGTGGGAGAGGTACCTTTCCATCTTTTATAAACTAGTAAATTTTTACGATATGTCTCGATTCAAATTATTCACTTTATTTAGCCATACCGAAAAATTTTATCTTCGCATTAGCCCGACATACCTATTTTAACGAAATCCCAGTTGAGGAATCCGAAAACGACATAACAAGATCGATACAGTTATGACACCGTAGACTTCCTACTTACGCGATCCGTTTCAATAACCATTATACCGATATTTGGAGTTTCAAGTTCTAGAAGTAACCCCTAGTATTTTATACTAGCAGTCAGCACCATCTTGACATAAACCACGTGGAGAATCGATGAATATAAGTGTTTGATGCCTGATTCTAAAAATATCCTTCCTATCTCGCTGGTAAAAGAAAAGAAATTTTGTGTACCAAAATAAGCGGGCACATATAAGAGCTGAGCAAATAATGAAGGAATCCAGTGTTGGTTGGTTCAGAGGTATCTGGTTCTGAACTCGATAGGGCGTGCTACGGCCCGATCCCCCACAACCTCCAATTTGGATAACATATGTAGGGTTGCCACATTCATGTACCAGACCCCCGCACTAAAGGATCAAAGTCACTAACCGGTTACTCCACTACGTGCGTGCTAAGACAAAGGGCTTAATGTGATTGCGCCAGAACGAAACCGGGTGAAATAGATACGAGGAACTCCGGGCAGAATTATAACGGAACTGTTGGATTGCTCGTTTGAAATGGAAGTCTACAGCTAAGCTTATTTCTTGTGTCATTAGCGTATCTTTAGTGTTTTACTCAAGTATTGGCCGAACCGACGAGGATTTCCCGAAACTACTTTAAAAATCCAAGGTATTTCATGCTTATGCGCTTGACAAAACCTGTCCGACCTTTCGAATGACTATTTGCTAGAGGACAAGCAAAGGTTTAAGTATGGGGGAATTTGATAACGAGAAAACATATCGTATAATTACCATGCTTTTTACCGATTTTTATATTTCATTAAGTCGTCTAACCCCCGATTATTCCGAGATTATTTGTCTTTTTATAGGTATAACATTTGTCGACTCAAACTGATGGAAAAGGACAACATGAAGAAGGCTATACAATAAACAAAAAGAAAAAGAATAAAAAAATACAAAGTTTGGATTTTTGGAACAGTGACGGTCGTCACATCCTTGTGACGGGCGTAACACCCCCCAACATGAAGAAACGCTCGTCACACACCACTGACGAGTGTAATGCATTACTTCAGCGCGTTACGACCGTCACCCACCTGTGACGACCGTCACGCGCGTGAAGGTGGACGTTATACATGGATTGAGACGTGGGCATTAAGGGAAGACTCGTTCTCCCTTTTTCTGCTGAGTCCCCTATTTTCTTGCCACCACTATTAGTGCTCCTATATTTTCTCCATTGAAGACTTCATCAAGAATTCTTAACTGCTGATTTTCCTATGCTATATATATGTGTACCAGTGCATAGTTCAAGGGTCGAAGAATTTTCTACAGACCAAATTTCTATTTTTCTGCATTATTTCTATTTCCTTGTTTTTGAGCTTTTTCGATATTCCTGTAATTTTCATTCCAAGTTTTAGTTTTTAGTTTTAAGTGTTAATTCTTCCTTCAAGAATTAACACGAATTATTTACTACAATCAAGCTCAAGGATTATTGTAATACTTCAAGATTACCATAGCAACTTTGATTCCAGGCTTTTATTGAAATTAATATTTATTTCAGTTTTTATATTATGCCCATTGTTGTTATGAATTATATTTTAAATTGTATTGCTTCCAAGTTAATTATGTCCGGCTAAATTATTAATACTGGTATGTGATCCGTAAGAACTAAAGGAATTCAATGATACCTTGGCCAAAAATATTTATAAAACAAATTTCTGGTTTCCAATTTCCAATACTAATTTAACTAACCTTGTCACGAGAGTGAGAGGTTAATTAACACGATTTTGCCACGAGAGTGGGAAATTAATTAAGGCAAGAACCTGCATGCGAGAGCTGGGGTTCAACCCAGATAGTGGTAATGAAACATTGATTTTTAAATACACGAGAGTGTTTTAATAAATTAATTAAACTCAAATTGTTTTCAAAAAGTGTTATTAAATTTAAAGTGCATCCACTAGGTTTAGTAGAATGACTTATTTCATAAACACGAGAGTGTATGTCTCAGGTTTTTAAACAATTAGCTTTTACCGAAATACTTTATAGGCCAAGCGATTCACCGAATTCCCTAAGTCTGATTATCACATACCGATATAACTAGTACTATTATTTTTAATTAAATTGTTTCCCCCAAAAATCGAATATTCATCACTTAGTTAGACAAACTGTAGCATTAGATCATATGCGATTGATCCTCAGTCTCTGTGGGTTCGATAATCTTTTAAAACTAGAACGACTGAACTGTATACTTGCAGTTAGTATCCCGACAGACTCATAAAGTCTCGATCAGCGTCATCGAGAGACTATGATCTTTTGTTTTGTTTTTGTTTTGCCAAAGTACTCAACATGCATAACATGGCCCATTTCTAAGGCAACAAGTGGATGAAACCCTAGGGGTGCAAGTGTGCATTGTGTATTAATTTTCATGCATTTTTGTATTTGTATTAGGTCAAGCTACTTGTTAATTTTGGATTTTTGCATACAAACCCTAATCTCTAATCATGGTATAATTGAAAGCATAAATGCGTAAAATAAATCTATACTATTACAACATTTGATTATGGGAAGGTGGATACAATTTTGAATGGGGATTATTTTGCAAGAAATTAAAACCCTAGTTTTACTATTACATCCAAATTGAATCAAATGGCATAAATAACAAATGAATAATATTTAAATAAACAAATTAAATAAATATACAAAATAATATGAATATGCAAAAAAAGGTTTTTGTTTATTTTTATGTATGTAAAAATATTTAATGTAAAAAGAAAGGAATAATAAAAAAAAGATTATTATTTTTTATTAAGGGTAAACCCTAATTTTCTTTTAAGAATACAAATATATTAAATATACTATTTATATACAATAAAATAAAATAGTGTATATACAAAAATAAAATATATTTAGGAAAAGTATTATTTAAGTATAAATAATAATAAAAATAAAAGTATAATATTTTATGTTTTTATTCTAAAGTATCTATTAAATAAAATAAAAGTATGTATATATATATATATATATATATATATATATATATATATATATATATATATATATATATATATATATATATATATATATATATATATATATATATATATATATATATATATATATATATATATATATATATATATATATATATATATTAATTATATTAGTTATGCACAATAAAAAATAAAATAAAATATATACAAGACCCAAATATACTTAGAACAATATTTTTTAGTGTAAATAAAATAAAGAATAAAAATAAAAGTATAATGTTATTATTTATTATTTTCAAGTTTTCAATAAATAAAAGTATATACTATTAAATTATTTTTATGTCTAAAAAAAACAATAAAATAATAAAAATAAATGTGGGAATTTATGAAAATATTTTTGGATATTTTTATGTTTGGAAAATATAAAATAAAAATCAGAAATGATAAATAAATACAAAAATATAAAATATAAAGAAATTGGGCCAGGGGGTGTATTCAGTAATGAGGGAGGTGTCAAAAACAAAAGAAGCCAAAGCCCAACCCAAAGCCAGACTTCTTCTTCAACGTTGGTTCAAAATTTCGCGCGCCCTGTTTCAGTTGAGATCGTGTCTGACAATGTGGAGCTTTTCAATGAGGCCTGAGATGTTTGGGAGCTTGCTTGAACTTCCCTTGATCTTCTCCAATGCCTAGCTTGCCTTGAATGTTCTTGAACAAGCCTACAGAACTCAACCTGCACAAGCTGAAATCAAAAATGGAAAACCTTGTAAATGGAGTTACAATTGGTGTTTAAGGGTTGGGATAGCTTGAATATGTTGTATGGAAGATGTTTGAACCAATTTGAGACAAAACGCACGAGGGATTTGAGTTGTGGAAATCAAACTGCAGGGAGTGCCCTGTTTTGCCAAATGAAGATGATTTTGTGCTATGGGAGGTTTGAATGCTCAAAGGGTCGTGTTTCTGGCTCAAAGGGATGTGAGAAAAATGTTCCAAATGTTTGCACAAGTTGGTTTTCACAGATGTTCAAGTTATCATGTATTTGGTATCTTTCTTGTATATGAAGCAAAAATGAGCAATGATGTAATACAAGCCTGTACAGGCTATCCATCAGCATGCCCCTTGTGATCTTGGCCCCTCCAACTGGTTGATATGATTTGCTGCACAAGATATTGTTCAAGGCTCAAGAGATGTGGTTTTGACATAAAGCATACTTTGGCAAAAATGGTAATGTACCTTTTACCATTTAGGGATTAATCTTGTGTGCAATGCTCTAATGACCAAAACAAAACCTTAGACCAATGTATTTGCATTTAATTATTGAGTATGGAATGGTTTTGAGGCCTTTAATCTAGTGTAAAGCAAGCTGATTTGAATTTGCAACTTGTATCAATATGAACATGCCATGGATGAAAAATGAGTTTTTGCCAACTTCAAGCCTTCGATTCTCCCTAACCACAAATGAGTTTGGAGAGTTCTTGGACATTTTGGAAAGCTTGCAACATGCTCTACATTACATAATTGAAATGAAATTTGAGATTCCAAGTGGAACTATGTGAAACATGGCCATGAAGATAGGTCAAAATCCTGCCTAAACTAGAGCAAAATTTCACTAAGTTAAAAGTTTCATGGACCCTTGTTCCAAAAATCATAACTTGAGATCCAAGCTTCTTTAGAGAAAACTTTGTTAATCAAAGTTGTAGACTTTGTGTAGGAATACAACTTTCATGTTGGAAGTTTTGTTTGAATCCAATTGCATCATGGTGAAAATGTTGGGCAAAGTTAGGAAAATTTAAGAAAATTTCATAACTTGGAAAAATTCTAAGTTAGGAAAATTTTCAACTTTAAACCCTAATTTGCAAAATTGGGTTTCTTGATGAAAAAGTTTCATGTTTTGACACATCTTGATGAAAAATGACTCTTGGCACTTGATTTTGACCAAAAAGTCAAAGTTTGACTTTTCAGTGTACAGTCAAATTTTGATCAGTTGATTGAAAAATTCATCTGTCAATCCAATGCATTTGAGATCTTTTAAACCTTGTGAATAGGTCAAGATGATGTCATTGAGTCCTTGAATCCATGCTTGAACTCAATTTGCCATTGGCTAGGTCAAAAATCAGAAATCGCCCTTGAGCAGTCAAAAACCCTAAAAATGACCATTTTGCCCTTTTGGTGATCTGATCAAATTTTTTGTGGAGTTGTGGTCCAAACTTGATCAAATGGTTCATATGAGTTCATAAGGTTGATGTGGATAAAAAATTGTGAGGTTTGACTGTAAATTAGCCACAATTGACTTTTTTTCCCAATACAGCTGATTTCTAGGTCAACTGTCCAATTGACTGGGCAAAAATTTGATTCAAGGCTTGAAACTTGGTATGGACAATATTAGAAGTCCAACATGAAGTATGAAAGTCATTTTGAGCATTGTAAGTCTAAAAATCCCTGTGCAAACTCAAACCCTAATTCAGGTCAACAGTGCAAGGAGATGTCTTGAGTAGTGAAAAACCCTAATCTGGTCTTGAGTTTAAAGAGCCTTGTGATGAGAAATGTTGAAAAATAGGAGGGTAAATTTTGGGGTACAACATCTGCCCCTGTTCAATCTTCTTGAACCTGAAGAGTAGATTGGCGAGTTTGCCTTTCGTGACTCGAAGGTAAAAGAGGATTGGACACTAGAATGCCCGTAAATTTGCGCTCGCATGAAGTGGCGATTGCCTTGCGATATCGGGAATGGGCTTACAGATGCCATTTGAAAATTGCTGACGAGGGGATGGGCTTAAAGATGCCATCCTAAGGAGTGTCGATCGCGTAAGAGATTCCTTAGCGAGAGCTTGTATATCTGTTGTTGAGGAAGATCCCGCTGGAGAAAGCTGATCTTTGTTGAGAGTAATAGAATTTTAGGAGCTTCGTCGTCCGTCATTCTGCTGGTGGGTCGTTTCTGCTGAGATTTAGGAACTCGTCCGTAATTCAACTGAGGAAACATCTATGCTAAGATTTAGGAACCCGTCCGTAATTCAATTGAAGAAAAGCTTTATCGAGATTTAGGAACTTGTCCGTAATTTGACTGAAGAAAAGATTTGTCGAGATTTAGGAACTTGTACGTAATTCAACTAAGAAAACATCCCTGCTGAGATTTAGGAACTTGCCCGTAATTCAACTGAGAAAACAACTTTGTCGAGATTTAGGAACTTGTCCGTAATTCGACTGAAGAAAAGATTTGTCGAGATTTAGGAACTTGTCCGTAATTCGACTGAGAAAACATCCCTGCTGAGATTTAGGAACTTTCCCGTAATTCAACTGAGAAAAAAGCTTTGTCGAGATTTAGGAACTTGTTCGTAATTCGACTGAAGAAAAGCTTTGTCGAGATTTATGAACTTGTCCGTAATTCGACTGAAGAAAAGCTTTGTCGAGATTTAGGAACTTGTCCGTAATTCGACTGAGAAAACATCCCTGCTGAGATTTAGGAACTTGCCCATAATTCAACTGAGAAAACATTCCTGCTGAGATTTAGGAACTTGCCCGTAATTCAACCGAGAAAACACCTATGCTGAGATTTAGGAACTTGTCAGTAATTCAACCGAGGAAACATCTATGCTGATATTTAGGAACTTATCTGTAATTCAACTGAGAAAAAGCTTTGTCGCTTGAATTTTGTGAGAATCTTTCCTGAAAGGTAAAGGTTAGTTGTATGTAATGCATGACATGTATCAAGCCATGAGGTTCTCGAAATAAATGATATTATATTGTATGATGTTGTAAGATGTGTTTTATCAACTGTCTATGATATATGAATGTAATGTACACGCATGTAAGCTGATTGGCTATTTTGTTGAGGAAAATAAATCCTGGATAGCTGGAGATAATGAAATCTTTGACTGCTGCCGGGGAAAATAAATCCAAGACCACTTGTTGAAGAATCAAGATCTTTGACAACCTCTATGGGGAAAAGCTATACTGCTGGGGAGATCAGGAGTTTGGGTTGTATGCCAATCTACTGGGGACTTCAAGAGTGAGGATCTCTGTTCTGTTGGGAATATCAGGGGAAAACTGAATGGTTTCCGCTGGGGATTAGTAGATCAAAGTTTCATCTCTGCTGGGGCTCTTCATGACATGCTGATTTGATCATGGTGACTTCACTGGGGAAGAATAACTTTCTGGGGAATTATCTGGTTTTAAAGTGACTCTTCAGGGATAAAGGGGGAAACTAGATGGTCTCCACTAGTGTTCAAAGGCTGAAGTTTTGGCTTCACTTGGGGAAGAAAGTTTCATTTTACTGAGGGTTTTCCGTTCAAAGTTTTGCTCCGCTGGGGATCGGGAGTTTGAAAACTCAACTCTGATGGGGATTCCTGAAACTTAACTCTGCTGGGGATATGCATTTCAGGGCTTTAGTTCTGCCGAGAATCTGGATGATGCATTGCAGGGGATTCCTCCTGGAATAGCTTAAAGACATTTTCCTATACTTTCCTTCTATCAGTAATTATTCTTTCTCATTTCGTTTTAGTTGTAAGCAGTGATTATATTCCAATGCATATGCTCATTTCAATAAATCATTGGACGTTTTCAAATAAAACACAAGTGTAACTAAGAAAGAAAAGGCAAACAATTTTCTGCACTTTGAAGTATCTTTGTATTAACTTGTGTAAGTATTTTGTACAAGGGAGACAGACACCCTAGTAAGAGAATGTTGTCATAAAAATGAGAAAAATTCTATACAAAGAAAGATGGCTATGTGTAACAATTCCATGGGGTTCCCATTCTGCTATAGCCTTCGCAACTCTGAGTATCTTCTCCATTCGTTGTTTCGCCCGCAGATGATTGGATTGATCAGAAGCTTGGAGCTTGTCCGTAAAGAGATCGTCCTTAAAGTGATCCGACGAGACATAGTCATACGCTTTAATTCCATAACTTTTTCCTGGACCGCCCTTTTGGTTTTTCGATCCACCAGGAAACCCTTTTTTGCCCAAGTCTCCCTTTCGGGTTTTCAACTTGCCGAGTGTACAGATTTTTGTTTATCCCTAATTTTTGCCTGAACCGCCCTTTCGGGTTTTCGATTCACCGGGATGCCCATTTTTGCCCAAGTCGCCCTTTCGGGTTTTCAACTTGTCGGGTCGTTTTATGCGTAGTATCTTTTGAATATGTCTGCGTTCGCAGGGTGCAGCAGATCATCGCCGTCCATGGTGGTTAGGATCATAGCCCCACCATAAAAGATGTTTTTGATCACAAATGGTCCTTCGTAAGTAGGAGTCCACTTTCCCCTGGGATCCCTTTGCGGCCAGATGATTCGCTTGATTACAAGGTCCCCGACTTGATATACTTGCCTCTTGACTTTCTTATTGAAAGCCTTGATCATACGTTTTTGATACGCCTGACCATGACAAACAGCAGTAAGTCGTTTTTTGTCAATCAAGTTAAGTTGATCAAGCCGAGTCTGAATCCAATCGTCTTCACTCAAACCAGCATCCTTCATGATTCTCTAGGAAGGAATCTGAACTTCCATAGGTAAAACAGCTTCCATTCCATATACCAAAGAAAAGGGGGTTGCCCCAGTTGAAGTGCGTGTCGTGGTACGGTACCCGTTCAAATCAAACGGTAACATCTCATGGCAGTCCTTGTAGGTGACTGTCATCTTTTGAATGATCTTCTTGATATTTTTGTTCGCGGCTTCGACATCACCGTTCATCTTAGGCCGATAGGGAGATGAATTGTGATGTTGAATCTTGAACTACTCGCACAGAGCGGTGATTATAATATTGTTCAAATTTGTACCGTTGTCAGTGATAATCCTGTCGGGGATACCATATCGGCATATGAGATTCTGCTTGATGAAGCGGGCAACCACATTCTTTGTAACGGAGGCGAAGGAAACTGCTCCGACCCACTTGGTAAAGTAATCAATGGCCACCAGGATGAAACGGTGTCCATTGGATGTTGTAGGCTTGATCTCTCCAATCATGTCGATACCCCACATCGCGAATGGCCAAGGAGCTGTTAGGACATTGAGAGGAACAAGAGGAATATGTACTTTGTCGGTATAGATTTGGCATTTGTGACAATTACGGGAATGTTGATGACAATTAGCTTCCATTGTAGACCAGTAGTAGCCTGCCCGTAGAATCTTCTTAGCCATCGTATGACCGCTCGAGTGGGTGCCAAAGGTGCCATTATGTAGTTCATCCATGATCTGCTCGGCTTCAATCTTGTCCACACAACAGAGTAGGACACAATCAAGATTGCGCTTGTATAGGATACCATTGCTCAGAAAGAACTTGGCCGCGAACCTCCTTAAGAACTCTTTGTCGTTGACTGAAGCTCCTTCAGGGTATTCTTGTGCTTCGAGATACCTTTTGACGTCATGAAACCAAGGTCGGTCCACCACTTCTTCAGTATTAATCTCGTGACAATGTGCAAGTTCGTCCATTCGTTCAATGGTGATTTGAGGTGACTCATTATCCCAGTTAAGTTTAAACATGGATGACATTGTAGCTAGCGCATCTGCCAGCTAATTCTCTTCTCGTGGGAAGTGCTCGAAGGTAATCTGCTCGAAATATGGTAACAATGTCAGGACATGTTCTTTGTAAGGGAGGAGGTTAGGGTGTTTAGTATCCCACTCTCCTTTGATTTGACTGATAACCAAAGCTGAGTCCCCAAATACAACCAGAGATTTGATTCCCAAGTCAATAGCAGCCTTGAGACCAAAGATACAAGCTTCATACTCGGCCATGTTGTTGGTGCAGCTGAAGTAGAGTCTAGCAGTTAAAGGTTTATGGCAACCTTCTAGAGAGATAAGTATCGCGCCAATACCGTTGCCAAGTGCATTGGAGGCATCATCAAAGTACAGAGTCCATCGGGATCCTTGTTCAGGTCCGTCATACGGTCTGTTACCTTTAATGTTGTCCAATGTCATGATATCCTCGTCAGGGAAGTCGAACCTCATAGATTGATAATCTTCGATGGCTTGATGAGCTAGATGGTCAGCTAGTACACTCCCCTTTATAGCTTTTTGGGTCGTGTACTGTATATCATATTCGGTGAGGATCATCTGCCATCTAGCGATTCTTCCGGATAGAGCAGACTTCTCGAACATGTACTTGATCGGATCCATTTTGGAAATCAGAAAAGTGGTATGTGTCAACATATACTGCCTTAGCCGGCGAGCAGCCCATACCAAAGCGCAACAAGTTTTCTCGAGCAGTGAGTAGCGAGTCTTACAGTCGGTAAACTTTTTGCTAAGGTAATAAATGGCATGCTCTTTTCGGCCAGACTCGTCATGTTGGCCCAGTACGCACCCTATTGAATTATCCAAAACAGTCAGATACATGATTAGCGGCCTTCCTTCAACAGGTGGCATCAAGATAGGAGGTTCCAGCAAATACTCCTTGATCTTATCGAAAGCAACTTGTCAGTCATCGTTCCATTCAACCACCTGATCTTTCTTCAACTGCTTGAAGATTGGTTCACAGGTAGATGTTAGGTGAGAGATGAACCTTGCAATATAATTTAGGCGTCCCAAAAAACCTCTGACCTCCTTCTCAGTGAAAGGGGCAGGCATTTCGTGTATAGCTTTGACTTTAGCAGGATCAACCTCAATGCCTTTGTTGCTGACGATGAATCCCAAGAGTTTACTGGACCTAACTCCGAAAGTGCACTTGCTAGGGTTCAGTATGAGCTTATACTCCTTCAATCTGACAAACAGATTTTGTATATGGTCGAGGTGTTCTTCTTCTGTTTGTGAACGGGCTATCATGTCGTCTACGTAGACTTCGATCTCATGATGTATCATATCATGAAACAGACCTACCATGGCTCGCTGATAGGTTGCCCCGACATTCTTCAGTCCGAATGGCATCACTTTATAGCAGAAGGAACCCCACTGCGTAACAAAAGTAGTCTTCTCCATGTCTTCGGGGGCCATTTTGATCTGGTTGTACCCTGAAAACCCATCCATGAAAGAGAATACCTTGTGTTGAGCTGTGTTGTCAACCAAGACGTCAATGTGTGGTAGTGGAAAATCATCTTTAGGGCTAGCCCTATTTAAGTCTCTATAATCCACACACATTCTGACTTTGCCGTCCTTCTTAGGCACGAGCACAATGTTAGCAACCCATTATGGATAGGAAGTAACAGCCAGAAAGCCAGCATTGAACTGTTTCATCACTTCAACTTTGATCTTTTCGGACATGTCGGGTCTCATTCGGCGGACTTTCTGTTTGATTGGTGGACAGTCTTCTCTTGTAGGGAGACGGTGAACCACAATATTTGTATCCAGTCCCGGCATGTCTTCATAGGACCAGGCAAAGATTTCAACATATTCATTCAACAGCTGAACTAAGCGCTCTTTGACACTTGGCTCCAGGTTGGCACCTACTTTAACCTCTTTTCTGTCTTCCTCTGTTCCCAAATTGACAGTCTCTAACAACTCTTCATGGGGCAGAATAGCCCTTTCTTCTTGTTGCAAAAGCCTAGCCAACTCTCCAGGCACTCCACAGTCTTCATCACCTTCGTATTCGACTTTATTGACCAGATCTTCAGAGTCACTGAAGGCCATAGTAGAATTGTTACCCATGGAATCCGGAGTGGATGGGTACCTGCATTTTGTGAGTGTGGGTGCGTGTAAGGGATAACCACCTTTAAACAAAATGAAATGTAAAAAGAAAGAAAATGAACACAAAAGTTTATAGATGAAAACGTCCATGATTCATTAAAAATGGAATATGAAAATGAATAATCAAAGCCCTTACAAATGGACCTATATGCCTCGGGTAAGGCATAAGGAAAAAAGTGTACGAATTGTTTAAAAGTTATTACAGACCAAACAGGAAATGTTCAAAAGATAAATTACTGATTGATGAAAGTAATGGGAATGAAGTCTTTCGCCTCCCAGTTGCTCAGTCCTCCTTCAATGGTTGTAAAGACCATTCTTCAAAATTGCTTTCTTCTTCATCATCCTCTAAAGCATGAACTCCATGATGAGTGATTTTCAGCGGCGGTCCTCCAGCACGGGAGCGACGCACATCTTTCTGACTAGCAACAATGAAACCCAAACCAAACTTATTTGTCTTGTAAGTAAAATCTGGAAGTTGACCCCATACTGTGCTTCCTCCTTCCTTGACTACAGCCTCTGCATCTTTAAGGGATAACATCCTGGACACAGGTTTGGTAATGATGGGCACATCAGTCATTGTCTTGGCTACCACAACCTCAGGAGAAACCTCTTCAAAGTGTTGGAAAGGTGTTTCTATGAATTCACCATCTAACTCCACATAGCGGAAAGAGTTAAGGTGGCTTATCATATACTCCTCCTCACCATGAACTATTATGATCTTACCCTGGACTGGGTATTTGAGCATCTGGTGTAGAGAAGAAGTGACTGCCCTAGAGTTGTGGATCCATGGCCTTCCCAACAAGCATGAATATGAAGGACGGATGTCCATCACATAAAAAGTAGAGTTGAAAATTTTCGTTCCCACCTTAATTGGGATGTCCACTTCTCCGTGAACCATCCGCTTAGAATCGTCGAAGGCTCTAACAATGATATTACTGGGATTTAGGGTCAAACCTTCACAGTCCAATCTGTCCAATGCTTTCTTTGGTAGAACATTTAAAGATGAACTGGTATCAACCAGAACATGAGCAAGTGTGGTCCCTCTGCACTCTACCGAGACATGCAGCGCATCATTATGCTTTCTTCCCTTAGACGTCAAATCGGCATCAGAGAAGCCAAGACCATTGTCGGCTGTAAGGCTGGCTACACACTCTTGAAACTGATCCGCAGAAGTTTCTTGAGGCACGTGCGTCGTCTTCAGGAATTTGATCAAGGCTTTGGCATGAGCCTCGGAGCAGAGAAATAGAGCTAGCATAGAGATTTTTGAAGGGGTTTGCCCCAGCTGCTCTATGACATCATAGTCTCTCTTCTTAATTATCTTTAAAATCTCCTCCATTTTCTTTTGGGTGGTCTCGAGGATTACCAAAGTCTGAGCCCTCGTCCTGACGGGCGCTTCTTGGATCTACTTACCTTTATCAGTGGTAACAACAGAGGGTACAACTTCGGGAGTAACAATTTCTTCAATCAATGGACCTCGCACAGATATCTTGACAGGCACAGGAGCACCTGAGGGTCCGAAGACTGCCCTTGGAGGAGCAATCTCCTGAGAGAAGATTCTTCTGCTACGAGTTATCTTACTTGTCCCTGCAATATCTCATATGTCAGGAGTTTCTTCATCGAAGCTTTCTTCCACTGATTCGATCTGTTTCACACCGTGATAAAAGATCTCTCCTCCATAATTCCATAGTATTTTCTTATTGGACTTATATGGGATAGGCCCCGGCATAGTAATCTTCAGCGGTACAAACTTTGGATCAGGTGTAATCTTAACAGGCCTTTTGCAGGTCTTGGAAAGATTGTCGGAAATGGTGATTATAGCAACATCATTGATTGCAGTAACAGGAGTAACATGAGTGACAAGAGTAATAGTATCAACAAGAGTTTTCTGAAAGAGGATCTCTTGAGTATCCATCAAGCGTTGGATGCCTGACTTCAACAGCGGACAGTCGGATTGCAAGGTCGAACAAAGGTAACAATCTTTTTCACAGCATGGGAAAATCCCGGCTTTCAACAAATTCATCTTGATCATTGGCAACAGAGTCATTAAGTCATCAACAGCGGTAACATGAAGATCTTCTACAATAGCATGGACATTATGACCATGTTTTGGCATAGGAACGGATATCACATTAGGTTTTTCGAGGGCATCAAACTCCACCTCCTTGGCATCTATCAAATCTTGGATCTTGTTTTTAAGGGCCCAACAGTTATTGGTGTCGTGCCCCACACTGTCCGAATGATAGGCACATTTAGCATTGGCACGATAAAGAGGGGAAGTTGTATTCGGATTTTGTGGCGGATCTTTCAAGGTTGCAAGGTTCAGCTTCAAGAGATGGGGGAGGATTTGGGCAGGCGTCATATTGATCCAAGTGAATTGTCGTTGTGGGCTTTCCACCTTGGTTTGGTTAGCTCTGGGTTGACTTCTTCGAGGTTGATCGGCTGAGGAGTTCTGGATCATCACAGCCCATACCGCTGGACAGCGCTCCATTCTTCCCCGATTTCTCTGGGTGTAAACAATATAATCTTCTTTCTTGGCTGGGAAGGTCTTCTTGATAGCAGTGGAAGTCGATGCATCCTTATGAATTTTACCACTCTTAATGCCAGCTTCGACCCTTTCACCTATCAGAATTAATTCGGTGAACCCTGCAGATGAGCTCCCGATCAAGTGATTAAAGAATGGACCTGACAGGGTCCCCAAAAACATATCAACAAGTTCCCTTTCAGACAATGGTGGCTGCACCCTTCTAGCCAAATCCCGTCACTTCTGGGCATACTCCTTAAATCCTTCATTAGAGACCATACTCATACTCTGTAGTTGAGTACGAGTAGGTGCTAAATCTTTGTTATATTGGTATTGTCGGTAGAAAGCAGCAGCCAAATCCTCCCAGTTATGAACATCAGATCTCTCAAGTTGATAGAACCAGTCCAATTGCGTACCCGACAAACTATCTTGAAAAAAGTGGACCCATAGATCCTTATCAGAAGAGTGAGGTTGGATCTTTCTGACGTAGGACCGCAGATGCATCTTCGGACAGGACAACCCATCGTATTTAGCAAATGTAGGCACTTTGAACTTGGGAGGAATGACAATCCCAGCAACCAACCCTAGTTCTTCGAAATCCAGCCCATGTACCCTTTGTACCTCCATGGCTGCCAACCGATACTCAAGATTCTTAAACTTATCGTCCGTCGGAGGGTACTGTTGTTCAGAGTAATCTTTATCCTCTTCCTCTTCTTCTTATTTAGCTTCATACTCGGAGGGTATTGCAACTCCCTTTCCTTTACCAACCCCTTCGTCAAACGTCGAGGGGAAATCCAGAACTCTCCTAGCCTAATTCTCAAATCTTCTTCCCATAGTGGCCACACGAATTCTTTTCTTTTTCTTCTTTTCCTTTTCTTTCTCTTTCTCTAACAGTGCTTTAAGATCCTCTTGACCCTTTGCCAAGGTCATGAGGAGTTGTTGGAATTGCGAATTTTATGCTTGCAGATCTTTGACCGTCTGCTCTATATTCATCTTGCTGAAATAAACAGCAGAAAGATAAGGAAACCTGGTGTGAAGACCTGTTTATGCATATAATGAATGATATGTTATTCATGTAATGCATTCAAGGATTCAGAAATTCAAATTTGTTGCAAACAAAAAGAACACACGTCATATTAATAAGAAGAAATTTGTTAGTACATAAATGCCCCATGGGCAAAATATTACAAAATTCTTAATGTAAAAAGACATTGCGCATCCTCTTTGGTGCGATGTAAGTGTTGAGATTCTGCTCTTCATGGAGTTGACGGGTAAGTTCCAAAACCTTCTTCTCACTGGCATAGAAGCTAGCTTCAAAAGTGTTATGTTCTTCCTTGAGTTGTATCCAACTCTTTTGCAAATCTTCCAATGATGTTGGCATGTCTGGATGTAGGAGGGTGTATGGAACCTCTCCTTCCATAACAGGCTCTTTGATCACGGGGAGAACGTGGGGATAAGGCATCATAAGAGTCTGGGCGCGGGTTCGTACCCACTTGAGATAAGGCTCAAGGGGGATGGAATTCGTGTGCCCCAGTGTCTCACTATCCACTTTGTTGGGCATCCTCCAAGCTCGGATAAACCTTTGTCGAAGTCCTTGAGCATCATTGTCTAAGTCAAAAACCAAGTCAGGAATCAGCATATCATAAGGGCCATCCCTTCGGGAATACCCAAATTGCCTCAGAGCTAAACAGGAGTTATAGGTAATGCCTCCCCTAATGCCAAGTAGTGGGACATTAGGGAATTCTCCACAACGATCAATGATGATGACATTTTCTCTGGACCGAGAACACCAATGAACATTAGAATGTTTAAGGTTCATCAACCATTGTGACCACCTTAAACCCTGCTCATTCTTCAAAACTGATTGGGGAAGGTGAGAAATAAACCACCTTGCTATAAGAGGAGTAAAACACATGAGAACACATCTTTTCCTCATTGTTCGTGTGTGAAATGAGTGTAGGATGTCCCCAAGAAATGTAGGCACAGGATTCCGAGATATGAAAATCTTGACAGCATTCACATCTATAAACTGATCAGGGTTTGGGAACAAGACCAACCCATAAATGAGAAGTGCTACAATCTCCCCAAAAGCTTACAGATCTAGAGAATTCCAGCAGTCTTGTGCCTTCTCAAACAGAAACTTTGACAAGAAACCCTTGACACCACTTCTGGTTTCCCAATGACCTTTGATATCAGATGGTTGCAAGTGTAGGGCTTGAGAAACATCTTCAGGCTTTGGTTCTCTTTCTGTACCGTTGTAGGGTAGTTGATGGAGAATAGGAATCCTCAGGAGTTGAGAAAATTCCTCCAAAGTAGGCACTAGTTGGTAATCAGGAAATGTGAAGCAATGGTGTAGGGGGTCAAAGAACTGGAATAGAACTTTCACCATGTCTTCTTCAATGTTAGAGTTGACCAAGCTGAGAAGTCTACCATGTCTTTCACTAAAGAGGGAACTCTCTGGAATCTTGGAAGTAAGCTCCTTGAGTTGAGGAGGGATTCTCACAAGGTTGACCTGGATTGTTTTCCTACGAAGAGATTCCATAACCTATAAAACAGGAACAAAGATGATGATCCAAACCCTTGAAATAGTTAGTAGATGCATATGATGCTTTATGATGTTCATGATGTATGCACAAGTATATGTACAAGCAAATCACACAAGATCCTAGTTTCAGGATTGCATGGTGTTATACCCCAAAATTTTCCCTCTCATTTCACCAACATTTTTTATCACAAGACTCTTGAAACTCAAGATCAAGCTAGGGTTTGCTCTGCTCAAGACACCTCCTTGCACTGTTGACCTGAATTAGGGTTTGAGTTTGCACAGGGATGTTTTGACCTACAATGCCCAAAATGACTTTCATACTTCATGTTGGACTCACAAGTTTTCCCATACCAAGTTTCAAGCCTTGAATCAAATTTTTGCCCAGTCAATTGGACAGTTGATCTAGAAATCAGCTGTATTGGGGAAAAAGTCAATTGTGGCCAATTGGCAGTCAAACCTCATGAATTTTGACCCACATCAACATAATGAACTCATATGAACCATTTGATCTGTTTGGATCACAATTTCACAAGAAAATTGATCAGATCACCAAAAGGGCAAAATGGTCATTTTTAGGGTTTTGACTGCACAAGGGCAATTTTTGACTGTTTGACCTAGCCAATGGCAAATTAAGCTCAAACATGGAATCAAGGACTCAATGGAATTGTCTTGACCCATTCAACAAGTTCAAAAGGTCTCAAATGCATGGGTTTGACAGATGAATTTTTCAGTCAACTGATCAAAATTTGACTCTATACTAAAAAGTTAAACTTTGACTTTTTGGTCAAAATCAAGTGCCAAGAGTCATTTTCCATCAAGACAGGTCAAATTATGAAACTTTTTCATCAAGAAACCCAAAATTGCAAATTAGGGTTTAAAATGGAAAATTTTAATAACTTAGAAATTTTCTAAGTTATCAAATTTTCTTATTTTTTCCTAACTTTGCCCCCACATTTTCACCAAGATGAAAATGGATTAAAACAAAACTTGCAACATGAAAGTTGTATTTAATCACAAATTCTACAACTTTGATTCACAAAGTTTTCTCAAAAGAAGCTTGGATCTCAAGTTATGATTTTTGGAACAAGGGTACCTAAAACTTTTAACTTAGAGAAATTTTACCCTAGTTTAGGCAGGATTTTAACTCATCTTCTTGGCCATTTTTCACATAGTTCCACTTGGAGTTTCAAGTTTCATTTCAAATATGGATTATAGTACATGTTGCAAGCTTTCCAAATTGTCCAAGAAATCCTCAAACACCTTTGTGGTTAGGGAAAATCTAATGCTTGAAGTTGGCTAAAACTTACTTTGTATCCATGGCCAATACATGTTCATACAACTTGCATTTTCAAACCAGCATGCTTTGTACTAGCTTGCAGGCCTCTAAACCATTTTACAATCCTTAATTGAATGCAAATCCATCAGTCTAAGCATTTGTTTTGGCCATTTGGGCATTATACACAAAACTAAGCCTTAATTGGAAAAAGGTACATTTCCATTCTTGAAAAGTTATAATTTATGTCAAACCATGATCTTTGAAGCATGGGGCCATATCTCTGAAGCAAAATCAAATCCACAAATTCCCGTAACCAAGGGCAAAGTATGCAGCATACAAGATAGAGGGTACAAGCCTGTAATTACAAGTTACACATTCTTGCTTCACAAAGAAGAAATTTGTCCAAATCCTCCCAACTCAAAAACCAGCCATAGTCAGCTTACACAAACATTGCAAATAAGTTTCATACACCCTAACAAGCCAGAAGCACGAGCCCTTGACCTCTAAAACCTCCTTGTACACAAAATCTCCATTTTTCTGCAAAACAGGGCAAGCCCTGCAGAATCACTTTCATCTCCACTTTGCCTCGTGCGTTTTGCCTCAAACTTGTTCCAATACCTTCCATTCAACTCACCTAAACTATTCCAGACCTCCATTGCCAACTGTAACTCCATTAACACACATTGCCATTTTTGTTTGAAAGCTTTTCAGGTTGAGTTCTGTAGCACGATTCAGGCTACTTCAAAACAAACTAAGCATTGGGAAAGCTTCAGTGGACATCAGGCAAGCTCAAAAGAACCTCAAGCACCATTGAAAGTTGCTACATTGCCCAACTCGAACTCAACTGAAACAGGTATTTCATGAACTTCTATCTCTCTATTTAGGAATAGTTAGACTTAGGTTTGTGAATGAAAGATGTTGTATTCATAGTCCTGAAACCATACATGTGCTTAGTTTTCATTTATATTAATCGTGCTAGGAGAATTTCATCCATGAACTTTATGAAAAAACTAGGTTAGAAATTAGGGCCAGAGAAATTCTCTCTGGTCTTTGAGAGTTAGCTTAAGTTTTTTATATGGTTAGATTCGTTGTTTGATGCTCTACAAGTTTCATGTTATGAGTTTTGTCAAAAAAGCACAGAATCGGGAGATACAGGTTTGTGTGGAAAACGCACGTTTTTCAAACTTCTGGAGGTTGAAGATGAAGTCTGGGTTGGGCCTGGATTTCTTTGCTTTTGACACCTCCCAATCTACTTTCAGCACCCCTGGCCCATTTCTTTGTATTTTTATTATTTTTGCATTTTTATTTCATTTCTGACTTTGATATTTTAATTTTTAATATCAAAAATACTTAGAAAATATTTTCATAAATATTTATATTTATTTGGTATTTATTTTAATTATTTCTAGTATTAATACATTAAATACTTTATATTTATTTTGTTTAAATTTAAAAACAATGTAAAAAACACTTTTATTTTTATTTTTATTTTTATTCACGTTTGTAAATAATTTATTTTATTTTTCACACACTTAATATATTTAATACATATATATATATATATATATATATATATATATATATATATATATATATATATATATATATATATATATATATATATATATATATATATATATATATATATATATATATATATATATA